>CM075855.1:46935428-47489387 GCA_037975125.1 Latrodectus hesperus
CCATCCAAGGCTAGTTTCAATAGCAGATATACCTGATTTTAGCACTTCGATTCTTTCGGTTAGAATTCTTCCAAGTACATCAGCCCCAAGCAGCAATCTTATAGGAGGATCTTCTTCTCCAACATCAGTTAAGACAATGCCATGATTTTCAAGTTTAGCTAGCAAATGCTTATCACGTACTCTTGGCAGCATTGTGCAAATTTTTGGCTGATCAAGCACTGACACTTGGCAAGAAAACTCTTTATCGATTCTCTCAAGGTTGATTAAATAGCGATAATGATTAACTTCAGGAGTTCGTCCTCCTCCAAATAAACCTTGGGATAAAACTTCCTTCCCTTTAGGTGAAAGTCTAAGTTCTCTTGCTAAGTCCTTTTCTATGTAAGAAAGATGAGAGCCGTCGTCCAATATAGCTCGTACATACTGACTTCTTCCTCCATTTTTCAATCGTAAAACAAGAGTTTTCAAATAGATCGGTTTTGTAGAGGAAGGAATCGTAAAGAGAGTGGTTATAGTTTCTTCGTTCTTATCTTTTTTAGGAGGAACATTATTTCTAGAGTTAGGCAAATCAGGACATAAGATTGCATAGTGTCTCTTTGAACAAATGACACACCGTGCATTACTATGACATTTTTTAGTCATGTGCCCTTGTTTTAGGCAAACTAAACAAAGTCCTTTCCGTAAGACACTTGACTTCTTTTCCTCAATAGTCATCATACCAGCTTTACAACAATCTTGACTTAAGTGAAAATTTTTACAAAAAACGCATTGAATTTTTCCTTGTGTAGTAGATATGAGAGCAGAAGCAGAAGGAATTTCAGGCTTTTCTGAATTAACTACTTCTTTTTTAACCTTACTTTGGAACCCAAATCAAGATCTTGCCAAATTAATCATTTTATCACCATTAACTTCCTGCCTTAAGAAAGCCATAAGATTTTCCAAAGATCTTTGACTGTTTTCTGGAAGCCCTGCGTCTTTATTCAAAATGCTGGATGTTCTATGCCTCTCCCACGCTCTCAACACATCCTCAGGAAGGCAAGATTCCACTAGAGGTGATAAAAAATCTGCAAACTAATCTTTAGATCTACCCAACGTGTCTAACGCTCGTAGATGCGACTCTAATTGATCATATAAAGTTGTTAAATCAACACACTTCCGTCCACTAACGGCATTTTTCATTACCATCTTGAGTAATTCTCTTATGTCAACTTGAACTAGTATATCTTTTCTGCCGAATCGTTTCTTGAGTAACTCAATTGCTTCAGGATAATTTTCAGCCGTAGGTGGGAAACTCCCTATTAAAGTGTCATCTCTAGTTCCAGGTACAATCGCCGAGATCAAATATTGGAATTTGTCTTCAGGTGGCATGTCTTCATCTTCGTGAATTCTAGAAAACTGACTCCAGAATCCCAAGAAAGATTTTATATCGCCATCAAATTTCTTTAATTCTAACTTAGGCAAGCGATATTTTCGATCACAAGATGATTTAACCGATTGTGAATCAGTATCGTTTTCGAAATTTTCAATCTTCGATCTCAAAGATAAATACAGATCCTTATAAATTTCGGCCTCACTAAAATCTTTAGAATACATATCTTCTTTGTTTTCAGTAAGCAACAGCTCAGAAATAGATTCCTGTGTCGTATCTAAGCGTTGAAATTTATCAGTCAGTTGCGTACTTAATTCACGAAGTTTAATAACATCTACTTTCGATTTCGTAATTTCCTCATCAATAGTCTTTGCAGTGATCGTAAATGTTGTGCGTAAAGCTTTTCGTTTCAGTTTCAATGCTTCCATAATTAAAATATTTAAAGAAAGCAATCAAATCTATAAAATAATTTCGTACCTTGTTTATAGATTTCCGTTTAAATCTTTAGAAGCAGTCCTGTCACGGACCCCAGATGTCACAAATCGTAATACTTTTTAAAGTTTTAATCCTTTATTGGAAGCACAACATTGAATTTCACTGCACAAACACAAATAACTATTTACAAGAAATATTTGAAACGGCAGACATAGCCAGAAAACATAACATATTTTTAAATCCGTAATCGAAACTGATATAGTAAACAGAATGAAGAAGTTGTCAAACCCAAAATTATAATTAATAGAAATACAAGCACATGAAACACTAACAGGAAGTTTTGATAATACAATGACAGTGGCAACAATTATAACTTTTTTAATTTGGAATACATTGAATAAAATAAAAAGTTGAAATCAAGATTTTGTAAAAGATTTATATAGCAAAAAGAAAAATTAGAAAAAAAATCTGAAATGCTTCAATTTTGTATGCACATAATTTTGTATACACATAATGAAAGCGTTTTTCTGAGAAGTTAAAAGTTGTTGATACGGTGCACAACTTATTTAAAAAGGGCCTGTATTTAAAATGGATTTGGTATCAGGGAAAACATTTTCACACTAGATTGGAGCTTAGACCCTGAACTGAATATCACTCAATATTAATTTTTTTCTATTTACTGGAAATTTTCAGAAAGCAGAAGTGAAAATTAATTATGGAGTTACATCATAGGAACTTTATAGGAATTATTTTTCATGATTTTTAAACAAGATTTAATATGAACAGTTTAACCATTAAATAAAATTGATGTTTGGAAAATTACAAATGGAAACTATTTGTATCTGGTTTAAAGTATTTATCCAATCATAAGAATTGGGATGTTGGGAGTGAACAATGTTTGGGAGAGTCAACCAAGAAGTGTCGTGAAAGGAATAAATTGATGCTGTGAGAAATTACTCCATCTTGATTTTCATTTGGCCTATTATGAAATAGAAACATGTTTTGAAAGATTCGTGTATATTTAATTTCCCATGTATATTTATACTACATTAATTTATATAATTTTACATTAATTTATTTTTAATTTATATTACATTAATTTATTTTTAATTTTGCATGTGCATTCCCAATGGATCATCTACAATTTATATGAAGTAGAGAATATTTGTATGAGATGGTAACAGAAAATTTAAAATTTCAACTCCTGTGCTCCAATAAATATTGCAATGTTGCAATATTTGTTGAAACCTAGGTTTATAACTTGAGTATAAAACAATCATTTGGATGTAATTAAATAATAATCTAGAACAAAAGTTAATGGTACAAAGACTGATACTCAGTTCAGTACTTGATACTTGGTTTTATCAACGCACCGAAGAAATGAAAGACAGAGTTAATCTTGCTTAGCCCAGAAATTGAATTCTGGACCTGAGATTTGGGAGTGCAAAGAGCAACCACTACACCTCAAGCTTACGATTCAATCCTAGTATAAGAAATGCAGTAGACCTGATGACATTTCGGAGGGATTTTTATTCTTTTTCGTATGATATATTTTTGTATTTGATGTTTCGAGATTAAATATTTTTTGCTCATGCCAAATCTTGAAGACTATCACAAAAATGTTAATTTATTATTTTTAATTTTATTGCCAGCATTTTTGAAATTCAGGCCAAAAATGTTATATGCAATAAGATTTTACTATTATCACCAACTTATATAATATTTATATAAATTTTATTTTTTATGATTTCATGTAATTTATGAAATAGAACTGAAAGGTCTCATATTTGTGATTGTCTTTCATTTTGGTTGTCTATCATAGGAAAAATGAAAATCAGAAGTACCCATGTTTGTTCAAATAGAATAAAATATATAGCCAATATCTAAACAATTTTAAACTTCTAAAGTTTACAAATTGTATATTTATGTTATTTTCAGAATGAAATAAATGTTTTATTGTGAATGCAAAAATGTAGTGTGGTTACAAAAGAGTATAGGAACCAATGAAAGAACCAAAGAGTATAGGATTCTTGAATTACTTTCGCAAGAACTAAGCACTATTCCTCACATTTTGAAATCTCATTTTAGCCCACCATTTAGACAGCATAAACAAAAGACATCAAAACATTTCTGCAGTAACTGAAATTCATAATTTCCCATAATTTTGATTTCTGAATATTTTTTATTTATCACTTCATGACAAAATACTAGAAAGTTATTGTACACAATTTATAAGAATATATATTGGAAAACGTTATAAAACTTAAAAATCAATATCTCTTATATGTGCTTGATCAATATCATATATGCAATCATTTTTTACTATATTTCTTTGTAATTCCTTGAGTAATAAAGCTAAATAAATGCTGAATAACATTAGTTTTCATGATAACTTGATTTTTAATAAAAAGGGCAGTGACACAAATCTTAAAAAAACATCTCACCTCACTTAAAAAGCAAGCTACAAGACATTGGAAAAATGTTTGCAAATCAATTGATTCAAATATTTCTTACAAATAAAGCAGTAGAATTTTGCTTATTAAAGATAATAAGATCACTTTATTAGAGTACTAACTTTGATGAGTAAAATAAATTCTTTTTCTTTTTAATCATCAAAGTTAGTACATTATTAAAATTATGAAATATACAATCAATGGACTAATATTATCAAATAACGATACAATAATCAATGATTTTTTACGCAAACTTTATACTGAAATAAGCAAATCGTTTCTACTTTAGTAGAGCAGTAAAAATTTTAATAAAAGTGCTTGTATGTAATGTAATTTTTATGTTATTTAACCATATTTAATTACACAATAAACGATAACTAACTAAAAATTAAAAAATAAGTTTTTTACTTTAAAAAAAGAATGTCTGGTGATTGATGAAAGCTACTGGTGCGAAAAAGTATTAAAAATAGAAAATATACGAAGCTACTTCGTATTCCTAAACCGCCAAATCTATATCATATATATATTTAAAGATTCCCGTAATTTAAAAAAAAATAAATTGTGATTATGACATACGCAGAGGGAGGAGAATAGCCAATGCAACAACTTGCACTTATACGTGAGCATTCGGATAATCTAGAGCATGGAGGAAGGAAGAGGAGTAGTTCCAACCGCAAAATATCATGAGCACCAGTGAAGTAGCTAGCAGACTATACCACACTTACTCTGTCTTTCAAGAGAAGCAGTACTTTCTTATTGAGGACACAGTATAGGCAAGCATTATTTTTATTTAAATTGTACACACCGAAGTAAAAGTGATCTAAATTACTTACTATTTTTAAAAATGTTATTTCTACTGATAGTTAAGTGCTTATTTTGTATTTTTGCTAATTATTAATATTATACATTTCAATATAGAAATTTTAGGTGTTTTATTTTTTTAGGTCACTTTATTGACTTTCAGATAAACACTTGAATATTGAATTAAATTAAATATCATATTATATTTATAATCATGAAAAATATCAATTTATCTTTTCTTTATTGATATTCAGTGGCAAAATCTCCTACCCATGTTATTCCGTGTGATTTTATCCAAGCCTACAATATTCTGCTATTTGGTTATAATTTTTCTCTTTATAGGAATGAATTAAGCTTCTATATATAAATTTATTTATATCTATATAGTAAAAGTATTTTTCCTTTGGTGTATTTTTCGCCCAATATTAGAAAAAAAAAGTTTTTATTATCAATAATTTTTAAATGAATTACGTTGAATTATGTAATGTAAAAAAAATTTAATATAAAGTCAACTGTAAGAAACCTAGAAACAAAATAATATTTTTTTTAATCTAAAATTGAATTTCAATAAATTTTGATTTATTTTAAAAAGATTTATATAAAATAAAAATACCTTTTCAAGAATTATGATATTTTAATAAAATGTATTGTTAAAAACTCAATACTTTTGTTTAAAAATTGGAATTTATTCATTAGCAAAATAATTAATGTATTCCTAAACTTATAAACATAATCTCCTTTAAATTAATTTGCTTACAGATAAAATTTTTCTTTTATAATGATTATTCAATAAACATTCATTAAAATAATTTCTGTTTAAACAATAAAGTTTAAATAAGTATATTTTCTTTCAAATATTTGAATTCAACATGAGGCTTAATAGTTAACGACGGTTTAGTGTAATGTTTTGGAAGACAGAGGGGATATGGCACATACGTCAAGCGCTGATTAGTAGGGCAGCTCCACTTATGCTCCTTCCTTCATGAGCTAGAGTTCGGATTTTTTTTTTCAGAATGAGCCGAACCGCCAAACGCGTTCGGAGATTTCAGCGCATGCGTAGTCAAAGGTTCATTTTCTAACTCTTGTGTTCTTTAAGGTCTTTTGTGTTTCGACAAGCGTCTCGAGACCGGGCCCGGAACGTCGGCTCCAAATGGGAATTCTAACGCATGCGCACTTGAAGAGAGTAGTTGCAATAATTTGGCGGTGTAAAATGTGACTATTGTTCAGACTTAATATTAGTAACCCTATGTTTTACTAATCCCCGGTCTAATTTGAAACGAGGTTCGTGTTAGTCGATTTGTTGATATATGTTTGCAAGTTTTAATATTTTTTCGAAATATGAAGGAAAAGCGGAATAGTTTGCTTATATCTTAGCACCATATTTAAAATAGAAATAGATGACAACTTTATTTGTATTTTATATGGTGCTGAAGACATTTATTTTTTCGCAGATAAGGTGGATGTGATAATATGAAAGTAACAAAGAAGTGTGAATTGCATTATCACGTTTCCTTCTTATTTCTGTATTCCCATGATAAAATTAATTTGACTAAATTGTTTTTGACACTATCATGCTTTAATTATAAATTAGCATCTCAAGTTTTTTTCCAAAGCCAAAATTAAAGTATCTGTTAATTCAAAATAAAAATTGTTTGAAGCATTTTTTGCACACATGATTTGTTTTAATAAACTTTGTATGTAATATAAATTTTAATAAAAAACCGCTGAATAAAAAATATTTTGCTATTTAGTGTGTACATTGTCTATTTTTTAAATTAAAAATTCAAAATAAGATATATCACAAGTTGTAAATATTGAACATCTGTAGTTCAATTTAAGAATGCGACTCATTTATTTGAAATACAAAAAGATTTATATTCTTAAAAAAGGGAAAATTTATAAATTTCATTTATATGAATAAAAAGACACTCAGTATAACATTTCATTCTGTGTTTTCATTCATTTTTGTGTTTTAATAAAGATATTATAAATATAAATGGGAATAAAATATCGTATGTAAAAAACTGAGGGTGAAACTAAATAAATTTTTTTCACTAAATTTCTCAGAATTCATATAACATTGGGATGACTCCGTGCCCAAAGCCACACATATTGCTTCAAAACCTTTTTCATAAGCAGCTCAATTTTGAGCTCCAGAATATTTTCCTATTCTTGTTAGCCGTTTTACTTCTAAAGAATAGTGTACAAATATAAAATTAACTGAAAATGAAAGAGATGAGTTCTCGAAGCAAACTATTTCAACAGAAGGTACTCAGTGAGGATGTACTTGATGAAAAAATATACTGTTCTCATGATGGTGATGAATTTGAACAGTGATTAAAATAAAGAATCTGAATTAGGAGAAACATTTTTGTAAAGAAACAATGAATCATATAATATTAACTACAATTCTTCTCTTCCTTTAGATAAATCAAAATATCAAGCTAAATAAATTTCAAAAAATAAAATTCTTTCTTAAGTAGAAACTTCGTATAAAATATTTTTCAGCTACTTTGTTTGCAATAATGTCAAAAGGGTTTATGCTTGATTATGCATAATCTGTTTAATAAACATAACAACTTACATATTTATAAACAATAGTAAATTATTTATGAATAAATAATTAATAGTTCGAATAATGCATAGACATTATATTCACAATGAATTAATAAACAAATTCTTTCTTGTTTTTACGAAAATATAACAATACTAAGTCGTTTAATCTTTAGAGAGGAAAAGATCATGTAAACGCAATACACACACATCCATTGTTTTTATAATACAAAGAAATTATATTCCCGATGAATTAATTAACTAATAATTTGTTATATTTATAAAAATATATCAATACTAAATCGATACATTTTTCTAAAGGAAAACGGAAAGCGTAGCTGTGAAATCCGCCATGTTTAACAATGAGAATAAACTTCCTAGCCAGAGAAACTTATCGCTTTCTTTACATCGCCAAGTCACTGAATCATAGCCAAAATCTTCTGGGAACCGAGGCTCCGGGCTCTGGCTCGAGACGCTTGTGTGAGTTTCTCGTTCGAAAACTTTGATTTAGAAATCTGGCAGAATGTATGTGCTCTTTCCGAATCGGAAAATAAAATTAAAGTGGTGAAATCGAAACATTTAGATACGCAGAAAATTTATTGGTAATGATTAATTCATTAAGTTTACAGTGGCTTATTCTATAATTTACAGTGCATAAAAATTTCACTGAAGATAATTATCTAATAGAAGGCAGTCTTTGTTCTCTTTATGTAGTTCATTAGAATATACTTATGCTTACATAGCGATATTTAAATTATGAAAACATAAAGTATTTGAATATTATCTTAGCATTTCTTTCTCTTTGTTATACGATATGAAATTTAAATAAATCGTGTAATTTTATAATATCCTTTCAAATGTTCCTTCAATAATTATTCAAGATGCACAAGCTTATAAGTTAGTTTCTCTAAGGCATTAAGTGATAGAAAATAGCACTGTCTGGTCTGGTTGCATTTTATTATTTGAAAAAAAGTAATATTGGGGATTATAAAAGCAATTTTTTATTTTCAAATTATTCTCGGCTAAAAAAAATGTTTAAGAAAGTATTTTAAATTATGATTTTCGCTATGATATATTTTAATCAATCAAAATTCAATTCTCTGTTTTGTAAAATATTTTCCTTTTTGTTGGTAATACATTGCACGTTTTAACTCAGATAGCTTACCTATATTGAAATGAGCTATCTTATTGGAGCTGATAAACTTTTTGTATATAATATTTTTAGGTGCTCATTTTTAATGAATCTTCAGGTACAGAATTATTATCAAGTAATATTCAAATAAAATTCCATTTTCATGACTGTTCAAGATACTGAAAATATTCATAATTAAATAAATATGTGGTGTTGTTACTTATGACATTTGGACAACCCAAGCTTACGAGCCGACAACTATGCAAAATTAAGTCAAAAGGGTGTGTCTTTTGTTTAACTAGAGCACCACAAAGGTGAAAGTACGTCTTTGCTCTAAAATTCCTCTAATAGATGGTACCACCAGAGGATCCACTCCCTCAATTTGGAGGGGGAGGAAATATTCTCCAAACATGATAACTACTCAATGACTGACTACAGGACTTTTGATTCCACAGACTTAGCAAGCACGTATATAAATAAATACATTCTAATTAAAAACATATATACACATATATGTGTATATGAGGTTAATTTCTATATTTAAACTATATTAATTTGCCAAGATAGAATTCAGTGTATTCCATATAATAATCTTTTATTTGCTGTTAAGAACTAAAAATATTCATGCTAAACAATTTTTTACTGTTCTTTAAACTATTTTAACCAATGTGCATTATTATTAATTAATTAAAATTTATGAATGATTAAAAAAAGTTGCATTCCTCTTTTTAGCAGAAATTTTTCAGTCTTGAATTGCCACATCAGAAACTTTTTTCTTAAAATATTTTTAATCTGAAAAAGTTTTAAGTGAGTTATCAATAAATGTTTAAACTTCTTTTATCATAAGTATACCAATGAATCGCAATCTTTGGGATGTGAAAATTAATACAAAAATTCAAATTACTTTTTTTATTTTTAAAACTAATCTTTTTTTAAAAAAATGTTGGTATGCAGAAATAAAGAAATTTAATTCTTAAATAATGTAAAATTTACAAACATCATTAATGTAAATTTTCTTTAAGTATTATTATACTTTGCCTGAAGTAAATAAAATAAAAAATATATTTTTGTTAAATAAATATGAATAATAACTTAAATGCTATCAGATTGAAACTATAAATTGGTATTCATTAATACATTATATAACTGAAAATCCTATTTTATAACATTTTATGTTCATAGAAATAAGATTTAATTTCTTATGTATACATGTATATAAATAAACTTCAGCTTCAATTTTGAATTTTTTATGTTGAGATTGTCTCAATTCTTTTCCCAAAAATTAAAAAAATATATTTTCACAAACATTTTAACATTCTTTTATAATATTATAAATATTAAACTGATATTTCCACTTACATCTGTGTATTATACTCATTCAGATATATTCTTTTTTATATACATATTCAGATTCTACAGTATGGAATCTTATGGAAAATTGCACATTCTCGTTGGCTGCACAGGAAGTGTTGCCAGCATCAAGTTGCCTGAACTTTTAAAATCACTTTTAAAGCAAGCTATTGATGGGCGGCATATGGAAATTAAAGTCATAGCCACGAAGCATGCATTTCATTTCATTCCCATGAAAGAAATGCCAGAAAATGTTATCGTATACTCTGATGAGGATGAGTGGGCATGGAAAGGAATGTCTGATCCAGTTCTGCATATTGAGCTGCGCCGATGGGCAGATGCACTGATTGTGGCCCCACTGGATGCAAATACTTTAGCAAAGATAGCAAATGGTTTATGTGATAATCTTTTAACATGCACGATCAGAGCTTGGGACCGATTCAAGCCATTATTTTTCTGCCCTGCCATGAATACTTACATGTGGGACCATCCATTGACAGCAAGACATGTGAAGGTATTGAAAGACTTAGGCTATCTTGAGATACCATGTGTTTCTAAGAAATTGGCTTGTGGAGATGTGGGCTATGGTGCAATGGCTGAAGTTAAGACAATTGTTAATGAAATTGTAACTCGTTTATTCAACCATTAAGTTGTGTATTAATGAAGTACATTGCATTTAGATCATTTTTAGCACTTGTTAAAAATACCCAATAATCTTTAATAGACTCTCGATTATTAATGGAATTAAGTTAGGCAGTTATCAATCATCAATTTGCGATTGATCCCCTAAATTATGAAAAAGAGAACAAATCAACCCAAATATACATTTGAATTTATACACACATGTGTTACATGAACTTATTATTTAGGGAATAAATTGCTCACTACTTACAAATTTGTAAATTTACCTCTGAATAATCAGCACCAAATGTGCTTTTTTTTTATTCCACAAAACACTTTAATATTTTTTTTAAGAATTTTTACATTGTTTACTATATTTCTTTTCTTTCCTTTTTTTTGCATGTATATATATATATGTATTTTATTTGTTAAAATTATTTTTCCATGTTAAGTCTGGAAATGTTTTTCATTTTATTCACTGTTATGAAAATATTTTTATTAGAACAAAAAGATCTTACATTGAAATTATTAATGAATAACATTTGTTTTTTAGATTTTACATATATTTTTATATACATCTGTGTTTAAATTTATTGAAATTACACTGTAATGGTACACACACTATATTCATTGGAAGTGTTTATGATATTTAAAAATTAAATATTATGAATATATGTGGGAAGTTCAATGTAAACAAACTTTATGAGTACAAATATATCAACAATGTTCAATTTTGGCAATTCCTCAGATATGGCAAAACACAATGCCATCTCAGAATTTATAACTTGAAATCATGTGTCCTGTTTAAATCTGTGCTTGTGTGGGAAAAGTTATAAGCTAACCAACTCAGGATTCAATGTTTTGTAAAAAATAAAATAAATACTTTATTTCCTCTATTTTATTTGTATATAGTTTATTAAAAAGAAAAATACATATATTTTTCCAATTTTATTTTATTTATATCTTTAATATGTTCTAAATTATGTATTGATTGTGCCTTAGAAATATAACATAAGCTTTCATAAAATTAATGTTTAGTGCCAATGTGTTGCAAATAATTGTTATATAAAATTGAATAATTTATATAAAATGAATTATTTTAAGAATAAAGTTGTGTTTATTTTTTTAATATAATATATTTATGAATAAATCAAAAATGTTGACATTTTTTATAATGTGTGATTGTATATGAATGTGGAATTGATAAATGTATAAATACAATATATATATTTATATAGTATGATCTTTGTTTTCCATAATATATTTTGCCACTAAATTACTTATAAGCAATATAAAATATAATAACTATCTATATAAAGTTTATGGTTCTTTTATTATTTTAATCTGAAGTTTTATTTTAATATAGTTTTTAATCACAAAAATATGCACTTAATAAATTTAATTGCAAATTTATTTATATATGATGTTACGATTACAATTTCAAATGTTTTAAAGGATTTTTTTCCATATTAATTAAAATAGTAATTGAGATGCCGCATATTTTAAATATGCATTGCATTCATGCATACTTTAATAATATTTGGTATCTTTTAAACTTTTAGAATATACAGATCAGTAAAAAAGTAATGCCTAAAATTGAAGCTTAAATATTTACTGTGCATAAAAATGAATAGCAAAATAATAAAAATGAAATATACATAATTATAATTCTTCACTCATATGAATCATTTCACTTGTATAATAAATGGAATCAACTTGTTAAAGACATTTACTTTATCCTACAATTAAATGTGAAATACAGAACTTTCTTCAAAATAATTTTGTAATTTTGATTCCATATAAACTGGTGTTTGTACATCAATATATTTTTTATTAAATTGAAAAAATTAAAAAAGAAATTATGATCAGGTACATTTTAAATAAGTAGATGATAGAAAAGTTCTATGATCAAAAAATTAAAATAATAAAAATAAAGTACTTATATGTATTGTGTTTATAAAGTTTTTCATTATAGAACACTTTTAATCATCTCCTTTATTAAATTGTGCCTATACATAATTTTTTTTTAATTTTTTCAGTTTAGCAAAAAATATTGATATTTGAGAGATTGTTGCTTAATATAATAAGAATGGAAAATATTTTTTCATTATTTATATAAAGTTTTGATCAAATTTTTAATTATATTAAAAATTTGAAACGTATTAAATAATAATTTTAAAAAGCTGCCTATATATTTTTCACAAATTTAAATTCATTTTATCATATTTCCACAAACTTAATTAAATGATTAGTTAACATTTTTTGTGAGGATTTAAGTTAGAATTACTTGAAGCAGTTTACTTTTTATTTTGTAAAGCCAGTCACATTTATGTTATTTTTTAAAAAGAAATTTGACTAAATTTTAAGAAAAACTGTAAAAGATTAAGAAAAGTGATAATTAATGCACAATTGTTAAAAGAACTTCATACATAAAAGTAGAATGGTTTTTAAGTTTTCAGTGCATTTAAAAAAAACTTAATTTTTTTGAGTTATTCCTTTTAATTTATTGCTTAATAAAATTGAGGCAAGATTATTCAAAAATGTGGAACTTCCCCAAAAGTATTTTATTTTCATTAAATATAACAGTAAATAACCATTTAAAATATTTATTGCAACTCTACACATTACTTTTTGATATTTTTTACGTGTAATACTTATATTAACGTTTATAAACAATATTCTGAACATTTTATTGAAATTCATATCTGTTTCATTATTCAGATTAACAAAAAAGAAAACAAAAAGATCCTATTAATCATTTCTTGATTCTTACTTTTTCACATGAAATTTATTTTTTAAAATAAGTGATGGAATTCAAACAATTTTTTATTCTTCTTCTCTATCATGTCTTTCAATGCCGCCCACCCTGTCTAGTGGTCAGAGTGCCTAACTACAGATAGGGAGGTCCTGGGTTCGAATCCCAGTTCGGGCATGGATGTACTTTCTCTCTATCTATCCTGTCTTTGTACTTTCCTTGTATGAATGAGGTGTGAATGGTTGCCTACCCTATAAACGGGTCCCTATGGCATGTGTGTACTGAGGACTCCGGACTCCACACCAAAATATGGTTCAGTTGAAAAAATGGAGCAGTGCACCCCATATTGCCAGCCTAGCTGGCACACAACAACAACATGACTTTTAATAATGCTGTGGATGCTTATACTTTTAAATAATATTAGCAAAATGAAGAAACGAGAATTAAAATATGTAATAATACAATATTAAATATTTCATATATTTTTAAATTGATAGTTAATAATTTTAATTGATTCGTTTTTAGTAAGGCTATTATAGTTATTTTAAAAAATGATAATCGTTAAATTAATAATTGAGTTAGCACTTAGAATTAATTTGTATATCAAACATTGAATAGGTTTTATGAAATTTACAGTTATATAGAGGTTACAAATATCTATAACTTTCATAAACTTTCTGTCACATGATTTTTTTCTATGTATCATGGATTTTCTGAAAATAACAAGATAATAGTCTCAATTCTACTGTATTAGTGGAAACTGACTAAATTCCATTTTTGTCGGTATTCTCAAAATATATCCGAAACTTTAGAGTTATATATTGCTTTGTTTGTGGTTATAAAAGATTTTCTTCCGGTTTGTTTCCATTTCATTTCTAAATCTTTTTCGAATTTTTCATCGTGTTAATAAATTTTCCTTAAGGGATCGGAAGTGGATTCTCTTAGAATTTTTGAAGGATTTATACATATATAGTTCCATTCAAAAATGTTTTTTTATTGAACTTTCTATAAAAAAAATTTTTTATTTTTATTGAAAGTAGCAAAAAGTTTACAAATATCAAGAAAAAATTAGAAGTTCATTTTGATTAATTTGTATCGATTAAACTAAACTTTTAATAACAAATCTTTTTTTTATATAATTTTTATAGCAACTATGTAAACACAATTTTCTAGTAAAATAGATTATTTTTAATATGGAAAAAAAACTCATTTTTTACTGCTCTTTTTCTAAGTCTATTGATTTTAGTTTAAATTTGATCGTATCATTCATTCCCATGTTTTAACATTTTTATTTATTTATGCTGCAACTATAAAATTTACAAGTTATTTAACCTAATAAATTAAAAGTCCCAATTTCTTGTAAAATTTTAATATAAAAAATGTCACTTTCATTGAAAAAATAATGTATTTAATAAGTAAATTAGTATGTGCAGTAAAGGAGAGAAAATTAAAATTGCAAATTATGGCTTTTTACTAGTATGTAAATATCAAATGCAACTAATGTGACTGTATTGAAATCGAAATTCATTTTCCAAATTATTTAGATCCTATATATTTGAGATTTAATTGCATTATTATCTGTTGTTTTTGTAAAGCAAATATATATGGTTGCCAGAATAAGTTGATTCTTACACATAATGTGGTTAATTGCCTTATGGTGTAAAAACAGGTTGATTTGTCGCACTACGATCATTTTTTCGATAAACAGGCTGAAGACTTATCTTGTATATCACATGATTTTTTTCATGCAACATCTTCCTCTCTCTAAAGAAGAAAAACTATTACTTGATCCTTCCCTTGATTATTTGGTCCCTTCATTCTACTGAATCTACATAGCTGTTCTAAAATATTGGAGTTAGCCTCTGAATTTTTGTGATGGCATTAGGTCATATTTTCAATGCAAAATTCTATAAGAGAGAATTTTGTAACACACCTATCATGTCTAATTTTTCATGTTCGTTTTATATTATTTTTTGAGAACAGCTTTAATTTCTGCATCAATATGTTAAAATGACTTTCTCGATTTTTTATGTTCTAAAAAAATTAGTTCGAAATAATTTTAGATGCTTTCATGTTAAGCTAAATATGTCATAAAAATTTGCATCGAAAATATCTTTGTTGTTATTACTCACTTGGACAAACCAAGCTCGTTATGCCGCTGACTATGGAATTTAAATCAGTAGGGTGAGTCTTTCGTTAAACCAGACAACCAGGAAGGTGAAGTACGACTTTGTTCTAAAACTCCGATAGATGGCACCACCAAAGGATCCACTCTCAATTTTAACTTCGATCTAGAGGGAGAGGAAATTTTCTCCAGACTATATGAAACACATGATAACTGCTCAACGACCGACCACAGGACTTTCGATTCCACTGTTTAATGAGCACGTATATCTCATCTACTCGGTGGGTCTTCAGCGGCATTGGGAATCGAACCCTGCCCTTCCGGATGGAAGCCGATGCCCTAACCACTAGGCTGCCAAGGCCCTGAAATTAATATCCTCTTTGAAAGCATCCACCCTGAAATCAGAGTTTTTGATCAAAAGGGTATGAAAGAGACTTAAGAAGACCCATGTATAGAAAAATAAACTGGCCTTTGCACGTCCTATTTTGCTACAATCCTTTAAGTATCTCTTGGCGTCTCAACCCTGTATTTGCAATCTTATTAGCTGACCTAAAATATTTGATAGAATGTCACTCCGTGAAGCCTATCAAGAAGATGATGCATTTCGCAATGAAAAAATGAGATTTAGTTACTGTTTGACAGCGATTTATGGAAATTGCATTTCTGCTTCCACGTTTGTAAAAGTATGCTTGGGAGTTTTCCAGATTTCTTATCCTGCAACATGAATATCTACTGTTATCGGCTGTAAATTTAGCAAAAATCCAAATATGATGAATGATTTAGCCTTACAAATAACTTTAAGCTATTAGGCTAGACGTTATGTAGAGAGTTAAGCTATTAGACATTCTTTTTTCCTAGTTTCCCCCTTTACAAACGCCGGGGAATACTGCCAATTATCAATAAAAGGTCATCCAAAAAGCATTACGCAATAATTATTATGAAATTCTTGCAATTCCTGTTGAGATATCTTCTAAAAAGTGTTAAATTATTTTTGAATAAGGTATACATATATTTACACTCATCTATCTATATAAAGGCTTATTTTATGTAATCTTAAACTCTTAATAAATGCCAAAAGCTGCGAATCATATCTGTAGTATACTGAAGAATCAGTTTCAATGCATTTAGCATTGTTAAGCATGTATAAGAAATGTATTTTTTATAATTTTAATATAAATTAAAGCTATAATGATTACAGCGTTTAATTAAATTAGGTGTTGCCGAAATTGAATAACTAACGCAATAAAATTCTTCTGTCAAGATACTTTTTAAAAGCACGTGTACTGTGTCTTTTTATTTATTAACACTATATATATATAATTAGAAATGTAGTTTTTGTTCTCCATATTTACTTTACAACTAAAAAATGTAAATTCTCTAAGTTATTGTGATTTAATACATAAGTAAAATATACTTTAAGGTTGAATTCATATTATAATTGTAGTTTATGAATCAACTTATGATAAAGAAAAAAATAATGAATTTCAAACTTTGATATGAGAAACAGTTTTATATACATATAATGCATAAATATAGATGCCTTAAAGTAAAAGGTGGTAACGGTACAGACACTGACTAAAGGATGATTAAAAAGTTTGTTTCGAAGATAATAGTTAATATGTGTTTTCATAAAAATGCATAAAAAATCAAGGAGCTTCACCCCTCATTAACTTCTAATTATTTTTCTTGCATGTATTTTAATCCCTTTATCAAACAGTATATTTATGTAAAACATCTATAAAACGTTTAATAGCATTGAGGAAATTTGAATTCTATTACTATTTCAAAATAATGCTTATTGTATTTGCTTTTGCTAGAGCGTCTGTATTTTAAATTACCAATAAAATTTAGTGAATACAATATATCTGCCTTTTGAATCGTGTATTAAAAATGCTAGTAATACAATATATTTTTATTGGACATAGATGCCATATAATCCAGGATTCCAAATTCTAAATTTTTTGGCGATGAAGAAATATTGCCAAGATGACGTATTGTGCCGTAAGCTATGACGTAAATACTAGGGTTTCCAAAATAGAGTTATCTGCATAATTCTTATAGGTTCCCATTTTTATGACGTAATAAAAAACCAGGTTGTCAGATACATAGAAAATCCGCCAATAATATCACCTAACTCCGATTTTGGAATGCTGAATCATATGGCATTTGTGCCTTATTTCATACTGCATGGTGTGTTCATATCAAGTGGTATAAATGTACCAAAGAATAAAAGGTAAAAGTGTTTTCACACTTCCCAATTTGTGCAACTTTTCAGTCCTCAAACCTTTAACAGTAACATGGTCCCGTTGCTTCTTCTGATCTAGTAACCAGATCTTGTTTTTCTGAGACGAGTTCAATTTGATCGGATTCAGACAACTACATGTTTTGAATTGTTTCCATTTCATACAAAAAATGCACTAGAAGGAAAAGGATTTCCACTATCGGTTTTAAAAATGGCTGAACGACCAGGCGCATCTTTATTAAATTTGATATTGAATTTAAGTATCCTGTGTATATACATTCGACCTGTCACATAGCTATTCCGAAAAGCGTGATATCTACGTATACACTTATGTTTATTATGATTCACTTTGTGTATCTTCCTTGATATTCTGAGATTTTTCAGAACAAGTGAAAAAATCTGAACCTTGATCACTACTTTCTATTCATATCAGATGCTTAATATTTTTCAATAAAAATAACTTGTAATCTTTTCTCACTTTCTGTTTGTTAACTCGTTTCTTAAGAGGCTAATTTATCAGTGGGTAACCAATGATTTATTTGTATAAAAGACGTCACCTTGGTGACATTTATTTTATGCTATAACCATTAATAATGCCCTACGAATGTATATTTCACAGAGTAATATTGATAAAGCTTGTAGGCTCGTTATTTTCAGGAACTCTAGGGCTGCCCTGGGGGCGATAGGGAATGGAGACTCTAGGCTCGCACAAGATATCCATCATTATTTAGAGGAAATTTCCCACCTGGGGAAAAAGCTGCTCTTTCCAGGGGATACCTGCACATGTTGTCATTGAGGAGGATGCGGAAGCGGGTAGGCTTGCAACAAAGACGAGAGACCTTAACTCGGAAATTCTCTGTACCGTAACTTTAAGAGACGCCAATGCAATCGCTAGATACAGACTGAAAGAAAAACACATAAAAATGGAACATCAATTATGTGTTATCAATGCAGACAGGATTATTACCAGAACTATTTCCAGTCTTAGAACCCAACACTTTTGTGGAATGACAATAAATACAGACTGCACCAGAGCTAACAAACCTGGGGCCTGAGCAGCTACCAGGCGCGCAGGCAGGTGGTGGATCGCCGAACGTCCTGTAGGAAAGACAGGATAGCCTTGAATTTAGAATCAGAGGCCACGAACCAGCTCCCGTAAACCCTGGTGTTATGCGACCCGTGCCTAGGGCTATTTAGCTCCGCGGTAATGGTGTCTTAACGGAGCCTCTAGTTGCCTGGCGAACTTCTAGAGCTTTTTGCCTTGCCCAGTAACTCAAGGAATGCTGGGTGGACTGTTATATTACCTGAGCTTATTAATTGTTATCTTGTGGCTGAAAAGACACAAGAAATAACAAACCTTTCTGCATTTGCAGGTGAAGCCTCAGAAGTAGACCTTGCTGAAAAAGACAAGGGAACTCAGAGACAATCTAGTGAAGGGGCAGCAATGAATCCTTCACTGGAGGTAGAAGTGACCTCCAAACCATATTCTTCTGGTGAAAGTCAGGAAGCTATCGCTAGCATGACTGACTCTCTGACCAGAATCATCTGTGGATCATCAGCGAGGATTGCCTCTGAAATTATAAGATGCTCTAGGCAGAAGATACGTTTAATCGTAGGCTTCATAACTGGGCACTATTATTTCAGAAAACACCTCCATAAAATGGGACTGTTTCAGCAAGACCCTATCTGCAAAAAATGTCATGCAAGAGGAAACGGCCAAGCATATCATTTACGAATGCGAGGCCCTTGCCCTCCTTAGATTAACTTCTTTAGGCATCATCCATACTAGAGAGTTACACCTAGACTCCATTAAAGGGTTATTGGACTTTATTAATAAAGGAGGTGACCCGAGCAACTGGAACTAGGAAACATTGGGTTTGGAGTTAATGGTACAAAATGCTGATAAAAGCAGAGGTGCCCAATGACATACAAACCCAACTCTAAGAAGAAGAAGAAGAGAGCTTAAAAATCATGAAGGAACTGGCTTGTGAGGAGAAGTTCACCCAGGAACATTTTTTTAATTGCCGGGTCATCAAAAGAAGTTTACAGGCTATTGATGAATTTCCCTTTCAGGGAAATCTCTATAATGCTAAAATTGTACGCATTGCCAAGGCCGTGATTTTGGCACTTGGAGTGATTTGACTTGACTTCAAATAGACAAGACACGAAACAATCAACCATTAATCAATTATTAATTAAGTTAAGTAATTAAATATTGTTACGCATAGAAGTAACTAGAAATTATATTAGAATATCCTCTTATCAAACCTGACAAAATCAGCTTCATATTACATTTTTCAATGTCGACTCACTTAACATAGTAGCTCTTCATATCATAACATAAAATACCCATTTACCGACATAGTTAGTAACAATTCACAGAAACTGCTCCAATTCCTATCATCCGAATTCATTTTGTCCTGTAGGTAAAATCCCAAGAGAGCCTACACCCTTGGCGATAAACTGAAAAAAGTGCCAAGCCTGAACGAAATTCCAGAAACAGTTTGGTTTATCATATTTAGTGTATCAAAGTAGGATTATCAAGATTGGCACAAGTCACAATTATCACCAATCAAAATCGTTCGCGCCAAGAGTGGGGGCTCTGCTAGGGTCCAACCACCCTGACGTTTGAGGGTTACACTCAACTAATGAAACTTGGAGAGGATCTTTGGTGTATGGGCTTGGTACTTTTATGTAATTATAAGTTGTTATTCTGCTTTGAAACTAATTACTCATTATCCTTCCGACACAAGAACTATAAAAAGGATCTTAAACAATTTCAAATCTATTGATCCAAGTATATTTTCGAATTCAATGAATATGCCTTTATTGAGTAGCAAGTACTTGAGTCAATGACTTATTGTGGTTGAAGGCGTTATTCTTGCAATCAAAAATTTCTGTCTAGGTTTGATGGAAAAATAATGAACATCAGTTTTGCATGCATAACTTTGTTCCTGCTCACAGAAAAGTAGCACTTCTATTTCTCGAACTCTTACTCTGGTAATAAAAAAGCAGTAAAATAATGAAATTCGTTAACATTGCTCCATTTCCATCTAACCAATTGTTTTCTAAGACTCGATGTTCAATGACTGATATTCCAATTCAGAAATCGTATGGTTTCCAAAAAAAAAAAAAATCAACAACTGTTTAAATAACGAAATAGGAAATCCATTTCCAAATTTTAGTGTTGGAATATTTAAATTGTGAAAGAAACATTCTTGTGTGCATTTTTACAGCTTTTTATCTAAAATTACTTTATCTCTTCTTCGTGTAAAATTTTATTTAAAATAATTAAAATTCTCCCAAAACAATACATTTTTTAATTATTTTGATTAATTCATCTTCGTATGTGTGAATATTTCTTTGTCCATTAAATCATTTTTCATTCATCTTTAATATTAACTATATATATAAGAAAGATGCTACAAAATTAAAATTCATCCGTTGAAGAACAAAATTCTTTCAACGAGTGAATTTGAATTTTGTAGCATCTTTTGTTTCGGGAAAATAGTTGGTAAAATACATTACCCTCTAATAGACAAAGGAGAAAAAGAAGTTTGAAATAAAAAATAAAGACAAGGCACACGTTTTTAACTCATAATTTGTAAATGATACGCTATACTTTACATAAAACTGTAGTTCTAACAAAACATCGTTATTAAAGAAATATCACGAGTAGCTCTTTCTCATGGTTATCTCGCTCATGAATTCTTATAAACACGATTGTGTAACTTACTAAAGCTGAAAATTAATCATAAAAATAGCCTTTTGTATGCATAAAATTTCAAAGGAGAGTTCTCCTACACGAAAGGAAATAACACTAGAATCTGAAAACCTAATCTCAGAACAACAAATTGAGATTAGATTCAAGTTTTAAAATGAGATAAGAAAAATGAGAATATAATTTCATATGTGTATTTTTACAAAAAAATATGTATCATATATATAATGCATTTATTCTAAAAATACCTTAAAAATTATATATTTCCCTCTAATTTTTTTTCTTTTCAGAATTGCTTCGTTATTTTGATACGGAATTTTCTATTTTAGGAGAGAAAAAAGCAGCTAACCCATAACAGAAATATTGGAATCAGTGTTACTATTGTGTCAGATAATAGCTTGGCAATATAAAATCTGATTACACAATCTGAAACCTGTGTGGGGATCCGTAAGCTATTTAGAAAGAATTTACGTGATCGATATAGTAACCGACTATCTAATAATGATAATATTGGCTAAAAAAGCCTCATCGATATACAACTGAAACAAGAAAGTTCTTAACGCTTTTAATGACCCCAAAAAACATGACCTACAGAAAGTGTAGCCTATTGTTAGCCCTCGAAGTAATCACCATCGGCATCCAGCACCCTTCTGCCAACGAGTCTCTAGTTGTGGAATCCCCTTGCGGTAAATCTCGGTGATTTTGGAGGCAAGGAAGTCCTTGAGTTCTTGGCTCCAGTCTGATTCATTGGTGAAGGATTTTCCAGAGAATGGAGCAGGTCGTAATTTGGTGATGCAAGATCAGGTAAGTAAAGAGGATGGCTCAAAATCTCCCAATCAAGTCGGTGTATGGTATTCCTGACCATCCGCGTGACATGCGGCCACGCGTTATCGGTCAAGAACAAAACGTTCTTGAGGTTAACCAGTGCTGGCTTCTTCTTTTGCAATGCATGTTGCACACGCTCCGATTGCTGCGAGTACAAGTCCTCAGCGACCGTTTGGCCCATTGGTTGCAGCTCATAGCTCATAGTGAACCACTTGACGACTAGTCCACCAAACACTTCCTTCATCACAAAGGACAAATCTCCCGATCTGAATTAGTGAAATTAATGCCTTGTCGTAAGTTCATTCATAACACTATTCCCAAGCACATTGCATATTCGAGGACTTGATGCAGCAGCTGATGAGCCCACTTTGAAGTCGTAAAGCAAACAACACCGAACGAGCTCCTTCGGCGAGTATATTTCTCTTCGTTACTGTATGAATAACGATTGATGAATGTGCGCGGTGGATCTGGTTTTATAACAACTGATATTCCTTCTCACGATTGACCGGTAACTCAACCACATCATACACCAATTTGCATACTTATTCTCACTTATTTTAATGCCACTGCGAAATCAGCAAAAACTTTCCTGTTTATCTTACATTTCATACAATGGTTGTTTACTGTCATTAAATGTTTTAACAAAGTGAATTCTAAATATTTTTATAACTATTATTTTTAGAATAATTTGAAAATCAGTTAATAAAAAATGTAACAAAAAATATTATAGAAACAATTAATTTAAATTTATATCTCAGAAATACATACTACATAGCGTTATCAGACTCGTATTCATTTATTTAATCTTTTGCTTCGCCAAATATTAATCAATAATTTAAGCTTTTGAAATTACATTATTAATTCATAACATTATACAGTCGTAACAGAATAATACTGTCCTATTATAATTATTATTAATATCTCATCTTTTTTAATGAGTTTAAATGTCACAAAATCACGTTTTTTTTTTTCTATCGAAAGTATTTTAAATGACCTGTATCGGAGAATTGTTTCAGAGTGTTAAAAAAGTTTTGCATGTGGTACGAGAGAATAGATTGAAAATGAAGCCGTCACTTAATCCACAATCAGATCGGCCATTCATTAAATAATCGACAGAGAAAGCCTTCTAAAATAAACAAAAGGGCAAATGCTAATCGGAAAGGTTTTGGTCTCTTTATTTTGGACCATCCATAGTATTTTATTCATCAATTACTTTAAGAAAATATGAAGCATCAATGCAAAATACAGTGTGCCCCATTAATAAACAACTAAATTCCTATAAACAACCTCAAATGAAGAAAAGTGTTCGTCTCAAAAACAATACTCCATTTCATAAATTAATTGGAACAAGTCATGAGTTATGATAGTACAAATTGCTTTTTCAGTAACTACTACATGCCCTGTATTTTCTGGACCTGGCTCCCAACTTTGTTTGCATATCGAACAAAAATATCCCAGAGAATTAAGTTTACCATGGAAAAGATTAATAAAACAAAAACCAAACTGACTACTTTACCAAAAAAAAAAAAAAGATTAAAGAAACAAACAAAACTCTGAAACATTGCAAAGAATGCAACACCTTTGAATGTGAGTATTAAAATGGAATTTTGCTTAAAAATTGTTTTATTAGCCATCCTACGAAGTTAGCAAATGATGTAATTATTGTTTTAAAAGCTCAATTAGATAATGTGTTAATGTGTTTTTATTTTAATATTACAACAATTCTTACATAATACAAAGCATTTTAGCTTTATTGTTGCATAATAGCTGCAGTATAGCTAAAATAGATAAAAGTGATCTTATATAAAAGAAGTTGAAGAGAAGATTGTGATATTTAAAGTGATAATGTTTTCTCAAAATATTAACTTCATTTGAGAACTTTAGATATTTTTATTCTTTATTTAATTTCTAATGAAATGTACACTTTAGATTCATCTTAAGAAATGTTATGTATACAAATAAATAACCAAATTTAAATAATATCTCTCTTTGTGTGTCGTGGACTAAGTTTACCATGGAGTTTACCATGGACTAAGTTTACCATTAGTAGTTCAGACCGGTGACTTAGTGGTAGCGTTTCACACTCCCAAGATACAGGTCCAAGGTTCTATCCTCCGGCTGGGCAAGGTCACCTCAGCCTTTCATCCCTTCTGTGGGTCGATAAACTGAGTACTAAGCATGTTTGGGAACTAAGCACTGAGGTTTCGCGTTAGGCTGACCACCTAATCGGGAAATATGCTTTGCACCCCAAAGCCTCTCGGTCAAGTTTGGTTTGGTTTTGTTTGTCTGCTCAACGGTCACTTTTTGCACACGAGGGCTAATTAGATCGGGACCTACGGTTTAAAGTGGATTCCGAACCACTACAAACATCCATGCCCAAGGTGGGATTCGAACCCGCGAACTGTTGAACCGAAGGCAAGAGCGCTTACCATTCGGCTGCCAGCTCGGCATCCTCTCGGTCAAGAAAACAGACATTGTAGGCCTTGGTCCAAATGGGCTGTTGTGCCACAGAGTTTAGTTTATTAGTAATTCAATTTAAGATATATATATATCTATATATATATATATATATATATATATATATATATATATATATATATATATATATATATATATATATATATATATATATATATATATATTATAAGTGATATATATTTTACTTATGTCATTATCGTGGAATAAAAATACACTTAAAAACTAAAAACAAACCACAGATGTCAATAACAAAAAACGCAATGCATCAATACTAATATGATATGGAATTTTCAAACATTTTTATGGATGCATTTCCAGCATAAACTACGCACTTTTCACGAAAAATTATTTTAATCTCATCAAAAAAATATCTTTAAAACAATCATATAATGAAATTTATTCAAAATCGGATTTTTTTTTAAATGATGCAAAATAAATTATATTCTCATAAAAGTAATACATCAATGTAAAATTAAAATCTTTTGTATGATAGGAAATATTATTATGGAAAATACATTACATAAATTTATGATTATTGCCAACCGATTGCTGAGTGGTTAGCGTTCCTGACTCCTGAGCTGTGGGTCCCGGGTTTGAATCCCGGTTCGGACATGGATGTTACTTTCTTTCTCTGTTTTCTCTGTCCTTTCTTCTGGGATGATGCGTGAATTTGGCCCACCCATTAAACGGGCTTGTGGTGGTAAGGCTTGGGCAAACCTACTGGCCTCTGTCACTTGGTTCACAGTTGCCCGCTGGGAAACGACAGATGAGTAGCAGTTTCTGGCCTTGTTGTGCCATAGGGCTCGTCACCCAAGTGCCCACCGTTGGAAAAAAGTTATGATTATGTATAGTATTTTATTTTACGATGATATATAAGATAAAAATAAGAACTATTATATATGTATATATATACTGCTGGAAAAAAGTAAAAGGACACTAGGTTTTTTTCGAATAAGTGAAGAACTTTGAATTTTTACAAAATAATTTCATTACAGCACTTTTAAAAACTTGTGTACAATTAGCTAACTATATACGCGTAACATGAAATAAAAAATTATTTGCTTATTACAATTAAAAATTAAATTCATTCACATTGTACTGTGTGAAAAAAGTAGAAGGACAGCTCTAAATGATAAAGTAAAAGTCTCTCATTAATAAAGTTTTCTTCGTTAACTATACTTTAAAGACTATTTGCCATTGAATCGTATAAGTCTTGAATTTTGGTTTGACGAAAATTGCCCAAAACATAATTCAAAGGTTCTCGTAGTTCGATCGAAGATTCATATTGCTTGCCTCTGGCGTAAACACGCTGAACAGTTACTGACTATATGTTTTAAACAATATTGAAGTCTGTGCTTTTAGCTGCCTATGACAAAACCCGAACATTATTTGTTTCAAACCAATTTTAAACGTCATCGGCAGTGTGAATTGATGCAATTGATGAAATATCCAATTTTTTTCGCTAAGCTCAGTGCCATTGGGAAGAAGCTCTGAATTTAAAATTTGAATGTAATCTGCATGTATCTGTCTTTCACGCAGTAACACTAGTTTAATCTTTCCAAAGTAGCCAACTGAGATCTACACCATTATATAAACTGCCTCCTCCTTGTAGTTGTAATACCTTGCGCCATAAAACCCAACCAACCAAACCAAACCTTGTAGTTGTAAAGTGTTCATCTGGTTACATGTGTGAAGCCAGATGAGTCTTGTGCTTTTCCAATGCTTCCACGCTTTTTTTTTTAAACTTCTTTAAAGATTTTTTCCTAGATTGCGAAGAGTCAATTTCTTAAGTCTCCCAATCTTTGCTTTCCTATGACTATTTAGATTTTTCGAGAAGTTAGAAACAGCGTTAGGACTGATGTGTAGGTGCTTTAAAATTTCTATTAGACTTTTGCCCGCATCTTTATATGCTACAATTTGGCCTTTAGAAATTCACTCAAAGGTTTCCCTCTAGACATTTTAACTTTACAAAAATTATGGATTTTTTTTCAACAAAGTATATCTTTTGGAAAAAAAAAACAGTTTAAAAAGAACAACGTTTTCAACATATCAAACTGCTACAGATTCCAAAATGAGAATATTTTTGCAGGTTTCCTTCTAATTTTTTCACAGCCCAAAAATCTTTAAGCACTTTTTTATAATATTTTCTTAGTGGTAAATAACTCATTCACGGAAAATATAATAAAAATTAGTATAATAAAAAGAAAATTACATTAATTATGCTAAAACTTAAAGCATAATTTATAAAATATGACTGTCCTTCTTTCCAGCAGTGTATATATATATAAAGAGAGAGAAAGGATATAAGTAGATATACATATTATTGTAACAATTAGAACATTTAGAGACAAAGCCAGGCTGAACATTTTAAAAAGTAAGCAAAAGCGCAATATTTTTAACTCAATTAGAGTAATTTAAAAAAAAACGGGGAACAAAATTAACCAATCATAAATTAGGATGTCAAAGTTTCAAATTGCATAACTATTTCATTCCCAATTACTGCAATAAGTGATCATTAAAGCATTTAATTGACGTGAGAAAAAACATCATTCGGCAAGATTAAATGAAAAAGATCAATATGATTCAAATTAAATGAACAATACGTCTTCCCCAAATCAAAAGATTTTAAATCAAGTAATTGGAAAACAAGGCTATATTTTTATCCTTTTTTTCTACTTTATGATTCATCGTTCAGCGAATGAACGATGAATTCATGTTGCAATTATAATTCGTAAATAGTAAGATAATGTGTGTATTATCCTATAGAGGATTCCCGTAAGCATTCAAAAAAGAGTGCGAGTGAATATTCATTTGCTGTAGCCTTCATGGGCAAGTGAAAGATGTTATAGGGAATTACCTTGTTATGGTCACGATGCACAAATAAAAGAGCAGCTGGCGTTCTGTTAAGATCTTCGCTTTTAATTTCTTTTCGAATTACATATCACCTGTGACAATCACCTTGACGATGTATTGCGTGTAACTATTAGAATTTAGAACACGCCGAGATTCTTTTACAAGAAGCTATGGTTAAGCTGGAAGAGCCGGATTCTGGCTATGCCTGGGTTATCGCATTTTCTGCCTGCATCATCAATATGATTTTGTCAGGAATGGCCAGAATGATTGGAATTCTATACGTTGCATTAATCGAATATTATGGAGTGTCAAGGCAAGAAGCTTCTGTTCCATTTATAATTCGTAATGCCATCCGCTATCTTTCAGGTAATTATATTTTTAATTAATTTTATTATAATTGATAACTTGAATCTGAAAATGTAAAGTAAATTATCGTTTGCGTTTCCTGCATTACTTAATTTTATTATAATTGATAGCTTGCATATGAAAATGTAAAGTAAATTATCGTTTCCGTTTCCTGCATTACTTATTTTTATTATAATTGATAGCTTGCATATCAAAATGTATAATAAATTATCTTTTCCGTTTCCTGCATTACTTATTTTTATTATAATTGATATCTTGCATATGAAAAAGTAAAGTAAATTATCGTTTGCGTTTCCTGCATTACTTATTTTTATTATAATTGATAGCTTGCATATCAAAATGTAAAGTAAATTATCGTTTGCGTTTCCTGCATTACTAATTTTTATTATAATTGATAGCTTGCACATCAAAATGTAAAGTAAATTATCGTTTGCGTTTCCTGCATTACTTATTTTTATTATAATTGATAGCTTGCATATCAAAATGTAAAGTAAACTATCGTTTGCGTTTCCATTATTTATTTTTTTCTTACATTATATCGTTTAAAATGTACTTATTTTCATTCAATATATTTGTGGCTGAGTTTCAAAATAAAATGAATTATGAATTAGCGATATTTTATGTAAGTATAAAGTTAATTTTTCTAAATCAATATATTTTATTATTATTATTATTTTTTTTCATTTTGGTTAAAACACTTCCCTGACACTTAATTAATTTTTCTAACACTAAAAGGAAATGTTTTTTGACATTTTTTTAGACAAATGTTCAATGAAACGACAGTTTATTAGTGAGATCTGCTTAGATAATCCCCAATTTTTGCTATTATATTATAAAATTTAAAGCAGCTCATTTTTATAAAATATTTTCCGATTTGTTTTTTTGCCCTACTTTGAGAAAATATATTCAATTTTTACTATGCATATTCTATTCTTGTATTTCGTTAGGTCTAAATTAAATATTCTTTCAATTTATTAGTGAAATCTGCTTAGGAAATCTACATTTTTTATTATTATATTATAAAATTAAAGCAGCTCATTTTTTGTAAAATATTTTCAAATTTCTTTATTTACCCTATTTTTGAGAAAATATATTCAATTTTTATCATGCATATTCTATTCTTGTATTTCGTTAGGTCTAAATTAAATATTTCAATTTATTTCCTTATATCTTACATGGTTGTTATCGCTCAGAAAGACCAATTTTCAGCCATTAGGTTTTTCTGATCAAATTCCGATACCTATGTCATTTTAGCGAAAAAAAATCCCCAAATGTCACATTCTTGACTGGAATGATCACTCTTACCCTTTTTTTTAACCATTTACCATCATTGTTGTATATGTTCTGTCGTTGTATTTGTTCTGAAAGTTGAATAAGATATTATATTTATGCAAAGATTCTTTTGGAAAATTAATGAATTAATATTATCCAATTTTTTTTTGTAAAATATTATTATATAAACACTTAAAATTAACCTATATTCATAATCCCGTTTCTTATCTCATTTCCCCCCTAATAATACAATAGAAAACTCTCTATCGAATCCTATATTTTAAATGTTATTAAGATGAAATATTCTATTTGAAATATTCGTTTATCATTGAACATGTTTATCGTTTGAATTAAACTCCAAATTTTAATTGACAGAAATTATCTAAACTTTTTCTGAATGTTTGCATAAAACAAAAATTAATATACTAAATATACTAATCCATTTCATCTCCTTCAAATACTTTCTTATGACTTTAGTGCATTTCCAATTATTAAAACATGTCTTAAAATCATTTCTGTGAATGATCTTCAGAATTCGAAACTAATTTTCAGTTATCGCATTAATGGACTCCTAAAAATTACCTTGAGAAGCAAATTTCAATTTTGGGAAAGTAAAACCCCCTTGATTCATCATCAGGAGTAAACAGTGGCTGTAGTGTCGTATGTGTTGAATATTATGCAAAAACACGACGCGTATTTGCAATATGAGAAGGTACATTATCATTTCGTGAAACTCACGATTGCTTCATCACCATTTTATGTTATTTTCACGAATTGCTTGATACAAACGCCGCAAAAAACACAAAATATCTTTATTGACTGGTTAACCCGTCAGTAGATATTCGGAAATGCACAACACCGAAATAATCAGAGATCATTCAGCAATACCTTGATTTTTTTTTTAGACATTTTGACGTGATCTTTTCGGTTTTTGCTTCACCTTGCTATCTTCCTTCCTTATATCGTTCAGCTGTTTCAGAGGCAAAAACAGGAATTCAACTTTCATCACAGTAATTAATGTGTTTTGAAAAGAAGTTGCCAACTCAAAGCATTTCTCAGACCACTTAAACACGTTGTATTTTTTGGAATGAATTAAAAGTTCTTGGAACCACCAGATATCCGACGCGTTCACCAATCTTAAATACACTTTTAAAATTGCTTGACAGGAATCAAACTATATGGGAATTTATTTAATTATGTCTTTTCTTGTCGAACAAAGATAATCGAGTAATTAGTTCGCTGCCTTGATTGATGTGGGCAATTTACCAGACCACTGTTCATCTTCGACGAATTCTCTACCATTTTTGAATTTTTGCTTACTAATAAAATTGTCATATATTGAATAAACAAAATGTAAATGCTTTTTGGACCATTTCAAATGCTTTCGTACCTGAAATTTTATTGTGAAATAAAATATAACACATAATCTTTGCTCAATAGCATTTGTCTTTTCAGAAAATGGAAGAAATAAAAATGCATTGACAATTAATTTCTACTCATATTAAAGACTTATTTATTTTCAAATTATAAAATCAAATACTTTGCTCACTGTTTTCAAATGATAATAGAAAATATAAAAAATGTTTCATACAAGTTTACTGAAAAAAACTATCAGAAATGAGTTTTAAATGAAATTTTTCGATATTTTTAATCACATTTATTTATACAAAAGTATTAAAAAATTTTGTTCTTTAAAATGGCAAATTAATTTTTGATATGGTCATAAAAAGAGATACATTTTTAGGTTCTCAGTTTGATTTATTTTATTTTTTATTTGATCAATTTGATTTGATTTCTTTTTAAATGTAAAGACTAATATTTTTACATTTCACATTAATTATATAATTTAATTTTAAGCGTTTGTACTACACGATCGTGCAATGCATGTTTTTAACTAATGGTTTCCAGTTCTCCTTGTTATTTCGCAGAACTTTTAAGCAAGTGCTTCTTCTGTCGAACATCTTCTTACATAAAAGAAATTTATTGCACTCAAAATTAAATTACGAAAATAACTACCAATTTTTTGAAATTTAAAATCAAAATCGTTGGAAAATAAAGAAAAATAAGTTAATATCCTTTGTATTCCATCAAAAATAAAAATAACTTGATTATATTAAGCGTTTCCTTTTTAAACGAAACATTTTCTTAAAGTGTGTCATTCATTATAATGAAACGAAATTATACAATACAAAAGAATATAACTGCTTCAGTTTCAATTGCGTAACACATTTCATTAATTTTTTATTTGACTGTGTGATTTTCTCATTTTTTATAAATTTCATAAACGAAATTATTTTAATAAATTAATTATTAAAGATGGTTACAATTAAATTTATTATAGACATATTTTTTAGTATTCCTTTATTTCAAAATATCAATGTTCATGTAGATTTTTGATTTAAAAAATATTTTTTTCTATATGATTTTAATATTTTTATATTGTTTTATAGCAATACCAAAGTAAACTAGAAGTCGAATAAATAATATTCTTATCGATTTCAAATATACCAATACCAGAAACTAGAAGTGAAATAAATAATATTCTTATCGATTTCAAATATACCAATACCAGAAACTAGAAGTGAAATAAATAATATTCTTATCGATTTCAAATATACCAATACCAGAAACTAGAAGTGAAATAAATAATATCCTTATCGATTTCAAATATACCAATACCAGAAACTAGAAGTCGAATAAATAATATTCTTATCGATTTCAAATATACCAATACCAGAAACTAGAAGTCGAAATAAATAATATTCTTATCGATTTCAAATATACCAATACCAGAAACTAGAAGTGAAATAAATAATATTCTTATCGTTTTCAAATACAGCAATATCAGAAACTAGAAGTCGAATAAATAATATTCTTATCGATTTCAAATACATCAATTGAAGAAACTAGAAGTCGAATAAATAATATTATCGATTTCAAATACCAGTTTCGTTGTAACATTCTTCGAGAAATAAACCATATACGAAATCACACATGAAGGTCGCAGATGAAAAATAAGAACTGCTGGATTAGAAGTTGGTTCTGCTGAAGATGAGGAGCAATGGCAATGGAAATTTTTATTTCTTTGCACAGGCGCTTCTGTCTGGCGGAATTTTGGGAGTTTTCCAGATTTCCCACCTTGATACACGTATACACAATGTGTTACTAATAAAAAATGCTTCCCGGAAATCATCATGAAGTAGTTAAACAGCCTTGAAACAACTGACTATCGTTCGATTGTCCAAGCATTAACCTTCATGAAATTATAAAACATAATGTCACATTGAAATTTGACAGTAATTGGAAATTTCATTTGTTTTATAAAAACTAATATCTCCTAAAGCAATGACTTAAGGGGTAATTTTAGACTCCCATAAAAATAAAACATACATGCAACACATGATATTTAATTGCATATTTTTACTATAAATTATAAATCAAATTAAGTATGAAATTAATATTCAACTTCTGTCTGTAAAAATGAAATTTGTTACCATTGAGTTTTATTATAAAAAATAATAAATTATAAAAGTATATTATACTAAAATAAATAAATTGTTATATGTTAATTGTTAAAGCTAGAACTTTAAGAACTAATTTAGTTTCAATTATGTTTAATTATATGAGAAAAATATTAATTCTACACAATCCAACTCACCTAAATATTTTGATAAGGAGTCTGGAATTCAATATTGGTGCAGAAGTTATATATTTTTTAAATAATTGAAATGATTTATTGCCTAGAAAGTTTTATTGCTCTCATGAAATACGTAAATGATCATGTATTCAAACGTAAAATTTTTTAGTTCTTTTCTATTATCGGGAGCAGAGAGACTTGTTGCTAAATATTTTAAGAAAATTGCCACTTTTCTTAACCTGAATGTCGTTGCAAAGTTAATTTCGATAGTATTTTTATTGATAATAAGAAAACCATTATTATATCTTCACTATTATTTTATAATTTGAATATTATTTTTAATGTTTCTCCAAACACTAAGAATTTAGTGATATTCAAATCTGGTCCCGGAAACAAAATAGCATAAATTTGTGCCTCACTTAAATCACCATCATCGTCAATAACATATGTGCGTAGCTATACCATGAAATAAATACAAAATTTCTGATGATAATCTTATTTCAATTTTAAAAAAATTATGGAGTAACTATTATTTTTTTCATTAGTGGTGAAATAAATTTAATAACTTAATTTCTTGTTTTTTGAAATTTCAAAGTATTTTGTTACAAAAAACCTTGAAAATTTTAAATTAAAGTATTTTATAATAATATTCTAAATGCTGACAATAAGTATTTATTTAAAAATTACCTAGTAAAACTGTCAAGTAAGCCACAATTAAAAATTAATAACAAGAATTACTTAGCAATTATCAGAGCTAAGTCAAATTAATAGCTAATTCACATCTTTAATTCAATGTATCTATCATCTGAGGGAAAAACAACACTTTTTTGAAAATGCATCACTAATTTTGCAAGAAATGATATATTTTCCAAGCTGGAAAAAACGCTTTTAATTAAAAAAGGAATGAACATTTCAAATAAATACACTAGTAATTTTTTTCTATAATAAGATTGATAAAAATGTCGTTTGTATATAAGAATGTATTTACACAATTTAATATATTTAGCACTATTAATTTATTTATAGTAAAACAAAACGAAAAAATTAATGTAAACTTATTCAATTTTGGTTCTGTGAAAATATTTTTTTCCCTCATATTAAAAAAAAAAAAAAAAACTAGAGGTTACGAGCAGTAAAACGTACAAATAGCAATTACGTATTTATAATTTAATTAAATGATATAAAATGGTCTAAATATTTTGATCATTAAATGAGTATAGTTTTTATCAATAAAATAAATCCCAACAACATTATTCTTTAAAAATTGGAGAAATTTAAATGTAGGTCACATTATATACTATTAAGTAATTCTTAGAAATTCACTCTAAACTGTCGACAATATGCATGGTCCATGTTTAAAATGATGGGAAATATTTCTTATATACAGTCTAGACCGTTTCAATCAATCTTAAATTTAGACCATCATCAGTATACGTTGTTAGACTTACGACACATAAACACATGATTTTTCGACACATCTCTCTATTTTTATCTCTTAATGTATATATACTGACGTAGCAAATTAACTAAAATAAATCTGATTCACGTTAGTCTTAAGTGTAAAGTGATAATGTATCTATGAATACTGATACAGTTATTTTACACTACCACGTTTTATACGAATTTCAACGCGGAAATGCTACAGAAGAGTGTAGAAATTTAATGAATGTGTTTCATAATAGCACATTTTCCGATAGGGCATGCAGAAGATGGTTCGCAAAATTTCATTTAGGTGATTTCGACCTTTCTGATAAGCTATATTCATCTTTAATCGACGACAATGCTATTAAAACCATGACAAAGCAAGATCCTGTTTTAACTACATCTGAGATTGAAGAAAGACGCAGTTTAACTCAGAGAACCATTTCTGACCCTATTCGAAAGATAGGATTGATGTGGAAACACTTAAGATGGGTGCCACGTGAATTAAGTCAGAAGAATTTGGATGATTAAGTCTTCATATGAACATTACAGCTTGTTTGGAAGCCCTTTTTTTTAACCGGATGATAATTGGAGATGAAAATGTATTATGAGCTATTAAACCTGAACGAAAAGCTCAGTTCGAAGAAGTGTTGTAAGCAGAAAATAGAAAATAATTAAAAATAACAGTAAAAAAATTTATCAATGATGCTTCAAGAATAGTCCAAAAAATAAGGCCAAGAAAAGTGTTAAAAAAATCAAAACTATACAGGGAAATTTTGTCGTATCCACCATATTCTTCTGATTTATTATTCTCAGATTATCACTTCTTTTTGTCAACAAAATATTTTTGAAAAGCAAAAGATTCCAAAATGAAAAAAAAATTCAAAAAAGCACTGGCTCAATTTTTCACATCAAAAGATGAAAGTTCTTTCAAAAACGGATTAAACAAATTACACTAACTTTGGTAAGAAGTCATTAATAATAATGACGATTATAGTATTTAATAAAGTTTAATGACGGTAAAAAAATTGCATTTTGTTTTATTCTAGGAAGAGAACTTTTCATCAGACCTGATAGTATAAGTCTAGACTGGCGCCAAATTTACAGATTTCTATGTTAGCATTTTGCATCTCTGGATCAAATGTTCAATTTTAAAATTTTGATATTCCTGTACAATACATAGTAAAAAATGATAATTTAAGTAAAAAAAATCGAATTGGGTTTTCCGTTACAATGCCAAACACGTATTGTTAGATTTTGGTTTCTTTGTTTATTATTATTATTTTGGTTGGCTTGTGTTCAAAACTATATTTTATTCCACTATTTAATGATATATAATAGTGACCATAGCATTATTATATTACATTATTCATTTATAACAGGGCTTCTTAAACTTTTGTAATTCACGTCCCCATTTATGATTGCGAGTTTCTTGACGACCCCATACAAATATAAAAGAAAAATAAATTAATATTTTTTGATGATTATTTATTAGGTAATATACATATAAAAATATAAAAGTTTAGAATTCGTTTTGAAACATACCTTTTTGGAGCAATAATTTAATACTATACATACCTGGTTGTTATGTCCTACAGGAACAATTATGTAGTTGTAGATAATTATTATAAAAACTTGTGAAATATTTAAAACTATTTATTTAAAAACACAATAATAAACTTAAAATCTTAAAACAAATCGTTAAATGCCTTAGCAACTTGTATTTTCTTAACACTACTATTTTCACTCATAAAAAAATTAATGCAATTAACTGGCTGGTAGTAGATCCAACAATATATGAGTATAAATGGAAAACTTTTTTTAAACTGACAAATTCGGAATAACATGCACTTCGTTCACAATCAAACAATGGCTAAATGAGAATAAAACGAAATGTTTATATAGTTTCTTCAGCAATAATACCTAGAAATTTTGTTGATAATATTTCTCAGGATCATTTCGGTTTCGATTTCAGGATCATTTCGGTTTTTCGGTTTGTACCTGCATTTCTATTAAGAGTATTATAATACTCTTAATAGAAATGCAGGTACAAACAATCTTTCCGAACTAGAAGATTTTATGATATATTTATCTACTATAATTGTTATTTTATCTTTATAACAATAATTTTACAAGTTAAAAAACATTTTCTGTTAAATTGTATTTTTATCTCTCGCGACCGCAGAATTTTGCTACGCGACCCCAAATGGGGTCGCGACCCATAGTTTAAGAAGCCCTGATTTATAATAATAAATCATATATATCCTTACTGAGAAAATTAATAATAACTGTCTACACAGATGACTTTTTTGTGTTTTATTTTGTCATTTATGCCACTGATTTCTAAATAAAGGAAGACACTTAGTCTCAAGTAACTTCACTCACTTTTATTGCAAAATCATTTGCATTTGACCCCTGAACAAATGGATGGCATAATTTGTCGTGATTTAAAGTATTCTCAACGAGAAAGATGAAACGAAACATCAATTAGGACAAGCAGCTTGTTTTCAATGCCTCTTAAGTCTAATTATGTTCAAGCATTTGCATAAGGAAAAATTCCGCTTAATTTCTGTCCTTGAAATCAATAAAAATCAGTACAAAGTGAGATTGTCGTAATTACAATTTTTTTACTTGTATACTTTTGATTACATAGAGGTAAAACTCACATAGAATAAAAGATTTGAATTTTTTTCAATTTGTTTAACAACCGCTAATGTTAGTTTCTTGAATATGCAAGACAAATATAGACTTTTAATTTCGAAAATTGATTCCTTTTTTATCCGCTAATATTTATTGAGTCTTTTTAACAAAACATGGTGTGTAGCCTAGCAGTTCAAAATGCTTTTATTTGTTTAATAACCGTCATCTTTTATATTCTGAAATAATTTTCTTAAATATTTGATCTCATTTTCATGTCCTTAGGAGAAAACCTGGAAATCTCACAAACACACATTTCTACCGATTACGTACAGGAAACTGAAAAACATCTGTTTTCTTGCATTCAAGAAGGATCAAGATCGAATTTGGAACCTTTCATTCTAAAACAAGATATCTTACTACATAATAACTATAAGTATATGGCTGTGTAACCCTTTTAATAAATAAACAATTTTACTAAAAAATTAACAAATTATAAATTATACAAACTTATATAAAAGCACTTTTAATATTGCGTATACATCTTAATATTTCACAATTTAAATAATAAAATAGCTTGCCTTTTTGGTCTGTAAAGGTGTATAATTGTAAAATATCAAAATAGATGAAGAGAAAATTTTCCGCATTGATGCATCCAATTTGGCCTTTTGTGATCATATATTATTCTTAAAAAGTTAGAAGAAATCTACTTTGAAGAGGTTTCCGTCATCTAAACTCAAAATTGAAATCGAAGCCCAAATTGCAGGAGATTCAAAGATTATGTCTTGCAATATAGTAAGACATATATTTGTTACTTATGACACTTGGACAAGCCAAGCTCGCAATGCCGTTGGCTAGGGGGATTTAAGTCAGTAGAGTGCGTCTTTCGATATACCAGAGCACCACGAAGGTGAAAGTACGACTTTGCTCTAAACCTTTTCCGTAGATGGCACCACCAGAGGATCCACTCACTCAATTTTGACCTAAAGGGCGAGGAAATTTTCTCCAGACCATTACACCCATTTACCATATTACACCCAGACCGAACCGATTACCTGACTTTCGATTCCACAGATTTAACGAGCACGTATATCGCATCTACATTGGTTAACATTGGGAATCGAACCCAGCCTTCCGGACGGAAGGCTGATGTCCTGACCACAAGGCTGTCACGGCCACAGAGTAAGAGAGAAATTACTGCTGAATTTATTTGATAAAGGGATGAGGGAATGTTTGATAAGAATTTATTTTTGCAAATTCGTTAAGACAGGTGAAAGAGTTTCTTTATAGTATTGTTTTCTGTTTAATAAGTTTATTTTTTCTAATTTACATGTGCTTTTTAATTTAATTAATTTATTTTTGTACAAAATTACGTGCCTTAAATTTGATTTCCTTTTGTTCTTAGCATTTTCTATTTTAATGTCGAATTGATATAGTATAGTAGGAAGATTTTATACGAAAAACAATTGAATAATAACCTCTTAAAATTAAATCTGATTACAATAACTTTTCTTTAAAATAAATGTCTTTGAATTAGAGCTGAGGGTGGATAAAATAAAAGTTAATGAATAAAACTTTTGTTTGTGGTTGACATACCGTCAAAAGTGGTCATGCAATAAATGTCCCCTTTTGCGTGTCATAATTGTCTGCACTTTTTCTACGCAATATATAGATTTCAAAAGAATATATTTTGTGCGTATATATATATATATATATATATATATATATATATATATATATATATATATATATATATATATATATATATATATATATATATTATATTGTGTGTGTTTATCACTATTATTATTATTTTACAAAAGAAACAAAGCTTGATTTTATCTCTGTCAATGTTGCAGTTAGAAATCAAGAAAAAGAATTTGATTTTGAAAAGATAATCAATTATCAAACAAAGCCGTAACACATATTCTACAAAGTAAACAAGAACGTTTTTGCTGTTTTTAATGACCCGAAAGAACATGACCTATAGAAAGTGTAGCCTATTGTTAGTCCTCGATGTAATCACCAACGGCATCCAGCTCTTTCTGTCTGAATGTCTCCCGTTGTGCAACCCCCTTGTGATAAACCTCGGAGCCCTTGGACGTAAAGAAATCCTTGAGGACTTGGCGTAAATCTGCTTCATTGGATTTTCCATAAAGATTTTCAGGAGATTCAAAGATTTTCCACGAAGTTGATTGTCCAAGGAAAGGAAGAGATTGTAATCTCATGGTGCTGATTCAAATTTAATCCTTCTAATTTAAGTTTACCTAAAAATTTATGAAGCATTAACTTAATTTGCATCCAATCAATCTCCATTAATTAAATATACAAGTATAAAATAGCATCAAGTACGATATAAATACCAATAGCATAAAAATCAATCAACATATTTTGTCTCTTTCTGAATATTGAAAGTTTTTATTCTCTCACGATTTTCTCAGAATTCATTTTCATTTTAATGTTTCTTCATCACATCTGTATTATCAGTCTAATTAACCCTCGTGAGCAGAAATGATCGTTAAGCGACGAACAAACTAATCTTCATCAATGGTTTAAATTGTAATGACGGTGGTTTGAAGAAAACCTACGGAAACTACTAACTAAGGATTTAAAATGGAATCACCAGAGTTGATGGTATATTTTTTTACTTAGAAAAATATTCATTTATGATAATTTAATTTGACAAGGTCTGTAAGAGAAATTTCTACTAACCAGATTGAATTTTGCCTGAAATACCACTGACAATACATACTTTTAGGAATCATCTTTAAGTGAGTCGAATATTCTTGTAATTAATATTGTTTAAAATATAATGGTTTAAATAGTATGTCTATCTTGCAAGTTTCTATAAAATCCAACTTCTTCTTCATTGGCCTGACAGCAAAGGGTGGGCCTTTGCCTTCCTCAGAAGTGCATACCGGGACCCCCATTTTTGATAAGGTCATCCAGTTTGTCACTTTCAGTGTTTTTAGGTCGTTTTCAAGGCAGTCACGCCATCGGAGTTTCGGTCGTCCTCTTTTTCTGATGCCCATGGGGCGAGCCAAGAAAATTTTATTCGTCACCCGATTGTCGTTCATCCGGATCAAACGTCCTGCCCATTTTAATCTCTATATTGAGATAAATTCTGAGCTCTATAAACTATATAAATCTGGTTCTTTATATAGTTTATAAAGCTCAGAATTAGTTCTTCATCGCCATGTATTTTCACATTTTATTCCACCAAAGATGCTTCTTAAAGTTTTTCTTTCGAAAATGGAGATGGTTTCTTTGTCCTTCTCAGTCAATGTCCATTTTTCAGATGAGTAAGTGAGAATAGGCCGAATCAAGCATTTGTATATCAAAATTTTTATTTTTCGACTGACGAAAACTGATTTTAGGTACTCTTTTTAGCCGAAAAAGTATCGGTTAGCAGCTGTAATCCTGCTGCGGATCTCAGGTGCGATGTCGTTGAATGCATTCAATTCAGATCCCAAATATTTAAAGTTGCGAACAGTTTCAAACTTGTAGTTTCCTACCTCTAGATCCAAAACTAGTACAGGATTTAAAATTATGATCATTCTATAATAATAATGATAGGATTTTTTTATTTACTTTCATTTTTAGTTTTATTCCATTATTCTTTCATATTTAAGTTAGAACAAAAGAACTTGCTTTGAAATTGTAAATTCAATTTTTAATAGACGCTACCTTCATATTTCGGGAGGACTGTACCAATTAACTTTGGAAGTTAATAATATTTACATGGTTTCTAATAAATTATTCAATAAACTAAAGCAGAACTTTCTGTAAAGTTAAAGGACAAGCATAACTGCTTCCTTTAGAGCTAATTCGAATGTATCATATGTATTTTTATAATTATTTTTTATGTAAATAAAGGATCTAGAGCACATTGTCTCTGTTATCTATTTCATAGAATAACTGTGAATTACAATGCTAAATTCTATATTATTGCCAATATATTTTTATATGACACACGTTACAAACATGAAACAAAGATTTTCAACATCAAATAATTTTATGCATTTTAATTATGTATTTACTCAAAAAAAGTAATTTCGCTTCAAAACGTTTTTGAGCCTAACGCTCATAGCCTCAATAGAATTTTACATAATAATTTTTTAAATTCATTGAGAAATTGATATATTTAATAATTCATAATATTGCATAACATAAATATTTGTTTAAAAATGAAAGTGGTGAAAAAATTTAAAAATATAATTTTTTTATAAATTAACATTTAACAAAGAAATTTTCTAAATAAATTACAGCAAAAACAAATTTATATATTGTAAAAAAACACCAGTAGATCTTAATGATTCAGATTTTGAAATTTAACTACAACAAATTGATTCTGATAAATATCTTGGATATGAATTAACAGTGACAATAATTATATACTTTTTATACTGTGAAATTGCTCGACTATAAATTTTTTTTTCAGGGAAATCCAACCTAATTCATTTTAGTTTTTGTTGTTGTATACACCTCTGGTATTTATCAACTCTAAATCAGGTCTAAGAAATTCGTCAAGCTAAGAAAACCTAGCACTAAAATTGGGCTTGTGAAAAGATCAATTCTGGAAAGCCCTAGATAATCCCGATTATGTACAGCACACTTCAAACAAACTTGGAAAATCTTTTTTTCATAAGAATAGGACAGATTTCAAGTATCTCATTGATAAGCCTATCTTTTTGTTTTTGCTTTACTCATAACTATATACACACACACATATATATATATATATTATGATTATAATACCAGGGTATATTATTTCTCCAAACTCCTTTTTGTGAACAAGATATAAAACATTTTTCTTTCATTTTTTAACCAAAAATTTATTTTTAAACATTCTGCTTAAGTGATTTCAATACTTTGTATTAGCGGAAGATTTTTTCTATATTAAAAACTCTCTCTTATATTTTAATTTTTAAAATAATTTTTAATGGAAATTGCAGAACAGTTTTGATTATCTTGATATAAATTTAAGCTGTTATGAATCAAATTTTTTCCTCGGTAGCCTGAAAAGAAAACTTTTTTTGATATACAAATGATACAATAAATAAAATTTTGCTTAATTAAATTTCTATTTGAATTTCCATTTTTTGTATGAAATTTTTAGTTCATTTTTATCCCCACTAACTCTTTAGAAATTAAAGGATGAAATAATAAAATTGCAGCCTTTTTAAAATTTACACAAACTGTATTTTTTATAAATTATCATTGTGTTTGAAATTGCAGGTCCAGTTGCTGGCGTCCTAGGTCAACAGTACGGTATCCGCACTGTAACTTTCTACGGCGGTGTCATAGCAACCTTAGGATCACTGTTATGCTGCTTTGCGCCCACAGTTACTTGGATTTCTGTCTTTTTTGGAGGGATACACGGTAAATACTTCTGGAGTTTGCAAAACAGCTTATAAATAGTTATACTCTTATTCATGTATACTTCTTGCAAAATTAAAAACTAAGTATTATCATACTCATATAGATTTAATAGAGAAATTAACAGAGAACCTTATTTTTATGCTTCAAGAGATGAGGAAAAATCCTTATATATATATAAAAGCTAAACTCCATGGCACTACAGCCCATGTGGGCCAAGGCTTACAGTGCCCATAACTGTTTTTATGACCGAGGGCCCTGGGGTGCGAAGCATGTGTCCCAGTTAGGAGGTCAGCCTAACGTAAGACTCCCCAGTGTTTAGTTCCCAAGCATGCTTGGTACTCAGTTAATCGACCCACTGAAGGGATGAAAGGCTGATATATATATATATATATATATATATATATATATATATATATATATATATATATATATATATAATTAAGAGTTGATTATATAAATGTCATGGTCATCGCATTATGCTTCTCTTGTGTCATTGATTTGCGCTATAATAGCTTAAGATAACAAGTCTTTATGTATGTTATATTCTTGGCAGAATAATTTTCCAACAGCATATAATTGGGATTTTAGGAACATAATATTTAAAGGCATACTTCAAGTATTGTTGAGCAATACATCTGAAATTTTTGAAACTGAAATTCATTTTAATAAAAAAAGGCAAATGAAGGAACCATTTTCATGTTAAATTTCCAAGTAGTATTTTTTTAAAAAAAAATGAAGTTGTGTTACATAAGGCCAAATAAGTATTCTTGAATGCTTCTATTCGATTCAGTTTATTTGAGCATTATATCATCACCTGAACTATTATTATTCTGAGCATTATATTCTCTGAAGTATTATTCATCTGATCATTATATCATCATAGACAGTGGTAACACAAGTAGTCACAGAATGTTTTAACTTTCTTTTAATCGTTATTAGAGTCATAGTTTTTATTGAATCCCAATTATAATAGATTCAAATTTATAAAAAAACAAAACCATATTAATATTTTAGCAGATTTGTTGTGCGGCGCGTCATATGAAAGGGAAAAAATAAAGTGCTCACTGTAATACATTCAAAGGAGAATACAAGTGCTGTAACAACTTAAATTGAAGCTACATGTATAAATATTTTGGATAGCTACATTCCATTGAAACTTTAATGTTTCAATATATATATATATATATATTGAAACTTTAATGTTTCAATATATATATATATATATATATATATATATATATATATATATATATATATATATATATATATATATATATATATATATATATATATATATATTAGCTGACCCAGCCACGCGTTGCAGTGGCTGAGTTTTTAAAATACATTGAATCAATTTTTTACTAATTCTTGGGTTCAATCAAATTAATATTTTCTAAAAAAATTTAGAATAGGTTCATTCATAGGAGATTAAAAATAAAACGCTTAACCAAAATTTAATAGTAATAGGTAAAGTATCGAAATTTTGAAATTAAGCACAAATCAACATATACTTTCTGAATTTACATTTTATTCATCTTATATTCAATTATAGTTCGTAATCAGTGACATACTCTTATAAAATATACTATATAAATTAAAAACATCTAAAAATAAATTGTTATAAATGAGGTAGATAACATTGACATCGAACTATTATTATTTTAATTTTAAATTATATTAAAACTAAAAATTTTTTCCGCCGCATTATACTGAAATAAAAAAATTAAAAGAATTTATCATTTGAATAAATAAATTAGATCAAAATGTTCTACTGAATAAATTAATAATTATCAAATTATAAAATAAAAATAAAAAATAATAAAAGGCTATCAAGAAATACTTACATATTTTCGAGGTGGTATGAAAATTAGTAGAGAAAAACAGTAATAAATAAAATTTTATTTTACTATTTATAATATTAAAAATATTCAAACTGAATACTGCACAATAATAACACTATACAAAGTATAATTATGAAAATGATTCACGAAAAATTGTTATAGTATCATTATACATCATGAAAATATATGTAAATTCTATATTTAACCACGCGCTTGCGCGCGTACGATAATTTTCTGGAAGATGGTATAATCTAGAAAAATAAACACGTCGCCATCTGCCGAATACCTGTGCAACTTAGATGCTAAACCGCCATCTATTAGGAACTTACAGAACTAACCAAAAAAATAAAAAAATTAGGGTTGTACTACCCTTAATATTTAGGGGGATGAAAAATAGATGTTGGCCGATTCTCATAGATACCGGATAAGCACAAAAAATTTCATCAAAATCGGTCAAGCCGTTTCGGAGGAGTATGGCAACGAAAACTGTGACACGAGAATTTTATATATTAGATATATATATATATATAAACATATATATATATATATATATATATACCTAGTGGTTAGGGTACAGGCCTTCCATCCGGAAGGGTGGAGTTTGATTCTCCCGCTAAAGGCCCACCGAGTACATGCGATATACTAGATCGTTAAATCTGTGAAATCGAAAGTCCTGTGGTCAGTCGTTGAGCAGTTACCATGGGTGTAATGTCTGGGAAAAATCTCCTTCCCCTCCAAATCAAAGTCGAAATTGAGGGAGCGGATCCTCCACTGGTGCCATCTATCGGAAGAGTCTTAAAGCAAAGTTGTACTTTGCCCTTTGTGGTCCTCTGGTTAAACGAATGGCGCACCCTACCGACTTAAATTCTCCTGCCAACGGCGTTACGAGTCCAAGAGTCCACTTGGCTTGTCCAAGTGTCATAAGTAACAACAACAATACGTTTCATAGTGCATTGTACCATCCAATAAAGCTTTAATTTAGAGCGTTATTCATAGTTTTCCTGTCCCTACTAAGTGGTTCAAGAAGTATAAATCAAAAATGTGATCAGTAAATCCTGTTTACACTTGAGTTACTCATGTTGATTTTAAGAATCATTTGACAATACTCAGGTACATTCAGAAAGTATGTCAAAAGATTATCTAGTTGAGTTTCTTCCACACCCATTATACGATTATATCTTCCACCCCACATTCCATTAAATTTAACCATATTCAAGCATTTAAGTTACTATATGGATAATAAACTGAACACTAACCATGCTTCATGATCTAATTTCTTTTCTTTAGTTTGAAATGCCTGAAAGTAATATTTAATGGACCCTGGATATCGTCATAAATGACAGAACCAGATTTTATGCTGGTTCTAGAGAGGGCATAAATTCATGAGTTATCAATTAATAAGTAATATTTCAGAAAAAATTATTTATAATTTGAAATTTAACCTATTATTAATAAATATTCCTAATACTTATGCAATTTTTTTTTGATTCTGAAATTTATTTCAAAATAAGATACCCTTTTAGGAAAAAAACATTTAAATAAAGGTTATTTTTGATTTTACTCTGTGAAGTTGATTATTAATTTACAGAAGTTTACTTTATAATTTTTTCTCCTATAGGAATAGGATTCTGTCTTGCAAATACGCTGTTCCAGGTAGTTGTAAATCAGTATTTTGAAAAATACCGCACTACAGCATCTGGCATCGTCCTATCCGGCGCCTGCATTGGCAGCTTCGTATTCCCCATGATGTTGGAAAGTATTTTGGACGCCTATGGAGTGTTCGGCTGCTTCCTTCTGATGAGTGGCCTCTTCCTCAACGTCTTGCCTCCCGCCTTGGTGCTGAAATCACCCCTTTGGATCGAGCACCCAGAAGTGTACGAGAGGCAACGTAAGCGACAGAGCTTCCCTACTGGAATCTCTTCCTAAAGTGGCATGGGTAATTACAGTATTTGCGCCAAAAGTCAACATTTACTCTCTGGTGCTATACAAATAACGCGGTGAATGATGTGTTGCATCAGTGAAAGAATAGAATTGAAAGGGTTACTGTAAAATGAAAAATTAGGAAAACATCAATTTATGAAAAATTCGGATAGTAACTAATGAAGTATAAGAGTACAGAATAACTTTTTAAAAGCATCAACAAGAGGGAGACAATATCCATGGCATATACACACACTCATATATACATACATACATACATATATATATATATATATATATATATATATATATATATATATATATATATATATATATATATATATATATATATATATATATATATATATATATATATGAGTGTTACGTTGTTACAATGATAAAACGATGATATATATATATATATATATATATGGTGAATGGTTAACGTACAATTCGGACTGCGAATAAATCGGATAACGAAGTCTTTCACGAAAGAATTTTCGTATTCGTACCACGAACAACTCATATTCGGGTAACGAACACTTCTCAGCTGTCGGAGCCTGATGTGCAAGTTTGCCAAATTCAACGGAATAAAAATCGTTTTCCCCCCTCTTGAATTATGTTGCTTGCCTATTCAACTTCAAAGTTCCTTACTGGAAAAAATTTTCTTCCAATGGAATATTTATAACCAAAGTAGATCATTTGTTTCGATTTTGATTTCAACCAAAATCAAAACTGATTTCATTTTGAGTAATCTTCCTCGCAGAAGTGGGAAAATGTCAAAGAATTGGTCTTAGAATGGCACCAAACTCAGCTGATATTATACCTCCTCTTTTTAATTTCATTTTTAGGACCTCCAGAATGAATTAATAGATTTCATAAAAATATGTATGATAAAACGATGATTGGTTATCGAAAATAGCATAGTTATGTAACGAATTTTGTTCGTTAACCAATCACCCACTGTATATATATATATATATATATATATATATATATATATACGCACAAGACAATACTATTTTGAGCGTAGTTACATTTATCAAACAAATTTTGATTAATGTTATTGTTTAAAGAATTTTTCGTTATCAAACCTATTAATCAAATAAAAAATAAAATAAGTTAAATAAATTAATAACAAAATACATACTTTTAGCTACAATATATCTAAGTTCACTATAATTCATTTTGATTAATATTTTTATTTCTCTTGAAACCGAGTCAGTTTTTTCTTCAGATTAAGTATTCTGTAATTAATGTAATGTACCTTGTTTTGATAATAATAGTTTTAATTTAAATTTGTATAAATTTTACTTTCTGAGCGGCTAAGAAAATATCTTAATATTCCGATTGTAATTATAAAATCAGTAATTATAACTTATACAATCTTCTCAAAGTATAAATCTATTTTCGTATTCTCTTTCAAATTGTATATTATATTTTGTCATAGTCTAGAAAAAAACGAAATTAATTAAAAAATTCAAAATCATGGTAATATTTAATAATCTGCACGAAATATCTTTCTTTACAAATGATACAATTTTGTTGAAATAAAATTTATTTATTTTTAATCACTGGAAATTTATGCTAAGAAATGTAGGATTTTTTGATTTAACTTTTTTTTAATGTTTTAATGCTTAACCAAAAACAATAAAATCTCAAAATAATAAAACCAAATTGTTTTGAATCATTGATTCTCCATTACGAAATTTTTTAAACGTATTTTTTTATAATCTAATAAAAACTGTACTAGTTACATGTTAAAATTAAATTTCTGTGCTTTATTATCGTATATTTAAATTACTCTAAAAGAATTTTTGCTATTTTGTTGCCAGTTTACAATTATTATTTTTAAATAAAAAATTAATGTCTGTTATATTATTAGATATTTTAATGGGAATTGCAAAGACTTAACTTAAAATAATTAGTATTATTAACCCTGCATAATTTTAAAATAATGCATTATCTAATTATATTTCAAGGTTGAGAAGATTTGGAGAACTCTTAATGAACACAAATTGCACTGAAGCTGCGTTGCCTTCAAATCTTACTTAATGGTTATTGAAATTAATGTGATAGGCGTGTGAGAGTGTAATCTTTAGAAACAAGAGACATTTAAAAAACACAAATTTGGCGCCATCATTATCTTAATGAGGCGTATATATAAAAATATTATTTTTTCTCTCTCATTAAGTAAAAATAACATTTTTTCTTACCAAAGTGAGGTTGAATAAAATTATCGTTTTCAACTACAGTAAAAGTCAGAATAGAATTTTGGTAAACTGTTAACTGCACATTTAAATGGGTCTTTTTTTAAGAAGTGATACGGAAAAAATAATTCCTTTCTTTCTTCTAAATTTAAGCATATTTAATATCATTTAAGTAATAGAGAATCAAAAATATAAATGGAATATGCTTTATTCCATTTAAAAATAACATAAGAAACTTAACTGACAGAAATTTGGATAAACTGGTTCGAATTCTAATTCATCAATGATATTTATTTTTTCATGAATTGCATCATAAATGCATCAGCAATTTGCATTTCTATACCGCAATTGCTATGAAAATAAAAACTAATTCTCTCATTTGGGTTATAATATTAATTTTTATATTTAAACTAATCTTGTTCTGTTTAGCGTATTCATTGAAGTCTAATTAATTTGAATGACCATAAATCTTTCATAAAAATAACAATTTAAAATTACTGAAAAAAATTGAGTATTTTACGTACCTTTTATAATAATACTAATATATTTCTTACATTTTTGGCTGCTTTTTTTACCAATATTAATAAATTTCAATAAAACACTTAGGTATTACAAATAATTTAATACAAATTTTCATTCAAGACTTAGTTACATCAGAATATTACAAAATAAAATTAATTTGCCAGTGTTGTTTTTTAATTAATATAGCATACAATGAGTAGCGTCATTTTTTAATATTTTTTCTTTTCAAATTTTGTTATAAAAATTTATTTTGCTTACATATTTAAAGCATATTTACTATAAATCATATCAAAAATGGTCTTGTTTATGATTAATTTTAATAATTTTAAATTTATTTTGCTTATATATTTAAAGCATATTTACTATAAATCATATGATAAATGGTCTTGTTTATGATATAGTTTCATGAAATAACTGAAAATTATTTGATAATTTTAATTAATCTTAGATTAGAGGACATAATTGTAAACAATGAAATGAAGTATTAATTTGTTAACAAAAAATATTCAGTCTTAGTTTTATATTCAAAAATTCTGAAATTTAAATATGCTAAATAAAACTAAACCTGCGGCATGACAGCCACCAAATAGACCAAGGCCTACAACGCCCATATCTGTTTTCCTGACTGAGGACTCTGGGGTGTGAAGCAAATTACCCGGTTAGGTGGTCAGCCTAACGTGAAACCCCAGTGTTTAGTTCCCAAGCATTCTTGGTACTCAGTTTATCGACCCATTGAACGGATGAAGGACTGAGTCTACCTTGCCCAGTCCAAGGATTGAACCTCGGACCTGTGCCTTGGCAGCGGGAAGCGCTATCTAAATCACCAGGCTTCAATCTTTAAATAAGCTACCCAGGTTTAAAATCTTAAAATTTACTTAAAAATGAGCTAAAAATTTTTAAATGTAGAATCTGAATGCTTCATTTACTAAATCGATTGATTTCATAAAACGAGAAGTTTAAAAAAAAATGATAAAAAAAGTATATTAAGCTTTTTAATATCAACGTTTTTTTTTTTTGTTATTTACATGCGGCTTTTGTAGTGCTAATTCTTATTAAATTTGAAATTTTTACCTGAATGTATACAGTAGTTATATATCAAATATAGATTTAGAATTAAAATTTAATGAAATTTTGAAAGTGGACTTAATGGTTTTTTGGTAACTCTAGATGCTCAAAGGCTGTCCCACCCGAAGGTATTCGGCAGCAAAATGACTAGTCGCTGACAGCAATCCGCCAGGAGAGCACTTGGCTCATGGTTGATCGGTTGCCGGTGCTCCAGTCACCGATCCCGACCTAGTCAGCAATATGACTAGTCGCGGACAGCAATCCACCAGGAGAGCACTTGGCTCATGGTTGATCGGTTGCCGGTGCTCCAGTCACCGATCCATAGTCAGCAATATGACTAGTCGCGGACAGCAATCCGCCAAGAGAGCACTTGGCTCATGGTTGATCGGTTGCCGGTGCTCTAGTCACCGATCCATAGTCAGCAATATGACTAGTCGTGGACAGCAATCCGCCAGGAGAGCACTTGGCTCATGGTTGATCGGTTGCCAGTGCTCCAATCACCGATCCATAGTCAGCAATATGACTAGTCGCGGACAGCAATCCGCCAGGAGAGCACTTGGCTCATGGTTGATCGGTTGCCGGTGCTCCAGTAACCGATCCATAGTCAGTAACAACATCTGCGCTGGCCAAAAAGTCTATGACATCATGGTACGGCCTAGGCCTTGCAGGCAGATGAGCCCCAGTTGGCCTACGGTCTACCCAGTCCCGTCTCCGACAGAAGATTGGGCAGCTTGCCTTTATTATAGTCAATAACAAAAAGATACACAAAATTACATACTTGTAATTAAACTTACTTTCAATTTATATCAACTATACATTTATGCATCTGATGGTAGTGATTTTGTGATTATTGTATACAAGATTTCACAATAATTGCTTTCCTAGAACCGGTGTCTTTTAAGGGGTCTGTGATTTCCATGCTTCTGTATTTCTTAGGGAAGTATTTATTCCTCATTTCGTTGAAGTATTCGCTTTCATATATTAGATGTTCTATATCTTGTTTGTTATTATCGAATCGACATTTACCTGATTTATTAAAAAATCTGTTTTGGTAAACTCCAAATGCTCCATGGCCTGTTTTAACTTGGTTCAAGAGAAAATCTGATATTATTCTTTTTTCTGTTATTCTGTGATGGTTTTTTGGTAAGTGAAACATCCAATTACTGTTTTGTTGTACAATGAAGAAATGATGTTTGTACAACGAAGAAAATTGATTACAAATGTAAAATCCGTCAGTCAGGAATGTTGGTGAAAATTTCGCCAAATTGATGCCAAATAATTTCATGTAGTTGACGAGTCAATATTCTATAAGAATTAAAGTAAAATTAATTAAAAAAATATTAAAATTAAAATTACATAAATTTCTGGTATATTTTATTTGCAAAAATAATTTAACATAGAAATATAAATTTATTATTTAAACTGCAATAAAAATAGTTATTTAAAAAAAATAGAATAATATTTTGCTGGTGGCTAGTTGTATGTATTAAATATTTTTCTATTTTTAACGAAAAATCGTTTTATTCGGCGCCATTTTATTCTGGAATATTGGATTTTACACATGAATTGAAAATTGTGTTTGTAATTAACAATATTCAAGCCTTAGTACCCAAACATTGATAAAAGTTTTTTTTCTAAAATTTCTTGTACAGTGCAATTTTGTATATATCCCGTAATACAATCAAATAGGAAAGACTTACCATGTATCCACAGAATCTAAAAAAGTCCATTTGGTCCGTAGATGGGATTCATTACAATTAACTGTTGTTTTATGATACAATGCCGTGACACTATTGCAATCGGCGCCTGGCATCGATGAAAGCTGCAGGTATGCCAAAACTCAAATTCTTATGAATTTAATTCAAGTTTTGAATCTTACTGTAACATTTAATACTTGAATAATTTTGATATTTATCCGTGATTATATTTCAATAATATGCATTTTTTCTCTTTTTTTAATAATTGACAACTGGGAATATCAAGATTATTCAACCAATTTGAACTAACAAAAGCAATCGCATCCATAAAAATAAATATGATATGATTGGCATATTTCTCATAATTTTAATAATTCAAAACATTGTTATAATATCAAAGCTATAATTATGAATTTATAATTGCAGTAAGTTAACGATATTCATTTATTAATTTAAATGATATTAATTATTTTTATTTTTATACAAGGGTGAAACAAATCTGTATTTCCTAACATAAAATGCTGGAAAAAATTTAAGCAAATTGTTGCAGATTGTTTTATAATTTCAATAAAGTAGATTGAAGTTATCATTATTTTTAATTTCCCTTGCTGTTTTTTATAAACTAAATTTTCATCATAGATTATTTAATTCATCAAATAAAATATCAAATTTCTCACCAGGGGCATCACTGAAGAACAAAGACAAATCATCTATCGAAGTTTCTGTTGCCATCAATGGGAAAGAAGAAAAGACTCCCGACGACATTAAATACAGCCGCTCTTTGAGCAACTGTTCCATCCAAGAATTGGATGTTTTCAGTCTCTCTCAAAACTCACAATCCAGAGTGTATCCAGGTTTTCGATTTCCTCACACCAGAAAGCTAAAATTCAAGTCCTCAGGCAAACCAGAGGAGAAGGAAAATGTCGTTTGCACTTTGTACAGTGTCACTGAGCGTTCTTTCGAACACGCACCAGCGGCTCAGGTTTGCATTATAGTTAAAATTTCGAATCTTTCCAAAAAACTAACACACTGAACTTTGTTACTTTTGTTTTAAAACTAAAAAAATAAATAAGTAATTTCGTAATAATATTAAAAATTACTAGTGCAAAATATATAATTAATATCATAAATGTTTTTCACCCATACAAGAATAGTTCAATGAACGGAATATAATTCTACTGAAACTAATCTAACTAAATTTAAAAGTTTAGTATTTTAGTTATCCATGTTATAAAAAATACATAAAAATTCTCCCAGAATACAAACGTTCAAGCATTTAAAAATTGACTTTAAAATAAGAGTTAATAAAATAAATAGTTCAGAAATGAGAACCTTAAGGTTTTAAAAAATCGTATAATACACAGAATGATAATTCAAAATGATAAAAAAAAATGCACAGAATGATAATTAAAGTAATATTGATTATAAAAATTCAAAATAATGAACTGAATTCTAAGCACAATTCTTAAGACTTTTCAAACTTTAAAAGATATTATTCACAAAACAATATACAAATTTTAATCACTGTTTCTTAAAATATTAGAGGATCTGTAGTTCAATTCTTGCTGTTGCTGTTGTGGCTGAGATCTTCTTTAAAGATCTGACATTTGTCAGATCAACTAAAATAAATTGTAGACAGTCAGAAAGTCGATGACTAGCAGGGGATCTGAGGATAGATCCTCCCGGGAAAGTCCAACGCAATCCAGAATATGTTTCAATGAGGCTAGATGGTCACAGCATTTTTTAGAAGTGGGATAATTTTTTTGTACTATGTTTAAACAAAAAAACATTTTAGATGTCCATTTGAGAATCTACCCAAGGCAGTCTGAGACTTTCGGTCACATTTTATTTCTAGAAGAGTTCCAGGAGATGATCCAGAGTACCAATGGTGCGTGTGTGGAATTTGCCAGACTGCATTTTGTCTAGATTTTTCATTAAAGCTCCTGGTATATAAGTGATGAACCAGTGGGCGTATTTTCCTCGCTGTCCTCTTTGGCCAGTCAATCTGGAGTCTCATTGCCACTAATATTAACATGGGATGTGGAATCCATTGGAGATTTCTTGGGCGATCATTTTCAATTCGAGCAGAAAAGACAAACTTGTTTCATCCTATATAGAGGACCAGTCACTGAGATGTTGTAGTGCACTGCGGCTGTCCGAAAAAAATCCATAGCTCTCCACAAAATCACAGTTGCTGGAAATGATAGCAGCAAGTTCCACCAAAAAGTTCAATTATTAATTATAGAGAATGGAAATTGTAAAATATCTACCAAAATCTCAAATAATTAATGATCTGTTTTACAAACGCAAATTCGTTGTAATTTAGTTCCACATGTTTAAAACTTATCTCTCTCAACTTTAAAACTCAGTCTGCATATTTTTATCATATTATTAATATGCTATTTATTAATAAATTCAATTGATTTGGTTTAATATGATAATAAATTTAAAAATTAAATTTTTCATGAATCAATTGCAAAGGATTTTAAATTCGTGTTTAAATTCTAAAAACTTGAAAGATACAGTAAGATTTTTATTCATTGTCGTGTCCCAGCTAGGCTGGCAACATTGGGTGCATTGCTCCACTTTTCCAACTGAACCCTATTTTGGTGTGGAGTCCGACTTCCTCACTACACACATGCCATAGGGACCCGTTTATAGGGTAGGCAACCATTCACAACCCATTCGTACAAGGAAAGGACAAAGACAGGATAGATCGAGAGAAAGTACATCCATGCCCGAATCAGGATTCGAACTCAGGACATCCTTATCCGTAGTCAGGGACGCTGATCACTAGACAAGTTGGTCGGCAAGATTTTTATTAAAGGTGATTTATAATTTTAATGAACAATCAAAGCAGGGACTCCTTTCAAACGGTTTGCAACCTGTTGTAGATGTCTACACTATAATACTACTTATAATCCTGAAAAGCATAAAATGAGAAGATATAAGTAAAAATGTGGAAAACATGAAGAGTTAGTTTATTCGCAGTTTTATTTGAAACATAACAAACTAGAGGAATAAAGTAATATGAAATGTCATACTAAATTACTTAATAAAACAATATTACCTGATAAAACAATAAGACATACCTTGATAAAAATTACTTAACTTTATTTTATGCTTTGAAATGAGGAGGCTATTTTTGAAAGTTGAAAATACGTATAAATAATCAATTATTTTAGAAGTAATATTATTTGTAGTGAATGAAAAGGTATTGAATCATTTATACGCTATTATTTCTAGTTTATTAGAACTTTTTATATGAAAATTATTTTTTACTAATTAGAAACGAAATCGTTAGACAAAAAAAACCGTTCCTTTAATAAAAGAAACACAGAAAAAAAATTCTAATTTAAAAGAAAATTAAAAAATAAAATTAAAAAGTGTGTTATATTCCTTGTATATATTCTAAAATGCATTCGTATGAAAAAAAGTCTTACGATAAATATTGTAGAAGATAATATGTAAAAAAATCATACATCAAAGTTTCTAAATGTTACTTAATACTTCCAAATTTTCAAGTAATTGTTGTTGACTAATAAAAGATTGCATTTAATCCGCTCAAAAAATATAACACGCTTGTACTGCAAAATAATTTTAGTAAGGAATTATTCATTTCAGTTTCTTAAATGAAACGTTTTACTTTCCTGTAGAAGGGCAACTCACAGTCCAATGAGCGTGCCACAGAATCCGCAGCCCTTAATAAAGATGACGTCATAAAAGAAGAGAAAGTCTCCAGCGATTCCGAAGACGGATTTCTACAGAATATGAAAGATATTATTCTTCTGTACAGGAATCCAGTCTACATCCTCATCAGTCTATGCGTTGCCACTTATTTTTGGCTTTTCATCCCTGTTGTAACTGTAATTGTGGACTACAGTCGCGATAAAGGGATACCTGAACAAAATGAAAAGTACCTTATCCATGCTTTGACTGTCGGAGATTTAATTGGTGAGTACACAAAATAATTCTTTTGTAATAATAACTGTGTTTTTTAAGATATATATATATATATATATATATATATATATATATATATATATATATATATATATATATATATATATATATATATATATATATATATATATATATATATGTCACTATCCATGTGGTGCACTTTAGCGCACAAGCCGCTTTAATTTTTTGGTTAAGGATTTACTATTTTTAATATATATTATATGATTATATACAAGACATTATTGCATATGTCCTGTCTACCGAAACAAAACTGAATATGATTGTTTATACAAGACAATCTTCTTGAATTTGAAGTAGGATGTTTTAGGAAACTGACTGTCCTTGTGTGTCGAATAAAAAACTATCATACCTGATTAGGAGCGTAAAAAAGCTCTATGGTACCTTTTTGCTTTAGAATATTAATGGACCAGGATTTAAGACTTAGTGTCAATTACAAACTTCCAAGCTGAAGATGGCGGTAAAATTCACTTTTTGAAAAATTCTGAATGAATTTTGCATCCTATTGCAGCTATTTACAAGCAATTGCAATTTTAGCGCAACTAAATATCATGTCCGGTCATAGTGCCATTTATAAAAATTGCGTATAAAAAATAAAAATATTGCTGTTTTGAAGAATTGTTCCTGCAAAGGCAAGTTTTTCTATATACAACTTCAACATTCTTCACGAAGCAAGATGAATTTATTTGAGGACACTTCTAAATTTGATCGAGAAAAAAATGCTTCCACAAATTGAATGAGGGATTGTTATTCGGTGAAATCAGTGACCATGTCGGATGTAACTAAGACAGAATGATATATGACAAAGGAAACCGATGTGATTTCAGCCTTTCGTCATTACTAGTGAAAGTAACTATGTTGCGCTCATTGATGTCTCTCCGTAATCTGCAACCATATCATAATTAATACAGTTGACAGCATAACAATAACTTAAAAACTATTTGACATTGTTTGCGTCACAGAGAAATATGTACCCCAGAAAACCTTTATGCGCATCACAGAGTAATGTTAAAGGATCATCAACATGCTTTCCTTTACCTATTCTAATACTGGGCTCTATTAGTTTGGCATAAGCAGCCAGGTGACGACAGTCTTCATAACGTTGAAGCAGGGACAAAGCAAAAATTATTTGGCAATGTTATGACATACAAATACTTTACTTTCCACCCCCAGTGGTATTATTTCATTTGAGGACATCGCGACCACGACCTATTTAACATGCCCCAATCACCTTTAGTGAACATGATGAATTTCTGATTAAATCGGTATTCGAACCTAATACTATCTTCAGATAATGGGAGGCCAACGAGACCACTCACGGCTTTTACAGAGAGTTGTTAAAATTGAAATAGAAGCTTCAACGTGAACGCACAATTCCAATAAAATATACTGATAACCATATGAAGGAAATTAATCTGTATATTCAGTTTTTAAAACTCATAGAATGAAATTAGACTGCAGTATCCTGGTTGAAAATGGTATCACTCTTTACCCTGTAAGATAATAAGTTTGATTTTGAACTTGCCATTCATTGACATAGATGAAACCACTATGTATAACTAATTGCGATGCAATATACTCTAAAGGCATATGCGATAATTATATCCCATGCTTCTTAACAATGGTTAAAAAATTTGAAGAAGATACTTCTAGCTTCCGTATCATCCTCTCTCCAGATTATGTTTCACAACGATTATCCAGTTGACGGTTTTAAGCGATTTGTATCTTTCTTGAAGACATTCAAGAATACTTCTTGCTGCATCATATCACTTGATGGTATCACATGAAGATGAATTCAGAGGACACGGTTTTCGGTTATTTGTATTTATGTTTTTAAATCACACTAAAAGTATGTAAAGAGTATCCGACTACAACCTATTTAACGTGTTTCAGTACCAATAGTTTAATACGACGGGTCTTCTGTTAAGAAGGGATTCGAATTCATTGCCTTCCGATAATGAGAATGACGCTTTAAACGATCTGACCATTGAAGTCCTCACAATGAAATGTTCAAAATGCGTTCATTTCTATCGCAGTTTTATTCTATCCATCCACGCATCCTTTGGACACTTTTAATTCTTAACCACAGGCAATGATGCAATGGATGATGGAGATGAGCTTTCGAAAGATAAAATTATTTTACAGGACAGATAACGCTTCTTTCTGCAGCGTCATTATAGTTGAGTTAAAATTTAAGGATACAGTGAAAAGAAGTTCTCTTACGCATCTCTGTGCTTGTCAAGCACTAAGTACAGGGTACGGCAAGATAATTTCCTTATTTCGAAATGCAATAACACAAAAAGTAGTGAATATAATTAAGTTAGCATGCTCTCATTTCAGACTGGAAATCATAAAGTTGTTCGACAGGGTGGTTCAGTCGCAATCATGTGTTGGAGTAATGAACACTGTGAATTCGTCGTGGAAGCCTATTTTACCGGGTGCCTTATTTCATTGAAAAACGATTTGAAGTGACCAGCCCGTTCTCCCAATTTGGTCCTGTGTACTTTCTTTTTGTGGAGGTATTTAAAGCCACATGCCTATCCTTACCGCCCACAAAATCTGGAAGATCAGAAAAGAAACATTCAAGGAGAAACAGCGAACAACCTGGCAATGTGCTGGAGAGAGTGATGAGAACAGCAGGATTCAATTCACCCAAGTATATCACCAAAGGCGGGCGTCACTCACCCAATATGATGCATAAAACTATGTAAACTAAGACTTTAAATGCGTAACTTTATATGCAAAAATAAGTTTTGTTTGTGTTATTGCAATACGAAATAAGGAAGTTATCTTGCCGCACCCTGTATATTGATTTATAGTGGTATTGGATCCTCTCTCCCCTCACAACCACTAATAGTTGTCCAACTCAGCTGTAAGCACAGAGAAGCATGCTGATGCAACAACAACCACCGCTAGTAGGTATTACTGATATACTGAACAGGCAGCGCATTATCATTCAGATTTTACCAACTATTTCCTTTCTTTACTTTTATGTATTGATAGCTGCCACATTACACAGAAATATGTTTTACCCACTGCTTTTTATAAACTCATCAAATTCCATTACTCTCCGTTTGTCCTCCGATGTTGCCTTCTGTCAAACATCCTGGTTCCGAACTTGAGAGTCTCGCCTCGAATATAGCATCCGTTGTTGAATCATGTTATTTGTGACTACTTGTGTGGCATTTATCCTGTTTCCAATTAACGCCCAATAAGCCATTTTATTCAGCATTGCGGGTTGTAGCGCAAATTATAGCCAGAAGTGCAAATGACACTGATATATTTTATTGTTCTCACATTCTCTTTAAAAAAAAAATCTCTTCTTTTTTACTATTTATATTATTATCTACTTTTTAAAATAAAAGCAACTTTGTGATACATTTTATATTGGTTTTTTCTTTATGTTTCAGTTTTTCAATATCGAGTAATGCGATTTAATAAAAGTACATTATATTGTAAAACATATAATAGCACACAAAACATATAATAATTATAATGGAACATCGTGTATTGAAATCATCATTTAAGAAATTGGTGCTTTTACTAGTAGTTTTTTAATATTAAACTTGTTGATACAAATGTCAAGTTTCGCAATTAAAAATAAGTTTTTTTATTTAAAAATTATTTTTACAACGGCGGGCACACTTGGGTGACGAACCCTATGCCACAACAAGGCCAGAAACTACTACTCATTTGTCGTTGCCCAGCGAGAACCTGTGAACCAAGTCTCGGAGGCGAGTAGCGTTGCCCGCGCCATACTACCACAAACCCGTTTATAGGGTGGGCCACATTTATACATCATCACAGAAGAAAGGACAGAGAATCACAGAAATAACAAAGAAATAAAGTAACATCCATGCTCGAACCAGGATTCGAACCCAGGACCCACAGCTCAGGAGTCAGGAACGCTAACCACTCAGCCATCGGTCGGTTTATTTAAAACATATAACGCATGGAAATTTTAGGGAAACACATATATAAAAAATCGCACTAATTTTACTTTGAAAATGTAATAAATTGAAAAAAGATAATATATTAAACTATATTGCTTCATTTAAAATACTTTTTGAACAAATAAGATAGTTAATTACTTGTTTGAAGCGTTTTAAGTAAAAAAACTTTGTTTTACCTAACGATTTTTTATGGTAATTCTGCGCTAATTAAATAAGCAAGATACGGGCATTTGCTTTTCACTAAAAGGCTGTATTTATTTTCTTTTTGGAACTCCTATTCTAGTATCAATTTGCTGTTTTGAAAGACTTCTCAAGGTTAATGGGTTGAGCTTTTTCAAACGTTCGCTTCACAAGTCAAGGGCAAAGAAAAATATTCTGGCGTTTCCCACATGGGGTTCGACATTTGATACGCATGAAAAAAAATTATTATTTGCTCACATAGAATTCCAAACTGCTGACGTCGTATTCATGTTTTAAAAACACATTACAAACATAAAAACGTGCCAATGAATGATAAAATTGTAAGCAAATTTAACTCAAATGGAAGCAATCTCTTTGAATTCATGTAACCTAAATACGATACAAATTGTTTCAAAATAATTCCACACCAAAAGTTTTCATTTAATTCTTGTAATAATAGTTCTTGTAATAATTTAATGTATATTAAATTAACCTTATCTGCAGGTTTATATAAGTGCTCTAAATAATTCATAAACTAAATGTTCGTTATATTACAGTTACACTTTTATTTTTAAAAGCTAGAAGTTGTAAACCGATTAAAAAATATAATTAGAAACCTATTAGTTTTAACGAAATTGTTTAAAAAACCTGATAAATATTGCAATGTTAAAACCAATATGTAATTATCTAATATTAATTGCAGTTATTTACGAATATATTTTTCTTTGAGTTAAATCATTTTAAATTATGAGCATTTTTTAATGATACTTTTAAAAGAAGTTGAATTATTTTAATAACTAATATTTTTTCAAATACTAATTAACTTTTGTGACAGGAATTTAAATTATTTAAAAGCTATTCATTTAATTTTAACAGCTGGTTTTTCTTACTTTTGAAAGAACCATTATTTCATCTTAAAGTAATATATAAGAAGATAAATAATACTCACTTTTTTTAAACAATATTCAATGGCAAGTAACAAGAAAATTTAAAAAGTGTGAAAATTGTCACCTACTGATTTTGATTGATATAAATTGAATGTAAAAGAAGAAAACATAATCTTTCATTGAATAAAACAAAATAATTCATAACAAATATTAAATACTAGTGAATTTTTCATAATATTATATAATATTGGAATCATTAACAAAAAAGCAGTTTAAATTCAAATAAAGATATTAATAGCATGCTTGTGTACATTCCATATATATTCCCACCAAAAAAAGCAATGGTCATATACACACAAAATAATAAGCTTATGTATAAGGGGAAACGAACATTTTAACAACAAGAACAATACTTTGTCCATCTGTGAGTGTTATTTTTTTCAAATACTATCAAGTACACTGCTGGATAATTGCTAAGGACGGATAACACTATCATCCATAGCAACCACAAAATGAAAGGAAGCAAAATATGGAAAATTAGAATAAATATATTAGGATATAGTAAGAAGAAGTATGCGTATGCAAATATTTTTTCACGTGTGTTCATCACGTGATAGCGTTCATAAGAGCTTTAAAGGCTTTGACGCGTGTGGACAGTTGTTGTTTCAAGTCAAAGTTTTACAGGAAAGATTTAATAGACGAACTTGAAATTTTTGGCATGTCTTCCCGACATCACTTAGATGATTTTATGCGTGGCCGAATTATTGGAAAGATCGAAGAAGGGCGAAAAATAACAGATGTTGCCAGGGAGTTCGACATCGCTTACAGCATTGTTTCACGGCTGTTGAAGTCATTTAAAACTACTGGAATGTGTAGTAGGCGGCACGAGGGAGGTCGTGTTAGAAGTACGACGCCTGAAGAAGACAGATATATCGTCCTATCAGCAAAAAGGAACAGGCGCACCACAGCTCAGCAGGTGGCAAATCAGTTTCTTGCTGTCTAAGGAAAGCAGATCTCCAGAAAAACTGTTGCCAGACGTTTGAGGGGAGGAGGACTATACGCCTGCAAACCTGTTGTGTGCGTCCCAATGACCAGACAGCACCGTACTGCCCGTTTGCAATGGTGTCGTGAGCATCGCAATTGGACTGAACAGGACTGGGCATGCGTACTATTCTCAGATGAGAGTAGGTTCAGTCTGTCATCGGATTGTAGACGCCAACTGATCTGGGGCGAGAGTGGTACTGCTTATCGTCCAGAAAATATCCAGGAAAGGGACCGATATCCGACATGCAGTGTCATGGTGTGGGCCGGCATCATAATCAATGGACGCACGTCCCTACATGTGGTTGCGAATGGGACTATGACGGGCCAACGATACATTAATGAAGTTCTACTTCCCCATGTTCGTCTTTTCCGTGGTGTTGTCGGTGATAAATTTGTTTTTATGGACGACAACGCAACATGTCATCGAACACTCGCTGTTCAGGATTGTCTAGACAGCGAAGATATTCAACGCCTCGTATGGCCATCACGTTCTCCAGATCTAAACCCCATTGAAAATGTGTGGGATGCTTTGGGGAGGCAAGTTGCTGGTCGAAACTATCCTCCGACAAATAAGAACACCCTCATCTGTGCACTCTCAGAGGAATGGGATAAATTGCCTCAGCAGCTGCTGGATAATGTTGTGCAAAGTATGATACGACGTGTGGAATGTTGCATCACGCTCCACGGTGGACATATCCCGTACTGATACTGTTCTTCAAGGTGCCTGCTGACTTTTAGATGCATTGTTCCATTTTTCCGTATGCAGCTTCAAATGAACATTTTTTTCTTTTAGATGTTTCACAGCTTTTGTACTTTCCAGAACAATAAATATTCTTTATTCTAATGTCTGAACAGTGTGGCAACTGTATTTTATCCTACTAGGCCTCATGTCTCACTTAATGTTATGCTACATTGCAATTTGTGATCCGTCCTTAGCAATTGTCCAGCAGTGTATTATCTGCATTAAATCTATATACACTACATAACAAAATGATCAGTAGTAAATGATTTTGTGCTTTTCCTTGAAGGTCAATCTTGGTTTGAAGATGAATAAGAATTAACTAAAAATAGCGAAAATTATTATATTGTAATTTTTAAATCAACCAATTAAATTCATAAAATATTTTAGACTTCAAAAAGTAAATTAGACGTATTCAAACCTTCATTGTATTCCGATGAATTCTATAAATACTTTTGTGTGTATATATATATATATATATATATGTTTCCAATATTGAATGATATTTTTAAATTGCTTTTTGAAATGTATTCAAGACAATATTAGTATTTCAGACTAAGTTATCGAGATAACTTAATTTAAATTAAAAATGCAAATATCTCTAATCTGCAAGATGCGATATTATGTACAAGCCAAAATTTTGGGATGAGTTACATTTTTTTTTTTTGGTGAGGTTTTCTTAAAAGTTTTTATGTAGTTCCAGTTTGTTTCAATGTCATCTCATTTCACTGAATAACAATAATAAGCACAAGGAAGAATTTTAGAAGCAAAATTCTGAGCAAGAGAAAAACGGAAGCCATTTTGAGCGACAATTCGCTGACTTTAAATCATTTAATGTTAATAAACATTTAATTGATATTCATCAAACTCATTAGTGTAATAATGATTGGTGAAACATTTTTATTATCGCATTATATAAAACAGCTATAATACAAAAATTAAGAAATTTATAAAAAAATATAAAGTGCTTCCTTTTTTCTTGTAATTTGTAGCCTGGTTATAAATAATAAATTTTGTGACAGTTTGTCAATAAAATGTTTACTAAAACTATTTATCAAAAAAACTCAGTAACTCCTGCTATATATTTCCTGATATTAAAAATTTGGGTTTTGATCATCATTTATCATTTATTTTAAGATTAAAGACTATTTAGAAAAAGTATTTTTAAAACAAAAGACTATTCAGTTATATGCAATTTTTTCATAATTATTCATCACATTACACAAAAATAAACTAATAGTATGTATTTTTAAGTTAAAATTTCTTTATTAATTTAATCGATTATAGCTCTTATTTTTGCAACCGATGTTTCGTGTACTATTCTAAATGAAAAAACATACTTATTCAATTCATTCACTATACTTTAATCAAATGATAAAAATTTATTTTATAAATTTCGATTGTTTTTTTTTAAATAAATAAAATTCCAATTATCCGATCTCCGTTTATCTGAATCGTTTTCAGAATTTTAGAAAATAAATCTGACTGAAGATGAATGCAGTGAAACAGCTTACTGTGACCGAGATGTTCAGCAAGCAATGACTTTCATTTACAGCACTGTACATACATACTGTATTAATATACAGCACTTGAAAGTACCTTAACATGTGAAAGTGTTGCATTCTCATTTAACTAAATAAAAGCTCTTTTTCTTTTAAAATATGTAGTCTTTTTCCTCCCATTTTCAACGTACAATAATTAAAATAAGCACTTTCTTCAAAAAATTCAATTGACCAATTAGAGATTATCGGAATGGGGCTCAGTCCCAACTGATTAGGATAACTAGAGCTCTTCTGTACTTTTTATCTTGACTGACTGACCCATTAAATATAGGTTGATTTGATCCCTATAATTAACAAAATATACTTTTAATAACAAGTATATCAGTGAAGTTAAAAATTTTACAAGGACCATATTGCTTGAAATCTATTTTCTTCTTTTGTTGCAGGACGCCTGTGCTTTGGTTGGGTAACAGACTCTAAGGTACTCTCCTTCCCAGCGTTTATGACATTGACTTTCATACTACAAGGTGTCTTCATCTCCTTATTTCCATTTGGCGTTTTCTTCTGGTTGTACTTGGTCTTCCTCGTCCTCTATGGAATAACAGCGGGGATAATATTCATACAATTCCCAGTTCTAGTCTACAAGTACATGGACAAAAAGAAACAATCGCTGGCTGTCGGCTGTGTCGGTTTATTGTCAGGTGTGGTGACATTTGGTATTCCGTTATTAATTGGTAAGATATTCTTCATTGCTTTAATATTGAAAAACTACAGTATGAAATGTGTTGAATGTTTATATTTATTATGTTTGCTTAAACTAATTTAAAATTAGCCTACTCAAACTGCTCATTTATAATGATTGATTTGGAGATCTGTGCACGCATTAGTATTTCTAGAAACTATTGTAAATTTATTGTAATAATTAAAATCATCAATTTCTTAATCGGTAAAATTTATTTCCATAATTATATTGATCAATACAAATAATGGATGCTTTTTTGGATACGCGATATTCCAAAAAAATTATCTATTACTTAGATTCACTGAATTTTGTATTTGAAATACTTATTGAATAGAAACAAAAATACTAATATCATAAAGTAAATACATTTCATAGTAGAAATTTTAGAAATATTGAGAGATACACATCAATTTCTACGTTTTACTTTTAACTATTTATTAAAAGACAAAAAAAGTTTGAATACAGTATTAAAGTCACATTTATCTTTATAAAAAGATTTATCATATAACAGTAACTAAATTATTGTATTTACTTTTTCCTTTATTTTTACATCGAGAAAAGAAGTTTATTTTATGAATAATAATAAGTAACTGCTATTTTATGAATATAACCATGAATTGAAAAAGTATCTTAAGATTTGTAATTCATTGGAATATATCAATATGTGAGACTTCCATAGGTTACAAATTCAATATTGCAGCTTTGGCCTTGTAATTTCTTACGTTTATATAAATAAATGCAGTTTTCATGTCAGGAACTCACTTATACAGCAAAAAATTCAGTCTTTATTCGCAATATTTTGTACGTTACTATTTGAAATACTTCTTGCTGTTAAACTTAGCACTTTTTCTTTTGTTATTTGATGTTGATGAAATTAGTTCACAAAACTTATTGGCCCTGTGTAATTAACAAATGCAAGGTAATTAGTTTCGTCAACCGGCAGACGTTTGATTCTTCTTAATTTTACAGCATTTCATAAGTAATTATTTTCTCCATAATCTGAAATCACATCACGTGATTGATATTGCAAGAAAAATGGCGGTCAGACTTTTTTTTTTACACAAGATTTTTTGAAATTTCCATATGAATGACATATACTAGACGAATATTTCTTAAGTGGTCGTAAGTATATTTTATTTTAAAATTCAAGTAGAAGATAAGACATTTCTTTCCAGACATAAATCTAAGAAATTTACAATCACATATTACTTACGACAGTCATCCTTCATAAGCTGATTAACACTTTCAATATGGTTAAATAAGGAGAACAAGTTGAAGATGGTATGGAAAATAACATCATATAACACATAGAGCTAATATAGACACAACAATGAAAGCTAGCAATTAAATATACAATAATCCATCTTTGCATATATTCATGCAACGAAAAAAATGCGTGATTTCAGAAGAAAGTTTAATATTCAAAATAATCAGAGATTGATAGAAAACACTGAAGGACAATTTGATAAAAGGAACACACCCTGGAAGCATTTAAACTTCAGCTGAAATAATTTCATAACTTTTCTTCCCCTTTAGTAACACAAAAGTAAATAATTAGTGTAAAAGATCCTTTGACAAACACTCCAACAGTCTCATTATAAGAGATGTTGATTTCAAAATACCATAATTTCAAAGCAAGATCGGCGCAAGGTAATTTTGAAAAGACACTTGTTGTCAAAGATATGAATTCATGAACTTGAAAACAAAATATGTAATTACGGTAGCAATATGTATAGTTAAAAATTGACGACAAAAGTTTTTAATCATGATTATAAAATTGATAATAACAGAATCATCGAAGAACAATTTAAACCAAATTCAGAATTTTCTCATTTTATTATAAAAGTTTGTTTCATACCTTAAAAGTCTAGACGCGAGCGTTCGAATGCGTCTTTTTATATCCTATATTAGTACCTTTATTACTGACCTTAAGTGAGTTTGTAAAAGCTTTTATTACTCAGAAATTATGGCACTATGTTTTTCCAGACCCTTTTCAATATGTTATTATTATTAATTTCGGGAAAATGCATCAACAAAAAGATTACTGCAAATTTTGGGAAAAAATCAGAATAAATAAGAAAAAGTTAGGATCAAACTGCTTTAATAATGCCAAACACACATATACATAACAAACTCATTTAATTCTCTCCGATAGCCACAGATTTTTACCACATAATTAAAGGAAATAGCTTACAAACATACATCCTAAGAAACGGGCAATTATTATCTTGCAAATATGTATTATCCACCAAACATCTAGTACTAAACCATAATGTATCACGAGGTTGAGTTTAGGCCTTTTGTCTAGAACTAGACATGTAGAAAATGGGATCTAACTCGATTTTAAATTAAACTTGGGAATATAATATCAAAGTTAAAGTATTTGCAGACAATTCAATTACTATTCTGAGAGGAATTACAAGAATTAGTTAGAAGGAAAGTCAACAAACGCATTAAAAATTTCAAGAAACGATGTAGAACTATAGTAGTTTCACTTACATAATAGAAATTTACACGTTGCAATTTTTGACAATCCACAGAGACTGGAAAAAATATGCAATCAGATTAGTAGAAATTAATAGCATATAAAAATTAAAAATTATAAGGCATTTAAAATATCTTAGCGTTATTATTGATAAAAAAATGAGCTTGGTTAAACTGGAATACAACAAAAGAAAATTCCTTTTGTTTGGCTTCAAAATAAGCATTAGTAGCAAGAAGACAGCCAAACCAAATCTCCGTCCAAGGATTTGAATGATGTTGTAATAAGATGGTTATCGATAAGAAATATATAAGTTGACAATATGATAGTAAGCAAGCGGAGATATTTTTCAATTTTTTCGACTTAGAACTGATGACCTTTAGTTCTTAAGGCCAAAACAATATAAGCCAGAGTCACACATCTTCAGCATGCAAGATTATTGTAGAACTAATTTACATAAATTTTGTTAGTAGGTTATATACTATATCAGGTGATTATATCAGAATAATAGAATCATCTTTGATTTAAACTACGAAAATCGATTCGTAGGACAGCCTTTGACTTGTAAAACAGCTTGGATTTGCTTAGAAATAGACTCTCACAGATGCTGAATAGTATATAGAAGAATATTGTACCATTCTTCATGGAAATGTTCCCACATGGCACAATATTGTAATCTGGTGAAGGACATCAATATTATGATAACCGCTTAGGTAAGGAAATTAAATTTATAAATTTGACATAAATTCTTCCAAAATATCAAGAGTAATTAGATGCTTGCATATGATGTCATCGGACCCTCGCGGACGAAATCGCCTTCTTACTTTCTAGAGGGAAATTGAAAGTAAAAATGATATACAAGTCAATTTGTAAAATGTACACAGTAATTCTTGATGAATTAGTATTAATTATTTGGATACTGAAATGAAGAGAGAAAAATAGAATTGCATTTAAGTATAGACTTGTGGTAAAAAAGCATTTTTATGTATGCATTCAATTTTCGTGGGTGTCAAAAGGTCTGCTGGAAGGTGTAGAAAACACTGCCAAGTTTTCCTTCCTCAGTTGTCTTCTTCTTCACGAAGTGAAAATATCTGATTTCAAATCTAGTAAAGAACAAATGTATTAACTAAATTGTTTTTAACTTAATATATTTTCAACATCATTAAATATTTTTAGTGTCATATATCATTCAAATTTTTCTGTAATCCTCGAAAAATTTATACCGCAAATCGGCTTTGTACACTAAAAAATATTAATAGTACAAAACCCATCATTTTAGCAGTTCTTTATGTTATTATACATGTTTTACTTATATATAAGTTTACATCTAAACTAAATATAAAGCTAAAAATTTTTAAATGCCAAGACTAAATCATATTTTTAATGTGATAATTATGAAATTAATGTGGTATTTCATATTAAGTAAGTTAAAGAGTTTATCTCAAACAATTTATTAATTATATTACACATACACACATTTATGAATTATAAGTGACACAGTTTATTTTATTTATTTATGGAATTTTAACATTTTTATATGTGTGTGTGATTTTTCTACTTTGGTTTCTTATAACATTTATTAATAATTTATTAATCCTGTTATCACAAACTAAATTAAGCTCTGTGACACGACAGTCCATGTGTGGCCAAGGCTACACATGCCCATCTTTGTTTTCCGAACCGATTAATTGTCCCGATTAGGTGGTCTGTCTAACCCAGTAATTAGTATTGTTATGAATCAAACAAACAAATAAATGACTCCAATTTTGAAACATACACATTTAATTAAAAAATTGAACAAAATTTACAAGGAGCCATGTTTGGGTTCGCGACCATCTCACTCGCCTGCTTCGCGTACAATCAGAGTCTCTCTGAAATTAAAATTAAAAAATAGGATCTCGAAATCGAAGTGCCGATGGAAAGCCACTCCAAAACAAAGAGAAAATCGCAGCTTCTTCAGACCACTTCTGGCGCCAACCATCTCGTTACTCACCCTCTCCATAAGAGGCTCTTCAAATCTCAAGTGCTGACGATGAGACATTACAGACTAAATTATTCCTTCCTTCCCCGGGGTTTTTTTTCTTTTTCTTTTTCTCATTCTAAGGAAATCAACCTGCAAATAAAAAAGAAAAAAAACACACACAAACAACAAAGAGCAAAATTTAGTATTACAGATAGCCCTGATCAATCGGACTCTGGCTGAAACACAAAATTATATGGAATTATATAATATTAAATATAAAATAAAATTATATCAAAATAGCACAAAATAATTATCTAACACAACAGAATTTTCAATCTTAACTAAACTTACAAATAGACACATTTTACTATAAAAAACATTTTTTTTTTATTATGTACACATGTAACAACAGTTGAAATTTGTATTAAAAAAAAATTTAATTTAATATCTGAGAAAAAAAAGAAAATAATTAAGTTTGGTTATTCAGCATTCTACTGAGACTATCGGCATTCTGATGTAATTTGCCCTTTCTGTGAACAAAATCAAAATTTAGGCTTTGAAGCACCAAGGCCCACCTTAAAAGTCTGGGATTAGATCCTGTATGATGTTTTAACCAAACTAAAGGGTTATGATCAGTTTCGATAATAAATTTATACTGACCATCTAAATAATATTTTAATTTAGTAACAGCAAAAATTATTGCTGCACATTCCTTTTCTATAGTGCTATAATTTTTCTCAGATTTCGAAAATTTTTTACTCAGAAATAGGATAGGGTGTTCATTTTCATTTTGATCTCTCTGAGATAAAACTACACCTATTCCTAAGTTTGAGGCATCACATTGAATGATAAATTGTTTTTGAAAGTCTGGACTGTAAAGTACAGGCTTCTTTATTAAAGTGTTCTTTAATTCTATGAATGCCTTTTCGCAGTTATTATTCCATATTACAGTTCCTTTCTTGGACTTCCCTTTTAACAGGTCGGATAAAGGCGCAGCAACTACCGAAAATTCTGGTATATACTTGCGATAGTACCCAACAAGACCTAGGAAAGCTCGTACTTCGGTTTTGCTTGAGGGACGTTCGAAATCGGTAATGGCTTTCACTTTAATATCACCTGGTGTTCTTTGACCTTGTCCTACAAAGTGTCCCAAATATTTTACACGAAGGTGAGCGAATTTGCACTTAAGGGGTTTTACAGTCAATTTTGCAAATCGAATCTTCTCCAGAACACATTTAAGATGTTGGATGTGATCAGACCAGGTAAGTGAATATATAGCTATGTCATCTAAATAAGGCACAGCAAAATGTTCGCAATTTTTTAATAAATCAGCCATTAACTTACTGAAATAGTAAGGAGCATTCTTCAAACCGAATGCCATTCTCAAAGGTTTATAAACACCAAATGTCGTCGTAAATGCAGCATATCTTTGAGCCTTAGGACTCAAAGGTATCTGCCAATAACCTCGTGTTAAGTCTAATAAAGATATGAACTTCGCTTTCGAAACGGATTCAACACGCTCTTCAATATTTGGTAATGGATAATATTGGGTCCTGGTAACCTCATTTAACCTGCGATAATCAATGCACGGACGAGGTTCTTTTCCAGGAGCTTCAACTAATATTAAAGGTGATGTGTAATCGGATTCCCCTGGTTCCACCACCTTCAATTTCAACATCTTGTCTACTTCCGATTTCGGAATTTCTGTCTGTCGTGGGGACATTCGATATGGTTTAGCTATAATAGATTTATTAGATTCTAACTCGATGTCCAGTTCAGCCAGTTCTGTACAACCCGGTTCATTTGAAAAAATATCAATAAATTGAATCAAAAGTCTACTCAATTGTTTCTTCTGATCGTCCTCTAACTTTTCATTAAAACAGCTTTCAGGAAAAGTCTCTAAAAGGGTAGATGAATTAATATCAAAACTTGGGATATCTTCTTTCTCAGAATCAATATCTTCATTATCAGAATTAGAGGTAAAAATTAAATTAACATCTTCTGGACGCTGAAAATAAGGTTTTAACATATTTACATGGTATACATGTAATTTTTCCTTATCGGGAAATTGTATTACGTAATTTGTGTCCGATAGTCGTTTTACTACTTTTCCTGGACCTATCCAATGAACAGAAAATTTGTTTGATCTAGAAGGTGCAACAACTAACACAAGATCATTTTCTTTAAATTCTCTCTTCGTAGCTTTACGGTCATACCAAACCATACCATGTTTTTCTTTAGCCTCTGTCATATTTTTCACAGCTAATTCTTGGCATCTTTTCATTCTATTTAAAAGATTAAAAACGTAAGCAATCACACTATCTTCTTCAATGATTTTACCAGTTAGATTTTCATATAATAGTGTTACGGGTGTTCTTAAGTTCCGACCATGCACTAATTCTGCAGGAGAATATCCAGTGCTATCATGAATGCAAGTTCTAAGAGCAAAAAGTGCCTGAGGTAAAATCTTCTCCCAATCTGTACCTTTTTCTAAGCAAAGGACTTTCAGTATTCTCTTTAAAGTTCTATGCAATCTCTCAACAGGATTGCTTTGGGGATGCTGAACGGAACTATGCACAACTTTAATACCAAATTTTTCTAAAAATTCTGATGTCAGGACACTCATGAAAGATGTTCCTTGATCACTTTGCAACTCCCTAGGAAAACCCATGCGGCTAAATATCTGAAGAAAAGCATCAATCACAGTAGTAGAACGTATATCTGGTACTGGGATGGCATCTGGATACTTGGATGACATGCAAATGGCTGTTATAATATACCGGTTACCACAGGAAGTTATAGGTAAAGGACCACATGCATCAACGTTAATTCTTGTAAATATTTCCGGAATTACTGGAACCAGTTTCAAAGGAGCCCTTTTCTTATCTTGAGGCTTTCCTACTCGTTGACATTTGTCACAAGATTTAACAAAATTTTCAATTTCTTTAAAGCAGTTAGGCCAGTAGAAAGTTTTGCACAGCATATCTTTTGTTTTAGTTATACCTAAATGAGCTGCAGTTATCTCATGGCAGATCCCTTTTAGTTGGTTGCGAAACTTCTTGGGCACAACTAATAATCTTCTTACAGTTCCATCATTGTCCATTTTATTATAAAACAACAATTGATTTATTATAATATATTTATTGTCTTTTGAAGATTGTCGTTTAGCTTGCTCAAAGAGAGGTTTCAAATCTTCGCACACCTTTTGTTCCCGAGCAAATTCTTCTGGAGATGTTTTTATCAAATCCATCCCTTCAACTTCGGTTTCTAATGGTGGCAAAATTGTATTTTGCTCTAATTCTTCATTTTGTTTAGTTTGGAAGCAAGACCTAGAAGATTCTATTTCAGAATCAATAATCTCTTTATTCTTGCTATTTTCCTTCCGTCTTCTTTGAGCTCGAGTTTCTATAGCATTTATCATATGTATTTTCACCTCCTCATGCTTTTTAATTTCCTCAAATAAAGCGGCTGTTTTGTTTCCCAGTAAATATCTTCCTTGATCCAAAGAATCTCGAAGAACTGCTGCCTTTGTCAAAATGTGACCTAATTCACAATTTATTTCAACCTCGGCAATAGGTAAGCATACTAAAGTTTCATCAAGAGGTGTTCTTAGCCAAACCTTTTCCTTCGTGAACATATCAGGTTTCACGTATTTTCCACAAATCAAATCAAGAGTTGCTCCAGTGTCTCTTAAGATTGGCATTTGAATTCCATTAACAGTGCCGATACTAGTGTAAGGAGCCATCAACTCATTAAATGTACTTCTAGCAATTTCGTTGGATGCTACCGATTCTAAGTTCTTTTTTATTTTGTCACACTGAGGCCGCAAATGACTATAAGAACCACATTCATAACATCGGAGTTGTTTTCTTTTTTCGAATTCCTTTTCATGTGAATAATTAGAATTTTTATTCTCGACTCTTTTAGGAACATGAGATTTATGATTCCGAACTACTTCATTAAACTTAAAGGCACGGTTTTCATTTTGTTGACGAAAACCAAAATTATTTCGAGGGAGTTTTGTAAAATCTTTCGTCTTAAAACTATCTCTTAAACTTTCATATTCATCTATTTTCTCTGCCAGATCATACGGCGAATTTATTTTAAGCCATTCCGCCAAAAAATGTTCCTTAATTTCAATTGGCACACGACGTTTCAATTGATCTGTTACCATTAGTTCCTTAAGCTGTTCAAATGTCGTTATTTCTAATTCCGTAAGCCATTCCGTAAAGTAACTATTCAATTCTTGTGCATAATTTCTCCATGATTTGTCTGACGTTTTCTGGTGTCTAAGAAACAATTGTCTTAATTTTTCGCTATTTAACTTGAATCGTTTAAGAATAATTTCCTTCACGTAATCGTAATCATCAGCCCTTTCTGGAGGTTCTCTAGCTAACATGTTAGATATCTCTGAAGGTAAAGCACTTACAAGATAAACTACCCATTCGTTTTTTGGAATATGAGCCATTTCTGCTCTACGCTCAAAATTTATTAAGTATAAACTCATCTCATCTTTCCTTTCATCGAATTTTGGCGTTATTTGCATTAATTGAATTTTTTGAGCATGTTCAGTCCTATTTGTAACTGATTCTGTGTTCGAAATTGCAGCATTTGAAGAGATTTCTAGACGTTTCATTTCTAAAATATGTTCTCTTTCTTCACGTCTAATTCTTTCTTCTTTTTCTATTTCTTCTCGCCTAATTCTTTCTTCTTTTTCTTCTCGCCTAATTCTTTCCTCTTTTTCTAATTCTTCTCGCCTAATTCTTTCCTCTTTTTCTAGTATTTCTCGCCTAACTCTTTCCTCTTTTTCTTCCTGTTCCTTTTTAACTCTTTCCTCGATTACCCTATCTAATATACATTTTACTTCTTCCTCGTTAAAGTTTTTACTAGTTAAAATTAATTTTTTAATATCTGGGATTTTAAAAGAATCTGGAACCATTTCCCCTAACTCTTCAGCTACTTCTACTAAATCTCCCTTTTTCCCCCGTGCTAAAAAAGCCATTTTATTTATTCACGCTTTATCTCAGAAGAGATGCAATAATGAGAGAAACCACAGACTACACCCACCTATATGTAAAATTTCGTAAATAACTATAGAAATTATTTAACACACTCTACTAATATAAACATATCAATAACATTTAAAAATTTAAACGAAAACAAACTATATTGTAATACAACAAATAGTGTATAAACAGCAAATCATATATTTTGAAAAGAAGAACAAGTTTAAAATTAAATCTTCTACTCTCGATTTCAAGTTTTTTTTTTTTTATCACCAAGCTAATACTTGATACTCAGATAAATTGAATTATTAATCAAAATGTATAAATTTTATAAAATCAGATTCTTATACAAATACTACTATATTAAATCAGAAATGAAATTATACATATTTTTGAATCCTTATTTAATTCAAAATATAAAACACTACAATTCTTAACAACAATATAAATTAAAAGCTTTAACTAATCTAAACCAGAAATCAGCTTTCGATTTCAAATCAATAAACTTAATTAATTAATCATACACGACATAAAAATGATAATAACGTACGATATTTTAAACAGTAAGAAAATATCTTTTCAAATCTTTATCAATGAAAATAAACATATGCGTTTCTAAATATGTAATAAACCAGTTTGATACTTTGCAAACAAAATCAAAAACACATCAATAAATCTCACATTACTTTAAATTCAAACCTATTTGTAATCATGTACTTTCGTTTTCACATAACGAAATCAAAACCTTTCTAAAGTATATATTACTTTCATAAAATCTACTTTCAGTGAAACATTCAAAAAATTATGAATATAAGTGTACTTTCGATTTTACACATTAATCTATAACAACATAGTTATTTTAACATATTCCTACGTGAATTGAAATACATCAACCACATAAAAATTATGAAATGCAAATTTATAATAAGATACACTTTTCTTATAAAAAATATTACACTGTAAATTCGAATACACGAAATACAGAAATTAGCTTTGTAACATGGAATACACCATTTACAAACTTATAAGCAAAATTAATTGATATAGCATGAACACTGTAAATTCGAATACACGAAATACAGAAATTAGCTTTGTAATATGGAATACACCATTTACAAACTTATACACAAAATTAATTGATATAACATGAAAACCACGTAAATAACATTGGAACTAAATATTCTATCAATTTATATAACATTCCAAACTATTTATTTTCAATAGTAGCCAGAGAAAGATTGATCAAAATGGCCTACCTGTATTCCAACATTGCGGCACGTAATCCATTATAGTGCACATAATTAATTTCCATAGTGGATGCTAATGCAAAGCATTAAAAAAGCATCAAACCGCTGCCACCAAAAACGTAAGTTTGTTATGAAACAAACAAACAAATAAATGACTCCAATTTTGAAACATACACATTTAATTAAAAAATTGAACAAAATTTACAAGGAGCCATGTTTGGGTTCGCGACCATCTCACTCGCCTGCTTCGCGTACAATCAGAGTCTCTCTGAAATTAAAATTAAAAATAGGATCTCGAAATCGAAGTGCCGATGGAAAGCCACTCCAAAACAAAGAGAAAATCGCAGCTTCTTCAGACCACTTCTGGCGCCAACCATCTCGTTACTCACCCTCTCCATAAGAGGCTCTTCAAATCTCAAGTGCTGACGATGAGACATTACAGTATCCAAACATGCTTGGTACTCTGTTCATTGACCTGACCCAGGGCTAGGGAATGAGAAGGGCTGGCTCAAATGCTCCCCAAAACTGTCACCGGAAATAGCCGTTGATGACGTAGTCAGGCATCGAAGGAGAATTAGCTGCCTGGAGTTTTTAAGCAAAATACTTATTTTTTATTTTTAAGTTCATTTTGTTTTTAATCAGAGAGTGAAAAAAACTACAAATGCCTCACAAATATTTAGTAAATTTGTAATTATTATTTAATAAACCCAAAAAAAAATAGGACTAGGACTAGGGTTTATTATTTAATAAACCCTAGTCCTGGACCTGACCTGAGTTGACCTTGCCCAGTCGGAGAATCGAAGTTGTCCCTTAGGAGCCTGGAACGTTACCACTCTAAGCCACAGGGCTTCCAGTTAACCACAACTTCTTTAATATATTAATGGAATTAACATTTTATATTGTTTTCTTATTTTGGTTTCTGATAATATTAATTAATAATTTATTAATCCTTTTTAAGAGATTTTGGGTTGTGATATATTGCATTTATAATTAATAATAAATTATTTCATGCAATATTTACGAATTTGGCGATATTCATTCTTATAATAGTGCAACTCATAATTTAGATCACGAAGTTTTGTTTAGTTAAAGAATTTATCTCGTTCAATTTTGTATCAAAGGCTTCCAAAAAATTTTGAAAAATTAATATTCTGCTAATATGGTGTGGAAATACTATTCTAATTCAACTACTCAAACACAGATCTCGTTATCTTACTATAATTCAGAATTATATGAGAAAATTGAAGTTGGTAAAACTTAATTTATAAGCCAAATTGTCGAAGCTAAGAATCGCAAGACAATTATTTGTTATAATAGCACTTTCTTCTCCAAACCAAAATGCCAATAAATAATTTTTTACTAAGAAAAAAAAATATTATTACAAAAGAATTTTAAGGTTACTCATCTTTTGTTACATGACGAAGTTGATTACACCTTTCAGTTTAACTTTTCATGTCATTTTTGCTATTAACTTTTAAAAGTGCTTATTATATCTTCCTTATATATTAGAAATACTTTTATATTCTCAATTCCAGGTGTATTCAGAGATAAAGTGGGTTCATACGACGGTCTGTTTTACATCCTGGGCTTTATGTCTGTTTTTACTGGATGCCTCTGGCTTTTGGAACCATGGTTCGTGAAAATAGCAAATAATCTAGGTGTTGAGAAGAAAGATCAAACATGAGAACTGATGGTGAAATGAAAACGTGTGAGCTTTTGCCTCAATGATCGCATTTCTCCAAATGAAATGCTGCTGTATTTTATCAAAGATATAATGATAAATGAACAATATCATTTTTTCTTTTTGGTTTCAACGAATATTGTACTGTCAAAAAACTTACTTATTTCAGCAATTACTCATTGCTGTGCTTATTCAACTATATAACCCCACTCTCTGAAATTGTAGCATCTTTCGAGTTAAATTAACGTATAATCTTTTTAACTAATTTATAATTATTGATTTTTTTCGCTTTTTAAATTTTAAGTGTTCTAAATTATGTGCTTTTAATTATTTTATGCCCTTATTTATTTTTTTATATGTCTGTAGAATTGGTAGCATTTTTCGTGGTGAATATTTTGTAGATAATTTTCAATATGTAAAATTGTTTAGTTGTTATATTATGTATATGACTTATTTCACAAAAAAAGTAAAATTTTCTTTTTAATTCTGAATTGAGCTTTATTATTTTTATTTATTCAGTGTTAATTTTCTAATAACATCAGTTAAGTTTTATCTTTATTTTATTTTATTTATTTTTTGTGCAAAAACCATTTTGTCCGAGATACTTTATCCGGATAGGAATCCGATATACATAAAATTTAATTATTTTATTTAAATTTACTTATTAATTGTTTGTATGGGCATTATTTCAGCCATTGAATTATAAAATATTAATGGTATAAAAATATTATTCAATTACTTGACATAAAATGAATGTCATAATGAAGGTATCAAATCGCTAAAATACGTTGAAATGTCAAAATATCCGCTCTTTTTGTTATTTAACGAAAGTAAGTGTAACAAGTTCCGGTGATAAGAAGATCGGAAACAAAATTTCGTAGAATGAAACGTCAAAGAAATAAGAGTAAATTCAGACTCATCCGGACACCACAGAGATATTTACGCACATAAAACAATTGATTGCATCATTTCATTCAGAAATTAACAAAATAAAACTCACATTCCGTTTTATGAATGAAAACTAAAATGTTACTTTTTTCTATTAAAATAAAAATTCTCAAAGCCACAAATCTAGGAAAGCTTATGAAATTTTTTTTAATCGAAATATGCCTAATTTAAGAGAAAAATGCTTCAAAATAATACTTAGTTGTGATCCGCTTCCCGTAAGCTCAGCGTCATCAGTTGCCGTGGGCAGTGGTTGGGAGGGTGACCACGGTGTACTCTCCTTCACTGGGTTGCTGGAACTCCGTGGGCTGGGGACGTGTCATCGTTAATCTGTGACGTCCAAAGCCCTTCCGCTGGTGTGGCGTTGATGTGGAGAGGAGGGTGCCAGCTCAGGTGTAGCCTCGTCACCTGACCGTGGTTCAAAATGACGAGGCACCTTAAAAAGAGCAAAGTCGTACTTTCACCTTCGTGGTGCTCTGATCCAAACGAAAGACGCTCTCTATTGACTTAATTCGCACTACCAAAGGCACAGCGAGCTTGGCTTGTCCAAGTGCCATAAGCAACAACAACACAACAACAACTTAGTTGTGAAAATATATATGGAGCATTAGAATTTTCGATTCCTGAGACAGATTAGATATAATAAATTCGAAAATCTTTTCATAATTTTTAATTTATTTGTAAAGAATAGTTTATGATATGTTAATTGTTCACAATCAATTGGTTGGTTGGACTTTGTGACGCAAAGTCCAAAAAAGGACAAGCTGCGCCTGTGCACAAACAGGTATTTCGGAATATATTATTATTTTCAGAATGGGTTAATAAGGAAATGTGGTTTAATTTACTAAAATATGCATTATTCCTCAAAATAATAAAATACAAGTTTAGATAATTCTTTTTTAGTTCATTTTTCTTTGGATAAATTAAAATTTCAATATTATATCACGATGAAAGAACAAAAATTGCAGATCTCAATAGTTCAGATATGCATCATTATCAGTTAAGACATCAATTCAGATATTAATAAATACAATTTTTCTGTGAAAATAAAACAATATTCTACTGCATTAACTAGTGTGATTCCTATAAGGGTTATTTGAATAATGTGAATCAAGTTGTTATTAGAAAAAAACATGAAATTATTCTAACTATTTTGGAAAAAAAATTCATGTTTTTTTTAATTCTGTGCTTCGATTAAAGCGATTTCTAAAACATCTATATTTACTTTAGATGTCGTTCCAATGTTTTGCAGAATAAAGGCAAAGTTGTACTTGAAATGTGCCACCTCCCTTGAAAATTAAACTGAGAAATCTTTATAAAATATTTTATTATGATTTCTTAAAATTCCACAAGCATTTTTCCACAAATTTTTAAGCATTTTCCACAAAAACATATCTTTACTTAATCTTACGAAACATTTTGCTAAGTCCATAGCTACATTTTGGTTGGCATGTGTCTCTGGTGAAGATAATTGTTCTCAGAAGAAAAAAAAAATCTAGTTCTGAATATTGACATTCTGGGAAAATGAAAAAAATGCTGTTGTGAAAATTGTCACTTTATATTGAATAATATGAATATATTGTAAAGAACATATCATGTGTTAATCAGTGATAATATAAATTACGAACTTCGTTATTTGCCATACATTTCCGAATTAAAATGTTCTTTTTGTTTTAGTTGATGATTGGCGTTATATAGAAAGTGTTGGAGTTAAACTTAAAAATAATATTGAAAACTAATATATTAATGTAGAGATGTAAAATCCCCAGGGATTTTGGGAGTAACCCGGGAATATTGAGGGAATAAACCAATCATCTTTCGATTAACGTATTGTTTTGTCTTACATATATGAAGAGAAGTTAAGAAAACTATGTAAGCACCCAAAAAAATGTCTGTTCTGTCTTTTAAAATGAAAGTTAATTAATTTGGCACTGAGAAAAATTAAAATACTACTTAAATTATAAAAATAATGAATTAATATTTAATAAAAAATTCAAGATATATTTTTGAAGAATGTCACAATATTGACATTTCTATGTTTCCATCTGTATGAATTCATGTTGAGAGAATAAAGGAAAAAAATTTTTTTCCTCAACAATAATTTTAGAAGTTATTCAAAATTGGTATTTAACGGTATTTTATTTTTAAAAAACTTTCTATTATCATAATTAGTAGAAAAAATCGTAGAATAAGTTGATTTTTATTTATTTTAAGAAATGTCAAATAAAAAAAAAACTCCAAAAATTTCTAAATCATATGAAAAATTTAAAAATTTTCAAAATTTCTGGGAATTTTTAAAATTACGAAAATTAATAAACTAGGTTTTTTCCGTCCTTTACAACACTAATTATAAGACAAAAATACACTATTGGCCACCCAAAATGCAACACCAAGAAAGACCAGAGATATCGTAGCAAAATTCATCTGGCGGATAACACGTTACTCTTTGTTCAAATAATTGAGATTACAGCCTCTTGTGGATGATAACAAAATCAGTAGTCAGTGTATTCGCCTTAGTTGACTATAACAGCTGCCGCACGCCTCGGCATAGATTCAAAGTTTTCTTTTTGAATGTATCCTTAAATGTAAATATCCATACGACTTCCACGTAGTAACAAAGTTGATATGACGTAGCAGCAAGTGTTGTTTCCCCGAGGTAGTTATGTATCACACGCTTTCAATTGGCGATAGATCGGGAGATCGAACAAGACCAAGAAGAAATTCAAACTGAATGGTGGAGAAATACTCTTAAACACACATTGCGAATGCCATGTGTAGTCGTGCATCTCTCCCCACAATCTTTCCAGGCCCTGATTTTGACTATCATGATGTTGTAATGAAAAGCGTGATTCTTCGTTAAAACAATCTAAATACGAAATCAGCTTTTCTTTATCAATTTACGCACAATTTTCTCGAAATGTTTATCTCTATTTCTCTTAGTGAAGTTTTAAACCATGTGTACAAGGATTGGTTTCCGTATGTTTGCTCACTATTTTGTAACCTAGACTTAGACGACAACGTGAAGATTTTCTAAAGTGTCAGAAGTTTCTTTATCATCTCCCCAACTCTATAACCTTAAGGAATTAAGTTATCTCAGCTGAAATCCCAATCTGGCGAAAGAAGCTTTTGAGTGATTAACTTCGAATTAAACAACAAAAGTTTGTAATAAAAAAGACCAAATTAATTATCACCGTGCTAGTGAAAAATTACCATTCTCCTCTCGCAATAACTACCATTTTATTTTTTCACGAAATTAGAACACTCCAAGAAATAGATTTTCCTAGAAATTTTTTCAGAGGATAGGCAGCTATTTATGAATAGTTCAAATGAAGTTTAAAATGTATTTTCCTACACAATGAATAGGAGAGAGCAAATATGATTCAATATCAATTGATCACTCAATGAAAATGAAAAAAATATGACTCAATATTTTCGATCATTAAGAAATTTAAGGGTCTTAAAACTTTTTTAATTTCATTTTATTGAGGAAAAATCATGCAAGTAATGATTTTTTTTGTTTCAGAACAACAGTTTTCATATTTATTTTTGATGTAGCACATCATTTCACTGTTCTCCTTCCCTCAAAAAATATCTCAATCTTGTGGGACTTTCATCCGCTTGTTTTACAGGCGGTCGCAATATTAAATCTTTCATTTCTTGTTTGATACTTTAGCATTCCTTTAGTGTTCTCAATTATTCCATCAATTATTGCATACAAATAACATCTTAGCCCATGTTTGAAATGAAACTTCGGTCAGCAATGGGTTTCTCAGTCGAAACTCTTGGATGTACAACTCAACTTCACTCATGTCAGCCGACAACATTCCTTGTCTTTTTTCAGTGTGTTGGTAACAAGCAAAGATGTGTAAAATCCCGGCAATTTTGAGGGAATAAACTCGACCAATCATCTTTCGTCTATTATTTTGTTTTATATAAATAAAAAAAAGTAAAATAAACTACGAAAATAAGCAAAAAAAAAATGTCTGTTCTGTCTTCTGGTAAAGAAGTTAATTAGTTTCTCTCTCTCTCGTACTGAGAAAAACAAAAATACTTCTTAAAACAATTAAAATAATGAATTAATATTTAGTAAAAAATATCAAGATATATTTTCAGGACTGTCAGAATAAATATTGACATTTCCATGAGATTCTATCGTTATAAATTCCTAAATTCATAAAGAAAGAAAGAAAAAAATATTTTCTGAACATTAATTTTTGAAGTTATTCTAAATTGGTCATTAACGCCAAATTATTTTCTTTTTCTGGAAAACTTTCTATTATCGTAATTAGTAGTAGATATCATAAGATAAATGGATTTCTATTTATTTTAAAAAATATCTGATAAAAAAAATTCAAAAATTTCTAAATCAGCTGAAAAATTTCAAAACTTTGAGGTCTTTTAAAATTCCCAAGGGAATATATCGGGTTTATTCCCGGAAATAAACCCAGTTTTTGCTCTTCTTTACAGCACTAGTAACTAGGCCAGCATGTCACAATGACTTTGACAATTTTTCTGTAATGTCATTTCAAGCATATACGCTGGCAGATGCATTACATTTGGAACATCAATTTCATAAGACGACTGATTCCAAGTCATGATTATTCCTTGCAAAATTACCTTATGATATTACACTTGAAACTATTGTTTATAGTTTAATGCCATGGGCAGTAAACAGATATTAGATTAAGTGAGAGAAGTTCCCTTCGCGAACTGCATAAAAAAATCGCTGATTTTGAAGAGTTTACAATTCTCCAACGAAAATGTAAATTTAAGCTTTCAATCATAAAATTAAAAAAAGAACGGCATGAAACTAAGTTTATAAAAAAGGTATTTTTCAAAGTTTTTCGTAAAGGAGAATTAAAATTATGCATCTAAGAGACAGTTAGATACTAGCCATAAGTTCGTAATTTAGAAGTTCGTAAAAGCAAGCGTCAACTTTATTTAAATGCCCAAAAATCGTAAGATAATTAATCACACAAAATACGGTTTGGGAAATCTATCACTCTAATTTTGTAGAAATAGTCTTACAAAAAATTATGTCCAACTTGTAGTCTAAATAGAGCCACCACTGTTTGGAAAATTGGGAATAGTTCTCAATCACTTGAAGAATAATTGAACACGCACATAACAGATTATGTTAGAATTTTAAAAAAACCTGCTTCAAAATACATGAAGAATGTCCCGTACAAGAAATATTGAAGTATTTAGTGACCAAGTGGTTTTACGCAAACACAGACATCAGAAACTTTTACTTCTGTCTTAATATGAATTATTTGTATAATATTATAGTAAAATAATATGTTTTACTTTTTATATTTCATCTATGGAATTTAATTATGCTTAAAATATCATGTATGGAATACAACTTATAGTTATTATGTTGCTTCATTAAAATGCTACATATAGAAATTTGAGCTTCAAGGCAAAAACTAATACTACCAAGACATGAAATTGATTTGAAATCAGCTGAAATTTCTCTGGCACAGAAGCCACAGTTAGTATGTGTAATAATTACCTTCATATACATAATAACTCACAAGTCAAATTAATAAAGTTCTTTTTAATACCTGTCACATGTCGGCTAAAATTATTTTAGAATTTCATTTTTAAACTTATTCTTTGTGATTGTTTTTTCGTTTCAAAAAAGTGTATAGGATCGTCGTTTTATTCTAAATTTATTTATTAATGAATCAATGAAAGACTTTTTCCCATAAGTGCTAAGCAATATACAGTCAAAGTGAAACTCGTACACTGTGATATTTCTTGTTTAATTTAAGGTATAGCAAATAATATACAAAAAAATTCAGTATTTTCAATTTGGTCACAGTAAAACACATCTTCTTTGTTTCAAAAAATAAATTTTAGGTTTACACATTATCTAAACAACACATCACTTTTAGGATCATTATTTGAACAAAAAAGGTCAAAATGAAACTCGTACACTGTACAAAATCTTTATATTAAAAAATAAGATACAAGATATTTTCATTTCAGTAATTTGTTGGATGTCCTTTATTTCTAATTACATGTTCCAAGCGTTTTGGCATAGATCGAACGACAGTTTCGCAGTTATCTTTACTGATTTTGTTCCATTCTTCCAATGATACCTTTTTCAAGTCATGTTTGTTAGAAATTTGATGATTGCTAACAGCAACTTCTAACTGATGCCATAAATTTTCTATCACGTTTAAGTCTGGTGATTCTGGAAGAGTTTTAATGACTTTAGGACAATTGTACAGTAGCCACAAGCGAGTATTGAGAGCAGTATGCCTTGGGTCATTATCCTGATAGAACTGAAAAGTGTTTGCTATCCCAAGCTGTATGTTCTGCACTATGTTTTAAATTATCCCTTAACATATTCATGTAGGTATACTGATTCATAGTAGATTCTATAAACACCAATCGCCCAACACCTGCTGCAGACATACACCCCCATACCATCACGCTTCCTCCTCCATTCTAACGGTTTTTTTTTTTTTTTTTTTGTATTTGCAGGATTCAGTTCTTTATCAGAGTTTTGCCATACTTTTACCTTTCCTTTTCAAAGAAAACAAATCGAATTTGAATTCATCAGCGAAAATTACTTTATTCCAAAATGTAAACATCCCTCTTTTGTACTCTTTGGCAAAACAATCTCTTTAATCGATTTTGTTTGCTTATATAGGGTTTGTTTCTTGGAATCCTACTGTAAAAATTTATTTTTCTTAAAATGATTCGTATTGTCTCCTGTTGAACACTTTTATTTAAAATCTTTTTAGCTTCAAGAGCTAATTTAGGAGTGCTAATTGTGGGATTTTTTTTTAACTGGTCGAATCATTCAACGTTAATCATGAGAATCAAAAATTTTTCGTTTGCTCACCTTGGATTTGTTCTGCAATCTTCGCCCATTTTTGTATCGATAAAATACTTGTAGAATGACTTCTGTTGACTATTTCGGCAATTTCACGGAGTGATTTACCTAATTTGAAATGGTGAACAATCAGCTCTCGTACACTTAAGGATGTTTGTCCACGTTGACGTCCTATAGTGAAAATTCAAACAAAATAGTTACTTTCTGACTGACCAGCCGTGTTTCGACGCGAAATTTAAAATGTTGATTTCATTTATCTTTTCTTCATTCACTGAGGCACTACACTGCGTACGAGTTTTATTTTGACTATCTTTTTCGAATATTCATCTAAATAAGTAAAGCGTTGTATAAAAAATGATTAAATCAAAAAGTTACTTTTGTAAAATAAATATAAAGTGTTTTACTTGTTATCTGAATAAAACATACTGAAAATGTTTGATGATTACGTTTCGTATCTCAAATTGAATTAAAAATGACATAGTGTACGAGTTTAACTTTGACTCACTGTATATGGATTTGTTCTCTCATTATTCTATTTTTCAACTAAAATGTTGTTCAGTCTTGAACTGAGATCGGATGCATGAATGGAATAAACTTGTATCAATATTTTGGTCTATTGTAAATTTAAAAAATAAAATTTAAACCGAAATTAATAATTTAAATTCATAGTAAAATTTCTTATGATGCGATGTAATTAATTCAAACGATATATTATATTAAGCCTCCTTAACTTTTCTCGCTTCAAGAACGAAGTTTGTGTGGTTATTTTCACTTTTAAAGTTGCCATCTGTGCCGTATAAGCGCTGGGATTAAAAAAATATTTATGACATCGGATTCTTCTTTCTTTCTTTATTTTTAGAGTAATTTAAAAAATTTATTATTATTTTTATTTTTGAAAAATTGTTTTCCATTACTGCACCGATCATGTTTATGCTTCTTCCACTGTGCAAACGATAGTAAACAAATTGGAATGCTTATGAAAGGAATCCTGTGAATTCAATGTATTTACATTAATAAATCCGTAATTATAGGGATTTTCAAGCGTTCAATAACTAATTCGATTTATTCTTAACTGTTTTACATGTGAGACTTCATTTTACTGCATAAAATAGTGTTTTGAATAAAGCTAAATAATTTGCTTTCCAAATCTCCAAAGAATATTTAAAGCCGACGTAAATTCCCGCAAAAGCTATCAGATTGGGAACACTTGATACAAATTACTAATGCTTGTTTGTTTACGAATAGTGAAATGTGTTACAGATAAACATTTCTAAGTAAAATTACATGTTTCACATCAATGTGCGCAATGATAGAATTACATGTTTAACATTAACACACCCGTATGTGACATATTACTCTTTCCATTTTCCACACATTTCATCACTGCGCTTATATAGAAAAAGATGTAAATAATTAGACGTAAAATAACAAATTTGCGTCACAGTAATTTATACTATTGTTAATTTCTAGTTCCAACAAAAGAAAGCTTGTATGCAATTAGGAAATTTGTCACGATACTTTTTTTTATCTTTTTTCTATTTACTTTTATCGTTTACCATAACAGAGATAATATAAATGTAAATAATTCGATGTAAGGTTGTTTCTTAACAATTTTTATTATTTCATACATTTCGATCGTACTTTTTTGAAAACAGAAAAATGAATTTCAAAATACATTTTGAAAAATACAATCCTTGCTACCTTTTTTTATGCATAGTATATTCAACTAGTCTATACTCAATAAAATAAATTCTAAAGACTTACTTTTATATAGTCTTTATTATAGCATTGGTAAATGAAAAATTTTTTTCTTTAAAACAGAAAAACTTAAATATATAGAGTAAGACCCCGCTTAACGCTGTTTCGGTTTAGCCCTCTTTTTATTTCAACCCGGGGATTCCACGAAATCGCTCGCAGCATACGGGGATTCCCCGAAATATTATGCAGCGATAGGTTTCAAATACATATCCGAAAGACTGTACTTGTGTTTCTTGTTTGGTGCGGTATTTTACAGACAGATTTTTATTATTGGAAACATTTGTTGACATTATTGTAAGTAGGTATTAATTTACATATTTAATACTACATTACAGTGTCAAATATTTTGATCTTTAGTTTTTACTGTGGGTGATAATGAAAAAGAAAAGAAAGCAACCAGAAAAAGCATTTCACTCAAAACTAAAATGGAAGTGATTAGAAGATTAGATTCTGGTGAACGTCAAACTCTAATTAGTGCTTCATTGAATTTGCCAACTTCAACAATAAGGACCATCATGAAGAATAAAGAAAAAATACTGTCATCGGCAACTACAACTACGTCAAGCTCTGCAACTAGAATTACCCGTTCTAGAAATAATATCATAGAGGAAATGGAAAAACGACTGTCTATATGGATTGACGACGAAATTGACCGCAATATGCCATTAAGCCAATCTATCATAATGGAAAAAGCTAGAAGAATTTTTAATTACATTCAGGCTGAGACAATTGACACAAGTGAAACTTTCGTTGCTAGTCGAGGATGGTTTAATAGATTTAAACATCGAAGTAACCTTCACAACATAAAGATTACAGGAGAAGCAGCAAGTGGTGATACAAAAGCGGCGGCTGAATTTCCAGCGATATTTAAAAAAATAATTGAAGAAGGAAACTATCCTCCAGAATTGGTTTTTAATGTTGATGAAACAGGCTTGTTTTGGAAAAGAATGCCGAAACGAACATTTCTATCCCGTGAAGAGAAACGGGCACCAGGATTTAAAGCTGCAAAAGATCGCTTAACCCTTCTACTAGGTGTTAACGCAAGCGGAGATTTTAAATTAAAACCATTACTAATTTACCATTCCAAAAACCCAAGAGCGATGAAAGGCATATCTAAATCAACTTTACCTGTAATTTGGGAGTCTAATAAAAATCATGGATAACTGCGAAAATTTTCCAGGATTGGTTCACTGAACATTTCTGCCCGTCATGTTAAACGTTATTGCGAAATTAAAAAACTTGAACAAAAAGCACTTCTGTTAATTGATAATGCTCCAAGCCACCCAACAAATTTATCAGACTTAACAACATGCATTCCAGTCGAAGTGGTTTTCTTGCCGCCTAACACAACTGCCTTAATTCAACCAATGGACCAAGGCGTTATATCAAATTTTAAGGCTTATTACTTGCGGCGAACCTTTAAGCAAATGTTTGAAAAAACAGACGGAGAAGAGAACCAGTCCATAAGAGAATTTTGGAAAAACTACAACATCGTGGATGCTGTAGAAAACATAGGCCTTTCTTGGAATGAGGTAACAGAAAGATCTTTGAAAGGAATATGGAAGAATATTTGGCCGGATTTAAGTAAGAGCGATGATGTTGGACACTCTGTCGATGTGGATGAAATAGTGGACGAGATAGTGAAATTAACGAAGCAAACCGGTTTTGAAGGGGTAAATGTGGAAGATGTCGAAGAAATAATTCAAGAAGCAGCGGCTAGTCTTTCTAATGATGAGCTCAAGGAATTAACTGAACAAGTAGAAAACAAAAATGTTGACAGCAGTGATTCAGAAGAAGAGCAAAAAGAACTTTCGATGGCGTTTGTAAAAAGGAGTTTGTCTACCATAACTGAAATAATGGATCAATTCATTGAAAATGATCCGAATTTTGACAGGAGCTCAAAAGTAAGGCGTGATGTTAGAGATGCTCTATCCGTTTATGAAGAACTTTTAAGAGAACAACGCAAAAGAAAAAGGCAAACAACATTAGATGCTTTTGTCACAAAAAGGCAGAACACTGAAAACGCGGAAGGCTAACTAAATATGATTGACTTAGAATTTTATTTGTTTTTTTTTTAAGAATATTCGTTTTGTTATTTATATTTTGTTTTTATTTTTGCAAGAAATAATAATGGTACTAACTTGGGCTTTAAGAAATAAATGTTTGGTTTCATTTTTATTAAAAAATTATTACTTTTTAAATTTAATACCTAACCAATTTCCTAGCCATCTTCCCCTAACCCCAATATTTACATGTAAAGATAGCCTCGTTTAGCGCTGTTTCGCATTAAGCTCTACTTTGATGGAACGTATCCCCCGCGTTAAGCGGGGTCTTACTGTATATGGCAATGAAATTAAAATTTAAAATATTTTTTCCCCAGCTTATGAATAAATTAGAATATCACGAATACATCTTTAATTTTGTTTCGATTAAAAATTCGGTGCAAAGGTTAATAATAATTTGAATTATGTTTGAACTATAAAATAGCATTCTACGCTAAAAATTCGAATTAGAGAAAAATGTGTTTTCGTTTATCTCAAGTTTTTAAAAACATTAATAACAGAAACATTTAATTTTATCAATATATAATTATAAATAAAATTAAAATTGAATCGGGATACTTTAATCTTCTCTGGTAGCCTATTTATTTTCTCAATTTATGGAAACCTGCAAATCAAAGGTTATATTCAGTAGATGTATTATCTTACCGGCATTTCACATCTTGTACATTCCAATTCTCAAAGAAAGTCAAAAAGAATATTTGGAATTCTTTTTAGATAACAAAATCCTAATTCCTTCCCAAATTGATATATTCGTAAGTTCACATTTCAAAAGATTTAAATCTTGGTAGGCACTCGCGAAATCAAAAGCATATTGTAAATAATGGAAATGTACGTAAAATCATTTGTCTGCCGAATTTTTGTCCACGTTGAATCGTGAGCAGCGGAACGGAATACAATGAAACCTGATAGAATGTTGATCTGAAGCTAATTTAAAAACAAAGCCTGATTTATTTTAAAGTTTTGATTAGCTTTTGTAAGTTAAACCGTGATTAACTCCGGTATGAATTTACAATGATATGACTAGTTTGAAAGATACAACATTGTTCTTGAAAATTCTAAAAGTACCAAGAACAAAGGCACACATGTAGTTCTTCCCCCACAATTTTTCAATTGTTAGTTATGAATAACCGCTAGCACTGAAAAAGATGTGCAGTATCGGAACGCCCTTTCTTTGGACAATGTTAAAGAATAATTAAAAAAATGAAACTATTTTTGGAGTTTCAGTCAATCTAACGAAAGTGCTTTTATGATTTTTCCAATCCGCTACCGGTTAAAAAATTTGTTCAAATACACTTGAATTACGACAATATTTAACTTCATAACTAAGAACTTTCAATCTGATAATGTTTGTTTTTGATATATACGTGAGAGCTCGTTACGCAATTCAAAACATTCTGAACAAAGAACAAAAAGCAAAGCAATAGCAAATAAAATTAAAAAATTGTGAATATTGATATTTCTAACAAATACACGCAATAAGTTAATTCTCGACTATAGTTTAAAATAAAACTACAAGCTTCTATTTTAAATGACATTAAGACTTCCATACCTGCCAACTTTCAGAAAAGTATTTCAGTAAAACTTTTCAGTTTTAATCCGTGTGACTAAAGAAAAAATTATAACTCTACCATTTTTTTCCCCATCTATAGTTTTTCAAGCTGGAGGCCTTCTCCGCTCCTCCCCCCGATAGAAAAAGGGTTTGACATGTGCATTTTCGGAGCCTCTGCGACCACACAGTCCGGGAAGTTTTTTCTCTCTTCCCACAGATGGGTTGAATGGGGTGCTAATTTCCTCTTCTCATCATGGCTAACGAGAAAATATCGCCATTATGTGCTAAGATATAAAAAAATTTTTCTTTTTAAACTTTGTTTAGAAGAACCGAAACGCGTAAAATAATTCATGCTATCAGTAAAAGCGTAAACCCTGTGCATCTTGCGTAAAATTTACGCACGATGCGTAAAAGTTGGCAGGTCTGGACTTCGCACTCCTCGAATCTAAGTACTTACATATCGATTTTTTTAAAAATTTATTTAAAAAAAAGTTGAGTCAATATTAATCGCAACCATTAAAAGCTTTATTTTTGATGTCAAACTTAAAATTCGAATATTGTGAAGCTTGAAAATGAAAAAAAATTTGCATTTGATTTTTCTTCAATATAAAAACACAACACACTAACCATTATATGAAAGTTTTAGTTGTTTTGCGACTGTATAATTATAGCAAGATTTATTGCAAAACATTTTAAGACTACGAAACTTTCTAGAATGAAAAAATGCACAAAACAGAAAATAAACATATTCAATTTAAATTTACGATTCGTTAAAATTAACAGAAAAATTAAAGCTTTAAACTTTCTAGCTTAAAAAATAATTTAAAAATATTTTTAAGTTAAGAAACTGAAATTTAATATTTATCATAATTCATTTTCAAAACTATATTCCGCAAGATGCAATGATTGGAAATATAGCTTTTAGAATTGCATTCAAATCCGACAAATCGGATGTTCTAATAAAAAAATAAAAAAACCCATACTGGAATAAACTAGAAATTTTGCTGACTTGAAATTTTGCTAAACTTGAAACATACTGGAATAAACTAGAAACTAGGATTTGACTCATTTTGTAATTGCTTCCAGAAGATTGGTACCTTTCGCAGTTTTATTTATTTATTTTTTTTAATGTCTAATATCAATTTAGTATAAAAAAGCAAAATATGTAGTTTTATTTTAATATTTTGAGACAGTAATTAAAATAATAAATTTTAACAATTATACAAGATTAGAAAAGCAATATGCAAATACAAAAATCCACATATATATGCAACAGATAAAAAATTAATTTAATCTGATTCACAACATAATACATAAAATTTTAAAACAATAGCTCTTTGGAGGCAATTTTCGTCAAAATAAAGTTTAAAATTGATTTGTCGTCAGTTACAAAACTGGGAATTTTATACACCTTTCGAATTGAAGCTACATTCTTTAATTCATGAAGTTTATTCAAGGGTACTTTTCGAGCTTTGATAAGATTTTCTAACTCTGCCGAAGACGTTTTGTCAAAAGTTACAAATATGGCAGAACTTGCCTTCTCCTGGGCCCCAAACGTCTTTAGAGAGTCTCTTATGCTTCTGGTTGGAAATAAATTGTAAAGAAGCTCAGTGTACACTGATTTAGTCTTTAGTTGCTGCTGTTGGGCATTATAACTGGATTTGTGGGCCGCTAGTAGAAGCTGGTCTACATGATAGACAAGCTCTGCATTCACAACTGCCATTTTTAGCTGATCTTTAAATAAAAGTTCTTTTATTTCGTTCATGTTTTCTATTCCTTCATATATCGCAATAAATAATGAGACTGCATCTGTGTTCATAATGTCTCTCTGGATAATACTTTCAAATAAAAAACAAAAGATAGGTTCACCTAAATAAGAAAAAATATTACATAAACATTTTTCATAAACAAAATATCAATGGAGGAATATTATAACCCAGAGACACTTCATTTTTTTTTAGTTAGTTATAAATATTAGTTACAAAAAATAAATAAAAACTATTAACTTTTCTAAAATGTAATTCCATAAAATATTCTGATTTGAACAGACACAAAAGCTTGATAATAAATCATACTAACATTTAAAATTTTGTTCTTAGAGAATGAATTACGTATCATTTTTGATTAACTTAGTAGATAAGTGCAAACATTTTACTTATTATATACCTAATTAAAATTCCTTTATGAAATAAATTTAAATAAAATTAATATATTACCTGTAAATGAGATATCTAATATTTCTACACATATTTATATCTTAAAATTTCACTGATCAACTAGCTATGCTTTTCTCTAACTACCCCATTTTTAACAAGGACTCAATATTAAGTAAGAATATAAAATGACAGAATGACACTTTCAAGTGTTCATAGAAATTTAAAAATTATGCTTGTTTATTAAAAATAAGGAGAGACATTGATAATGAAACAAAAATGTGAGAAGCTGGTACACCATAAACTTAAAGTTAATTTTACAGTGAAAGCCTAAAATATATTTTAATTACCGAGGACAAAGTTTGGCCAAGCGAATTATACTTAAACACCAAAACTAAGGATGATAATTATCAAATGCCTGAAAAATTCTCAACCTCTTAAATATCAATTTTAGACTATTGCATTGCTTACATACACTAAAAATAATTAAATATAATGTAAAATATTTAATAAAATAATCATAGATGACAAAATAGCGAACTTCAAACAAAATCAAATAAAAAGTTTTTTTTTTAACAAATTTCTGCAATAGTAAACAGAATTTGAAAATATATCATGTGCATTACTTGCTTGAAACTAATTGAAATAAAAACATTTCACTTAAGAAAAACAAAGTTTAATAAAATTCAATAATTCTATTTTTTTAATGTCTTATCAACACACAAGTTACTTTTTAATAAAAGTCCTGCAAAAATTGATTTATTGCCTTATGGTCGTTTCTTGTACACAAGGAGTAATTCAAGCTGGAGTCTGCAATTTATAGTGGATTTTGAACTATTAAAAGTATTCACACACACATTTGAGAAGGAAGTTTAATCCACAATTTGATTTATATTCATAGTTTAATTGAACACAAGTTCAAATTTTCCCACACTAATCTCCGTGAAATAAGCAGTAAATCACAGAATATGTCAAGCTATTATAATTTTTTTTATCGTAAAACATAAAAGTTTGCAATAGATTTTAAAGCTTTTGTCATGAAAAGGAATATTTTCACAAGATTCTTTCATAAAACCATTTAAAAATTTTTTTACATATAACAGATTCATTAATAAATAATTAATAATTCCAAGCAATTTTTTGTTATGATAACTAAATTTTTAGAGTCGCTATAAAATTAAATAAAAATGTAATTAAAACAAACATTGAAATTTAATAGGCACAAATGAACAGCAAAGAGTTATTGTCATAGCATTAATAAATGTACAAATCTGCTGTACAAAATGTTTCCAATATAAACATATTTTTAAGAAATGTTAAATCAAACCACACTAATAATTTAAAACATGTACACTATTACAGATATGCATGTAATTGCTATATATACAAAATTATATGATAAATGCATACATTATATGTAAAGTATCACAGTTGGTTCACTAAACATTATAACCATCCTCAAGTAATAGAGGTTTGATATATTTTATAAATATCTTTGATATAACATCTAATTAGAATCAGACTTGGCCATATTTGGGTTCGGGGCAAAAACTTCTTTTGAGGGGCCCTGTTTCACAATAAGAAACTTTCTATTCAATTTAGCAAATGATTTTGTTCTACTGTCATCTTGAAAAACTTTCTATTTGATTTATGGGCCCCTCTAAATGGGGACCAAGGAGTAACTGTTCCACATGCCCCTACCATAATCAGACTCTGTACCTCTCTCTAACACTAATATTACTATCATAAATTAACCAATTATAAGTACATGTAAATATAAAAATATAACAAAATAATTTGGGATATAGAAAAGATACTAAAAGGTTATAACTTATTTCAAATAAAGCTTTCATATATTAAATATAATTTAAATTTTACTTTGATTTAACATATAAGACAATATTTTGATTATGTTAGATACCACACATATTTAAATAAAGTTAATTTGAACTCTGCCTATAGAAATGTTTGATTTGAATTTCAACAAATCATATCAACTTTTGCATAAAAGATGGTATAATACAATTTCTGAATTTTTCAGAATTAAATAGATTTTTTTTTGTATTTGAAGTTTTAATTAGTTAAATGAATTGAGCAAAAACAAGACATTATTTTGCAGTAATTTTTTAGAATTCTTGTAATGTTATTTGTATTACAATTTAAATATTGAGAAAAAACGCAAGGATTTTTTTTAATTATAATTTTATAACAGGATCAAAAGATATTACAATGAAAATCTTTAAAAGAAGGTATATTCTTATTTTTGATAAGTTGTAGTTAAAAATATTAAAAATTGATAAAGTTAAAAGTATAAAAGATTGAATGCATGTGAGAGAAATAAAGTTATTAAAACAGTTACAGCTTTGAAACATTTGACCAGTTAAAAAAATTTGCTTAATTTCAAAAGCACCAACTAATTTTTTTTTTAAATTTCAAAGTAGGATTAATTTTTTTAAAAGATATGCAGTAATTATTTCCTGCCATAAATGAAAGATTAACTGACTTATTACAAAATGGGGAACTAATATATATATATATATTTTATAAAAGTTTACTTATATTTCAGTAAAGAGAATTTTATAATAGTTTCCAACAAAATTATTTGACAATATACTTCAGAAACATTTTTATAAAAATTTAAGTAGCAAAAGTTTTTAATATTACAAAGAAATTAATTTCTTTTCAACAATTCAAAAATTCACAATGAAAGTTTACAGCAAACTATTTAAAAGCAAAATAAAATAGAGATTACAGAATATTATCAGGAAAAATAATAAGCTTTTAAGGTTCCCAAAAAATATAAATCTATGACAAGATTTTAAATACATAAAAAATGTTTATCTTACATCGAATACAAAAAAACTCTAAATATTTAATAACAAAAATCACATTTTTATATAAAATATAGTTTTTTTAAAATATATGTAATATAAAAACAATATGTATTTTATATAACAATTCTCATTTTGTTTATACATAGATAAAACGGATATAGATTTTTAAATTTATAAGATTGTGAAACTTTTTTCCAAAATTAAGAATTGCAATATAAAAATTTCCATGCAAAAATTTTTTTTTAAATTATAGTACCTTTATTTATAAGATGATATTAATAAGGAATAAACTAAAGATACTCACTTAGTTTCTTTTTCAATTAGGTAAGTTGCTATTTATTTAAAATAGAAGTAATTTTAACTTTTGTGATTATGATATGTAATACATTCATGCTAAGAAAAAAATTTTACCACAAATGACACTTCTTTTTCGGATTCATTGGAGACCCTTTCGGACATTTAAATGCTTCTGCAAAAAACTCAGAATTAGAAATAGCTCCAATTACTCTGACTTTTGGAGAACTGTGAACCTCTGAATTCTTGACATGTTTCAATTTAGAGCACCACATTGAGCCATAAGCTATGAAAAACATTTGCTCTGGAGAATAATGCTCAAAAAGTGGGTGGACACTTTCAAGACCATTATCCTTAACCCAAAGCTGATATGCTAAATACGACATTCTAAGACCTTGATTATCTGCTATATTCTCATCTAATGTTAGATTAGTTAGGTTTTTATCAACTGACATGTTATAAAATGAAGCATATTTATCAGCAAAGCAATATGATCGCTTTCTATACATTTTCAAAGTTGAATTTGTCCACCAGTTTTGTAAGTCACCTTTCTCTCCCCTTTGGCATCCTTGTCTATCAAAAGCATGCATGAATTCATGACCAATAACTGTTCCTAGAGCTCCAAAATTTAAATACCAGGGACCATGTTGGTAATAAAATGGTGAAAAATGTAAAGCAATTGGAACTACCAAAATGTTTTTTTGCAAGATGTAATAAGCACTAACATCTGTCACAGATCTTGGTAATGTCAAATCATTATCATTAATTTTGTAATACAAAATAGTTTGAATCATAAAATAATGTTTAATTTTAAAATAAGTCATTAAAATATTCTCAGAAATTTGAGGTAAGTCTTTATAGAGTTCATCAAATAAAGTCTTATTTTTATGATAATCTTTAAAACCTAGAACAGTTTGAAGAGAATTAAGTTTATTTATTGCTGCCAATTTGGTAAAATCATCTAGCCAACTTGAAGTAGTAAACGCATATTGATATGCATTTCGAATATAGTGTACCAAATCAGCACTATCAGTAACACCAGAGTGTGAAACGTTTTGTACAAATAAATAATCAATGCTACAATCATAGATTTCCATAGTTTTTTCAAAACACTTGTCTTTTGCCACTTCTAACGTACTTTCAAAATCGTAACCATTTATGTTTGCATAATTTTCAAGCACTGATGGTATCAGAATAAAAATATCTTGCACAACATACCATCCAAATAAATTGGCTATTTCTTTTGCAGAAAATGTCATGGATGAAAGAACATGAACTGATTTTTCTATAAATGCAAAATCCTCAATAAGAAGTACATCATCTTCAGAAATTACTTCATCTATTTTATTTAAAGTGTCATTCGTTATTAGCTGTGCAAATTTTAGAAAATCAAATTGTGGAAACTTTTCATTTAACTCTTTAAAAGAAATCCTGACTTTAACAGATTCTGACTCAAAAGAAAAAAGCTGTCGCCATTTTCTTTCTACATCACGAATTAACTGAATCTCTTTAGCAACTTCACTGTCATCTAAATTTGGATTTAATGTTTTCAAAATAAAATATAATCTCTCCATATTAAAATATTCACTTAATGTAAATTCAATTGCTTTAAGATTAGGAGGCTTTATATATAAAATACTTTTACTTGAATCTATATCATCAATAGTGACATAAAAACCAAAAATAGTTTCAATATCTAAAGTTTTAAGTAAATAAGAACTTGCTTGAATCCAATTAAAGTTTTCATCATTCCGTATTCCAATGTTCAATATTGGCCAACCACCCATTTCACTAAAATATTTCAATAAATAATCAGTATCTACCACACTGTTTCTTTCAAAATTTATACAAATGTTATAAAACTTAAAAGCATCATTCACGGCAGTAGGAAGACTAGCGTGAGGTGCAGTGCTTTCAAATAATTTCCTCTTCTTCTCTCGAATATACTCACTCAAAACTGAAAAAGTATTCAACTTGTCTTCACGAAGTTTGGTTTCATTTATAGACCATGAGCTACAAGTAAATTCATAAAAATTCGAGCATGGATCCACTGAAGTATTTAATGAAAATGTAGGGATAAAGGTGGAAATGACTGGGTGTCTTGAACCATTAGATTTTCGAAGGAATATAAATGAGCATACGATTGCGGCGACGAGTATTAGCAACACAACTCCTCCAATGACAACCTTTCGTATCGGCATTGCTAGTATTTTTCTACAACAGAAGAAACTATTTCCGTCAAAATTATCAATTATCGCCATAGTCAAGAATAATAAAGCAATTGTTATCAAATACGAAACGTTCTAGAGATTTCTTTAAAAGCATTTTTTAATTTCAATAACTGATACATGTTAAAGGATATTTTTCCGAAGTGACTAACAAACTACTTTTATCTTTCAATTGCTCAACATATTACAAATTTGTTTAAGACACTCCGTTTGGATGACACAAACATATACATGAACACGCACGACGAAATTTTTGCTACGTGTTCTAATATTGACGTTCACTTCCAATATATACCTTTACGAGGGTAAGAAAAATGCTAGATAAAAATGATTTGCATTTGCGGTTTTAATAGGCCAAGGGCAATAGTAAATATGATCAACTAAAATCACAAACTAAAAGTTAAACATGAAGAAATACTATGACTTCATCCCCTAAAAATGCTTCAGATAAGTAGTAATTGCATAAAAAGATTAAAATATTTACCTTTCTCTCCTATTTGAAGTTTCCGGACGATCTTAACACATGCGCAGATTGTAAATAAATAATTGCAAAAGAGACTGATTCCTTTTACAAAACGAATCAAAGGAAATAAGCTATTCAAAACAAAGTGTAAGCAACTGACGTTTCATTCCCAGCTGACACTTTGATTAATGCCGAAAAGTTTGCTTTTTAACAAACTTAAAATAGCATATTTATAATAATTTCAAATTTACAAATAAACTTCTACATTCTTGTAGTAAAACTGAGTTTCTTTTAGGTAGAAAAGTATAGTGTATTCAGTTCTAACTTCATCACAGACATTGTCATATCAACTTCCAGTATCTTGAAAGGATCATTCATGTTAGTTAAATGAGATCTATTTGTTCTTTCGTTGACGTGGTAGGACAGTATACACAAAGATTCAGACCCACATCAAATGCATCATTTGACCCTTATCTGTTGTTACAAAATAACTAACAATATTTAGTGACTTTTAACTTGTAGTAAGCAATAACACAATTTAAAATTTGTGGATGAAAGTCGGAAACCTATGGATGGAGTTTTCAATGTAAACAAAAGCTAACCGCAGTTGACCGGAAGCTATCTCAAATACTTCCGGTTTTCTCTCTTCCTTTTGAAAATCAAGGCAATCGCAAAAATTTTTATTTAAATATTTTTAGGTATTTATTTCTGTTTTTGAAATTTTTTTATTTTATCTGTTAAAATCATAATTTTTAATAAAAGTGTAATCAGTGGTGATCCCGTAAAATTTGAAAAAAAATTTAAATTTTTACTTAAATAATCCTGATGGATTTCCATATTTTGCGGGGAATCACTCTTATTGGCGATATTAGGATTAAATGTTGATGAATTATATATTGTAACCCACATTATTTTCTTCCTTAACTAATGTTTAATTTTATGCATTTATTCCGAAATTTCTGGAAACATATTTTGCGCGTGAGTGTACTATAAATCACTTCAAATATTAAGCATAGACGACGGCTGGCAATGTATTTAAGAGTTTTAAAGTTGTTTCCAGATACAGTCTCTTTTTTTAAAATACACTACTGGCCATTAAAATTGCTACACCAAGAAGGAATGCAAATAACAGAAGTAGCAAATACTCAAGAGAGAACCTTGAGGACTGAAGGTGGAGAAGGGTTCCATGTGAACAGCAGTTGAACATGGGTCAGTCGGCCCTAAGGGATCGGAGAAATCCGTTCAGGTATTATTTATGCTTTCATTTATAGTAGTATAATAAATTTTATTAAAATTTTCTTGATCATGCTAGAATATATGAATTGGTATCAATAATGTGTAGAACAAAATTGTTATGATGTGTTTATTTACTTGTTGTTTATTAATATTTTAAACAAATCTTGATTTTTATTGCAATTAAAATTTAAGTCTTATTTTTAAGAGTTGATTTAATATATAGCTAATTAAATTAAGGATTGTAAATCGGGTTCCATTGGAAATTTGAACATTTTCACTTGGGAAAGTAAATTTGATCCAGTTTTCCTAATGCAACCAAATGCTTCGCTATAACTAGAACCGTCAGTTGCTTTCTACATTCCAAAAAATTTCATAGGATAATTACTTTTAAATGAATATTTCTCAAAAGCAATGGAAACTACAGAAAACAAGCACAATGGTATAAGATAATAATGGAATAGTGAGCAGGAAGTTTCGTGCCGAAAGTTTTCTAGATCTCCAAGGTAGTAGCACCCTTTATTCTACGCTTTACAGAAACTTCCATCCATATATGGCAATATAACTACAATTTTTAGAAGAAAATTATAACAAAAAAATGCTTTAACGAATCAAAATGTTTTGCTATTTCATACATTGCATTTAGAAATATAAGAAAACCATTAAATTGTATAATTAATGTGAATTTTAGAAGAATAAGACTAAAAAGAACGCTGATAGTTCATGCATATAATAAATATAACCTATAATTCTTATATGCCAAAACCATTTATGGTTTGTAAAGGAGGGGAAGAAACTAGATTTATTTCCGATAATAAACATAGATCATTCCCATGAAAATTTCGAAAGTCTGAGAACTGAAATTGTTTTAGATAATTTAAAAATTTTTGAAGTTTTTTTTTTATCAGATATTTCTTAAAATAAAAATTCATTTTTTTTATGATTTCTATATAACTAATCACAGTAATAAAAAGTTTTTCCAGTAAAAAAAAAAAAATATTTTTAGAGAGCAATTTAGAATAACTTCAAGAATTAATGTTCAGTATTTTTTTCTTGCTTATTACGAATTTATGAATTTATAACGACAGAATCTTGGAAATTTCAATACTTATTCTGACAGACCTAAAAAATATATCTTGTATAAAAATGTCTAATATTAAGTCATTATTTTAATCGTTTTAACAAGTAGTTTTGTTTTTCTCAGTACGAAACTTATTAACTTCCGTACTAGAAGACTGTAAAGATTTTTTTTTTTTGCATATTTACATAGTTTACTTCACTTCTCTTGCAAGGCAATCCATTAAACGATAGATAATTGGTTGAAAATGAAAATTCCCGATTTATTCCACAAAATTCCAGGGAATTTTACATGGCTATTTATGGGAATGTTTTATGTACACGCATCACATTAGAGCTATACAATGTAATACATATAGCAATTCTCCCAAAAATATTAAAATTATTATATCTTCAAATTTATAATGAATCAAAATAAAAATCTTGAAATATTTCGCAGGTGAGTTCAAACTGTTTATTTCAAGAGAATACAAAAAATTCAAGTTTTTTTTTATTCAAAACAATCTTGAAAATAAATACATCAAATTACTCATTTTAAGCAAAGTGATAGTGAGATCTTTTGTAAAATAAAGTTAAACCATTAACTTAATTAACAACTACACTGAAGAAAGCTTTTATTCAAACTTGGACAATATCCAAATTTCGACATCTTAAGGTATCCAAATTTGTCCAAGACTAAATCATGGGTTGGTTAGTTTATCGTTCACTGGTCAATTTTTGCACGCAAGGGATAATTAGATAGGAATTTACAGTTTAAAGTAGATTCCGAAACACTAAAAGTATCCACCATCGACGTGGGAATTATATCCACGAACTCTTGAAACGAAGATTACACCATGAGATTTTCCTTATTAATATCATTAAACAAAAGTGCCACTTTAAGAAATTGCAAAGGCAGAAAATTTATAATTAAAATATTCACTGATCGTTTTACGCAATTTTGCAATGCTGTAACTTCGCAAATACTTAACTATACTATCCTCTCTCTCTTTCATAATTCTCCGTATTTAACATTATCCTTCATCGTTAAAAGAATCAAACAAAGTATTGAAAGAACTTTCAATAAAGGAATCTGAAAATACACTCATAACAATTTTCAATAATACAATTACAAATTTACATTTTAAAAAGGCTGTATTATGAGTTATTTTACAGACACGAAACAAACAATTTAAATAATTTTTAACTGTTTTATAAACCTTACATTATTAATTTTATTTATCGTTTTTTCTACAGTAATTTGACATTTTTAAATAGAAACAGATAATTCTTCAGAAATCACAGAAGTAAGAATTAAGCTAAATTCATTAAAAATGATAAGCTTGTATTTTCGTTTTTGCACTTTGGTTTGGTGCAAAAATAAATATATAAAAATAAATTCAACATGAGTTATCCAGAGCTACGTTTTACATCAAATATATAATTGCTTACTGATAAGCAGTTAGGATAATCTTTAGATTTTATCCATGCATTTTAAATTAAACGTATATATCATTTTATAAGTATATGTAAGAAAATTGTAAAAATTTATTCTCAAAATGCTTTGTAGGACGATGAGCAAAATTAAAGTTTTAAGCATAAAAAAGGGAACTAAAAAAATTTATAGTTCACTATGCATTGTAATAAAAATTGACTGTTCACTCACTTATTAAAATGCAGTAAAATACCTACGCGCAAATTTAAAGTTATTCTTCTCTGTTGACCAAGTGATATTACAATTCCATTTTTTTATAAGAAAAGAAATCTGTAAAGGAATTTTTCCCAATATCTCATTTCTTTTTTTATGTGAGAAAAAAACTCTTATAGTAAACCATCGATACATATTTTAATTTATGAAATATTTCAAAAGTAAACATCTGAAAAAGTCTCTTTTCATTCGATTCATGTAAATTAAATTTGCTTGAAATTTGAAAGGTAAACTGAACAAACGGCAATAGTTTTCATAACTAAAATTTGCTCTAAGACATTTAATAATATAATAATCCGAGGTAATAATTTTAATCATTTTATTAAAAATGTAAAAGAAACATTTTGCAGAACTATATGCAATTTATCAACAATATTCAGTACCTAAGAAATATCTAGTCAACCATTTTGGCAAAAAAAAAAAAAAAAAGCCGCCATGCGTGCTAATTTTATAACTTTTTAAAAATGCGAAGAGAAAAATGCAGTTATATACATCATTGAAACACATAAATAAAAAAAAAAAGTTTTAATCAAAATATAAAAACAGGAGTGCAGCCATAAGATATTAGTATTTGGTACAAAATCGCAACAATTTTTTTTTCGAAAATGATCGATGCGATAATGTTATGTACTCATCTATTGCCTATTCCTATGAAAGGAAATCTATTTCATAATCCTACTATGAAAAGAAAATATTGATATTCTTTACAGATAAGAAGTCTACTAGGTAAAGAAAATCTAAATTTTCTTCACAGATAAAAAATAAACTATGAAAAGAAAATACTAATTTTCTTCATAGATAAATTTTTCGATACAAATTTTTAAACTACGCATGGGAGAATAAATATGAAATAAGCACTTACTACTTAAATATTAAATCCGTTTTGATTTAAAATTAATTGTAGCACTTGATGAATTCTCTTTTAAAATTTTAATGCCCATTTATCAAATTATTCCTGCCATCAAAAACTTTGACCATATCATTTATTATTTTACACCCAGCTTTATAACTTCATCAATATTCAATGGAAAAAAAAAAAAAAAAGAATACGAATTACTTACTAAAAATTCCCTCATGCTTCTAAAGTACATAAGGAATCGTATTTTGCACATGCTTTCCTTATCTTTGGCCTGGGCAAAGCAAAATTAGCATTAGCTAATTTCTAAGTGAGGTAGATAATTTTTAAATTAAAGAAATAATGCTATTATCAGATTTCTTTCCACTGTTGCCTTAACTTAGTCTGCTTTCAGCACATAAGATTTTCAATTTTCTACACCATTTGATACTCAAATACACATTGATATCTTTTTCAAGTATACAAATTTATTTGAAATAATAATTTCAAAAACAAATTTAATGGTTTTAATTAATTACAAAATCGATATTTTAGGATTTTTAATTCAAATCCAGAAGTAAAATATGAAACTTTCCATTTTCAGCTCCAATAATATCAACAGAATTGATTTTGAAAATTTATTAACTAAAAGAAATTTGTTTTCAGTTTTACAAGTTACAACATGATCAGTCTAATCACAATATATCCTGATGAGGAGGATGATAAAGCTCGCATGGTAAATCAATTTAAGTTTCGATAAAAACTGGTCTTAAAAGCATTCTTTAACTAAATTCCTTTTACATTATTAAAACAGAAATTTTAGACTTAATTAAAAATTTCCTATAGAACATGATTTTTGATTTAAAATTTCAACCTCAAAAATTTTCAAAGTCGGAAAAACGTCCCCCCCACCACAGAAAAATAGCAATCACGCATTAAAGTAAATACATAATATAAAAAAATTAAAAAATATTCCATTTATAAATATTGATATAATTTTAATTACCTTATACTTAGCCTTCTGGAAACAGTAATAAATTACAGGAAGATTAATTCCTACAACGATTTATTATAAAATTATTGTTCAATATATTTTATATAAAGAAATTTTACTGTCAAATTTGAACAAATATAGTATAGGAGTTTTCTCAAGTGATTCAACCCTTTTAATTTTTTTAAATAGTGCTTTTAGGCAAGGTACAACAACAACAACAACAAAATATCATTAAATTACTAGGATAATGACAATTGTTCTAATAAACATTTTCTTTTTAGTAATACAAAATGAAAAAATGCAATAGTATTTTCTTAATAATGCTCCTTATTCATTCTAATGCAAAATATTTAATCAACTTAATTTATAAATTAAGAGTAATACACATAATTCATTGTAATTAAAAAAATTCAACAAAATTATATATTAAAATTAGATTTTGTTTCATGTAATTTCAATTCTTTCGGCTTTCTTAAATTTTACAAAAATATTGACATTGTTGACTATGATTATTAATAAAAATAAGAAAAAACAATAATGATATAAACTATTTTATTTTCTGTTTGATACAATTTACAAAGACAACATCAGCAAAAAAAAAAATTAACAAAACAAAATTATGGCAGCATTTTGCTTCAAAAAAGTAATTATTTAGTTTTGAAAGATAAACACAAAATACATATTTTATACAACTTTCTTTTTCATTTATGAACAAAAATTCCTATTTATATAGCTATTACTAATGATTCATAAGTAAATATTGGAAATAAAAAATATCAATGCAAATCAGCTAAAAGAGTCTCTAATAAAGAGATATTTAAAATAATATTTAATAATATATGCATATTTATTATAGTAAATGGGGCAAAAAATAAATAACTAAATGATTTGTAAATTAAATATTTACTTGTTGATTCAAGTAATGTGCAAATATTAATTATTGTATCATTAATTACTGTAAAAAAGTTAGTGCATGAATATCAACACTATTTTATGAAATTTTCTAACTTTTATAATACATTTATCATCATAATTAAAATTTAATAAATTTTTCGAAATATTTAATGAAGAGAAACAATGGACAAAAGCAAAATAAATTGAATGTAAGTAATTTGAATTGAGTATATAAGTTTAGAATCTTACAATAACTGTATGGAAGTATTTAATTTCAGCTGCAGTATTTAAATAAACAATTTGTTAAATCACATTAAATGAAAAACAAGTTGAATATTACAAAAAAAGTCTAAGAAAAAAATTCTCTTCGTTTTTTTAATTATTAATAACATATGTAGAATTAAAGTTATGTTAAATAGAATTAACTAATTTCTCTGTATCAGAAACAGAATAGTAATCAAAACTTTTATTTAAAATGCAGACATATATATGTTATAAATATAACATTGGAAATTTTAATCAAAATATGTGAAAATTTGTTCTATGATAATCAGCTTTTGTTCATTTTAGTTTTTTAACATACAAAATATCAAAATTTTTCACAAAAATGTTTTACATATATTAAATAATCAAAATTTTTTTATTGATTATTGGAAACAAATATTATATTCTACATGTCAGCATTATTATTAAAAGTGCAGGTTGTCTGCATTTATAAAAGAAAATAGAAGCATATGTTACAATGCATAAATAAATTGCATATTATTTACAAAAAAGCTGAATAGTTTTCATAAAAAAGACTAAGCATAAGAAGAAATTTTTTTACACATACCAGGAATGAAAAGATATGATTATGTTTATAATTTTACATAATGTACAAATGCATTTTGCTAATGTAAAACACTCTTTATTCCCAATCACATGTTTGAAAACTTAACCACTTCATAACAATTCAATTCCATAGAATAATCTAATGGAAAATTAGCTCTATATTTGAAACATCTGTGTGCTTTAACTTTACAATTGTAACATCAAATATAAATTGGCTAAAAGCAGATAAAAAATTATGATTAAAGACATAATAGTAGGTAATGAATTTTAAATATATTTGTATATCAATGAACATAAATCATAGAAAAGAATATTCAACCTATTACTACTTCAACAACATCGTTTAAATTAAAAGTAACATTCAACACATTCTTTTCACTATTTTGTCAGGTTAATGATAAGTGGGAATAATGAAAGAGAAGTAGGACAGGAATCAAGCTTGAAGCGTACAATGCATTAATTTGGTAAGTTTTACACACTGAATTCAGTAGGAGAAAGCAGGCACTGTTTTTCATAAGGGGCGATCTGAACAATACTCATTTTGGGGAAAGAAGTCAGTTGTTGCATTTTACAGCCATTTTCACCTGTTGAGATGATATATCAATTATTAAACATAAATGAAAATAAAGCCTTGTTTGATGAAATTAATATTGAATCTAAAATCTGACGCTTTTAATAAGGGGAAATAATTTTTAGTATAAAATAATGAAGTTAGTTTATGAGAAGAATACCAGTTGAACATTTTACAATATTACTATCTTTATGAATACAATTTAATCATACTGCACTACAGATAATGTTATCAAGACATTCAATAGGGAAACTTCAAATAAAGAAGCACAATATATGAAATAAAATTGTAAAAGGTATTTGTAAGTTCCATTTCATAAGAATACATTGCAAGACTTCATCCTAAATTTTATAAGGATTTTTATGCTTTACTCATGATTTCATAAAAATTATATAAGTAATTATATTGTTACATTTTTTTAACAAAATGTTAAGATCGGATAAGTTAACAGCAATCATTTAACTTAATTTGTACTAAAATATGACAATTTTACAAATAATATAAAAGATTAGGAAAATACCTATTACAGCAGAGTATTGTAGTTGTTAAATTATTGCGAGTAATAGAAAGAAACTACTTGTTACAAATACCTTTTGGCTGCAATCTAGTTCATAGTTTTCATTTTACAAAGAATCTATTTTTTATGAAGAAGCTATCAGAAATTATCAAAATATTTCTTCTCTATAAAGGAAAATTTTAATGAATAATTAACACAAATTTTAATCACGTAGCATCCAACATTCAGGAATTAAGATTTACTTGCAAGGTCTTTGAATTAAATTTAGACATCTCAAAAAACAATACATGGGTAATAGTACAAAATTTTCAAAGGAGACATTTCAAATTGATCACACATAATTTGATAAACAATAGAACAAGAAGGCATTGATATGTAGTAAAAAATTAATAAACGGTTTCACAGAGGAATCATATGCATACCATGATTCTTCCTAACTATCTCTAAATAGTGTTTCAAACAGGAACAAAGTAAGGTTAATTCTATGAATATATTGAATAATTCAGCAATTCAAATGCAACAAAGTTACAAAGTGTTATCTCTATGAAGAGCTAACTAGAAGTAGCACCAGAGGCCTTTACACTCTGACAGAGTCACAGTTTGGGGTGCTTTGTCAAGGGTGGGGATCATCGGGCCCTACTTTTTGAAGAAAATGATCGAGTGGCAACTGTGACTTCTGTACGTTACCTCAATATGATCCAGACATTTTTCTTGCCTGAACTGGAGCAGATGAACCTGGATGTCATCTGATTTCAGCAGGATGGGGCCACGGCCCATACGGCAAGAGTTTGTATGGATGTTTTGCATGACTGATTTCCTGGGCATTGCAGTCTCCAGATTTGGCCCCTGTGATTTTTTTTGTGGGGCTACCTAAAATCCCTCATCTACAATGACTGTCCTAGGACTCTGGAAGCCCTTAAAGGCAACATTCAGGCCAGCATCCAACAGATTCCTGTAGAAATGCTGAAAAGAGTTCATGAAAATTTCAGGAAAAGGGTTAGGCAATGTGTGGAGTGCGAAGACTGTCATTTGGGCGATAATTTATTCAAAACTGTCTAAATTCTGATTTACCTTGCCAGTGTATATGAACAAAATTAAAAATATTGTTGTTCTTTAATATTTTGTGTTTTATTGACTTTTGATATCCACCCGTCTGCTGTGCGCCACCCTGTATTATACTTTTAATTAAAAAATTTCTAACCATTAAGAAAAGTAAGAAACTAGGGAATTACTTCAATATACTCAAAACATTACCCTCTTCAGAATTAATATTAGGTTTTATATCAGGCTAGTTCAATAACCATTAGAGTCCAAAAGAAGTACTTGGTTTTATCTACCAAAGCTTGCAGGTCTTAAAGTTAAACAAATTTAATTAACTTTGAAATCGATTATTTTCCCTTCAATGACTGATTACTACGCTTTTCATATTTCAGCACTACAAATGGAGGCAAACTTATATGATAAAGCACCCAGTGGGTGTGAGATCTAATCCCAAAAGTGGATTTGTTTTCATAACTTAGAAGCAGAGATCAAGCAGAACCCCAAACCTGGCTTGTCACTTACAGAGGCAAACTTTCACATGGAGGACATTACAACCATGAATTATTTCACATGTCCCAGACGGCAGCAATAAAGATGATGGATCTTCAATTCGGTCAGGATTTGAGCTCACTACCTTTAGATTAATTAAGAACTGAAAATCTTTCATATATACAGAAATTCTTCCATAAGTATATGGATGCTTGATATATAAGAAAGTAACAGTAGTCAAATTAGAAGTGTGCTAATTTAACAATGATTTTGAAAATACAACTGATATTAATTTTATATTTCTTTATTTTTTGAAAGATTATTTTGATTTTATTTCACGTCAAATTCAATTATGTGCATCTGAAATTAAATTGGATTGCAGTAAATTAGAGTAAATGGATCAGGAATAGGGCAGCCCTACAGTACAATAGTTGGAAAATGTTTTATAATTTGTTTACTTGTTTATTCATTACGAATGTCATATTAATTTAAAAGATACTCCCTAAAATAAATAAATTTTAGTTTTTATTCATCAAATGTAATAATTCTAAGATTTTTTTGGAGTTATTAATATTTCAATAAAGTCTTCTATTAATAATTCCCATAAAGTGCTGAAGCGATTTATTTTTAGCAGTATTCATATAAATATTCTATTTGAAATTAGGATGAATTTTATTATTACAAAAATTGCATTCAATGAAACATCATGGTGTTCATTACAGCGAAAATTTTTTATATTTATATTTAAAGCAATATGATCCACTTCCTGTAAAACAATACACAACATTTAATTTTTCAATACTTTATAGACAAGTATCTTACTTTTGTTCTTCCTTGTCATAATGAAACCAACATGTTCATCTTCATTAACAGGAGCAGAATCCTATAAATAATATAAAGAAATTTTTTATGTTTATATACAAAAAATTTATAAACATTAAAATTAAAACTTCATACATAAACATTTCTTTTAAATTATGTTATCCATTACAAAAGAACATTATAGAAATAAATTGATTTTCTTAAATAAAAAAAAGAGGAAAAAAAATTGCAACTACAATAATCAATTCTTTACAATTATAATGATATCTTTTAATGATGGAATTGTTCAATAAAATTTTGATATTTTCGAGAATTCAGGAATTTAATTAGAATCAATTTATTAACATTTTTTAACTCCAGTATCTTGGAATGAACACAAAAACCAATCTTTTTTCAATAAATTAAAAAAAAAAGATTAGAACTTTATAAAATTTTTAAAGATTAGAAATTGTTTATATTTTTTTTATAAAAACACAGAAATCATAACAGGAAGCTGTTCTAAAATTAAAACATTTAATATGAAAAAGTAACTATGGTAAGTTTGAAAAATGTAATTACTTTAGCTCGCAAATCAAATTGAATTGCCTCAATTCTTTGAACAAGTTCCTTAAAACTCGGTCTTTCATTAGGTTTCTCTCGCCAGCATGATTTCATAATTTTATAGCTAAAAAATGATAAATATAGTTTAATTTGATATACATTTACCATGTAAAATAATAATTAAACATAGCACTTTATAAGATTTGTAAATAATACCATAATTTCCAAAAGAATCACTGCTATATTCATGAGTTTATTTTTTAAAAATGCAGTATTTAGGAGCACTTAAAAAATAAAATGTGGTTTGTAAAATGGAAAGTACATGGGGATCAGTGCAAATATATTTAATAAAATTTAAGCGTACTATAATTTATACCTGGATAAGGAGACTATGCGGCAAGATGTGTGTGTGTGACAATTTAGTAGATTATAATTCCCTTTTTGATTTGGCTCAGGATTTGTTTAGTCATCTTAATTCATGTAAAGAAGAACCATATTTTGATTGCTACATACATTATGTAGTTCATAATTATTGTTAATAAATATAAATTTTCTATTATATTTAATTTAATACTTTGTAATTACAATATTCTTTGCAACATACTATTAGTGTCAGATGTACTAATTTCTTTTAGTAAAATAATAAGTACATTTGAAATTATTAAAAATTTTTCAAGTTTTTTCATTGATATTTGCTTTTGAATGGTTTTCATTTTCAGCAATTTTCTTAACTGATATCTCATATATAAGATATATCTCAAAATTTTGCAATGGTGTTATGCACAACAGTACTACTTCTAATTTAACTTAATGCAGCATTTCTTCTGATGTGACAATCCTTTAGGAAATTATGATAAAATTCATTGTAAAAATTAAATTACAAACACCAAATGGATATTCAGGAATATTCAAATGAAAAGTACCACATAAAATTGGTAAATAAGACTACAATTTGTAATTTTAAAACGAGAAGCAGAATCATCAATTATATTGCCTATATGTAATGAAACTTTCGTAAAAAATTTCATCTTATCCATTTACCATAGTATTACATACATTTAAGTTTAACAATACAATTTATGTATATATTCACAGTAAAGTTTACATTTTTTTCATAAAAAGAAAATTATAAAAACTAAACGTTTAAAAAAACTTGATATGATTAGCTTTTGAAAACCAAATTTAAATTTCATGAAAATATTTAATTGAAATCAACCACTAATGCCCATATTTTTTGCAACTTAAATAAAAACAATTCTCATCCTTTGGTAAAAAGATTTTTTTATAAAATAAATAAATTTTATTTTAAATAAAATTATCCCTATATATTTTCTAAATGAATAATTGAGCAGTTGCTTTTAAAATACATTGTAAAAATATACTAATTTTTATTTACAATAAATTTGAAGATTTTTTTCCTTTCTAAAAGAAGTTGATCGACTTGATTCCCATCTTGGGTATGAGTATTTGCAAGATATTGGAATCCATTTTTAAACTGCAGGTCCCAATCTAATTAGTTTTTTCAGGAAAAAAATATTGAATGACCAATTAATCAAACATTCTTAAAAGTAGGCAATGTTTTAATTTTAATTCACAACAAAGGTTAACAAATTGTTTCTCATATTTAAATTATATTTGAAATGTTATTTCCAAATGATAATCAGTGAATAATGATTGCAACTGATGAATAACGTTTACATGAATTTATTCTATAGCATAAAACACTAAACAATAAACACTAAAATTTTACTGTATGGTCACCCTTGGCGAAATTTTCAAAAAGTCGCCAAGGCCGTATGATGTCATACTCATGACGGATTTGCGAACGGGAAAAACAGCGGGTGGAAAAAAGCTGAAATAGTGACAAATAATTCATACATTGTTGGTATCTATCAATATACTCAACTTATTTTATAAAATTAACAAAAAATGCATATTTATAGATTTCAAATATCAATGGTGAAATAATAAAGTTGATATGTTAAATTATCCATAAAATTTTTTGATTTAAACAAAACACAAAAATATTTCGAATAAATATTTTGATTTCGATAAAATATTTTGATTCACAAAAATATTTTGAAAAGAATGAGGGAGTTGAAAAAAAGAAATTTACTTCGGAAACAAATGCGAATAAGGAAAATATGGGAATTTCGAAAAAGTAAGTATCAGTTTTAAGAAAATCAGAATACGAATTCTAACAAAAATTCCAGAAGAATTCGAACACGAATAACAATGAAAAATAAAGCAACATTCGGAAAAGAATAAATATAAATTATTAAGTACAAATTAAACTGTTAAATAGAATATCTTTAAGAAATTAAATACAGAAACAATTTTAAAAATGTATATACAAATTATATAGTATTTTATAGTAATATAAATAATAAGAAAATGCCATACATAAACTAAAGAAAGAATGTATCGACATAATTTTAAACAGTAACTTTAAATTCAATTTAAATTTTTAAAGTAATGAAAAAGAGCAATAGAACCTGGAGTTTAATTATCCAAACTGTCAAGCAAATTGTAAAACACAATAAAAAATTTTTATGAAGTTAACTCCAAAAATTTCTAGTAAAATGCTGAAATGGAACAAAATGTTTTAAATTTCATCTGTATGACGTAAACACTAGGGTTGTTAAAATTGAATTTTCCCCTTAATTCTTATTGGTCTTCATCTGTATGACGAACATCTCGCGAGAATCTCATCAGACAAAAATAAGGCTCTGTTCACCAAATTTGGCTTAAAAAAAAAAAAAAAAAAAAGCTAAGGGTGACTGTACAGTAAAACTGAGCCCAATAAACTATCATCTCATTTTAATTTCTTATGCAAATTTGTGTGGAAGCTTAACACTTAACCAAGTTTCCAAGTTTAACTATTATCTAAAGTTGTTTAATTCTTTTCAAAATTAGGAGTATATATATATATATTATATATATACATTCATACATATATTATTTACAATTTAATATTCCAAGTTCTCATACATCTGATGAAATTATTACTTTAATGCATATCTAAATTCTTCATTGCTCAAAATTACTCATTTGAGAAAAACAGAGATTATTGAGATTTTAGTCATAATTTTAAATTACAATATAAAACATTTTATGAACTGATGTCCATATCTAGATTGAAAATCATTGGATGACTTTAATAGAAAAAAAAATATTGATTTTCAGAAAGAGTAAAAATATGGACAAAAGCAATATTTAATCAGTCATTAAAACTTAAAGCACATTTAGTATATTTTTTTAGAAATGTAATGTAGCAAAAAACTTAAAACTAATTAATTCAGATAAATTAATATAACATAGCTAACACGTATAACAGCTTTTTCCAGAAATATAATTGAAATACAGTAAAATCTACAGTGTAACAATAAGAATCAAAATCGAAAAAATGCTTATTCTCGTAAGGATTTGATTTCAATTAGATAAATTTGGTAAACATTCTTTGTTTTGCAAAAAATATTTTTATTCAAGCCTATTTAGTTTAAAATATAAAAAACTGCAGAATATCAATAAATATTTGAATTGAAATGGTTATATTTTTTCCTTTGTCAACAAGTGATATACATAAATGTATTTCTCAACAGTCATTTTTTCCCACACAAGGGGAAATTAGACAATGACCTACTGTTTAAGGAATATAAAAGTGTTATTTTTTAACAGAGATTAGTGGGCTTATATATTTGTTGGAAATTTTGAACCACTACAAACATCTGAGTTCAAGGTAAGAATCAAACCTACAAATTGTTAAACTGAAGGCTAAATCAAACCAACCCTTTGAGATGCCAGCTTTATAATAATACAATATAAGATAATATAGTTACAGAATGTAATAAGGTAACAATAGCAATGTATAAATTTGAGTATAAAATAGTAAACATATTGTTTTAATGAAGAAATTTTTTAATTAAAATATGCAGTGTACACTCTAATAATTTTTGCTTAATTTTACTTACACATAGTTTGGACAATCATCTGGTTTCGGCATTCTATATCCATCTTTTAGCATTTGATAAAGTTTTTCAGCAGCAATTCCAGGATAAGGGGAACCACCTACGCAAGTGTTTGAAAAAACAGATGAAATAAAATTTCAATTTTCTAGAAAAGATATAGTTTTGTTTATTAAGGCTATAAATTTTAAAACTGAAAAAATACATAAACTACACAATTTTTTTTAAAAAAAATAGAAGCTTACCTACAGTCATGATTTCCCATAATAAAATACCATAGGACCATCTTTAAGGACAGCATTAATGATAAAAAATGTATGTGTAAAAATTTATTAAAGTAATAAAGATAACTATCTATAAAAATATTAAAAATATAATTTGAATTTTTACTTATAATAATAGACAAGAATGCTAAAACCATTGCACTCCTTAAAAATGAAAGTTAATTTTTCTGTAATATTTAGAGTATAAATTATTTTACTTTAACTCATATAAAAACAAAAAATATTTACCAGAAATAAAAAAAATTAAAAACAAAAGCTATTTAACATGAGTATTAAATTCAATTCGACATTTTAAGTAGATACAATATAAAAAATACTTGAAACTACTGAGATGATTTTTACAAAAAACTTCAGGTATAATTTTTCTCCAATCATATTTCACTAAAGTATGAATACTATTCTCTACCTTTTCTTCTCTACATCTTTTGTAATGAATACATAAATAATAAAATAAATTATATTTTTGAAATAATAGCTAGATAATATAGGTACTTAAGATAAGCTGTTTATAATTAAGTTAAAAATATTAATGAAATTAAAACTTTTAAATATTACCAGCAAACCATCAGAATTTTCATATAAATGTTTCAGCTCCCTGTTATTTAGATAATTAAATTTAGACTGTTGGAATGAATTTTTTAAAAAATAATAACATTAAAAGTCAACATATAAGCAAAGAAATATCTCATGATGCTAACATGAACTTTATACTTATTTCTTTATCAACAAAGAACAATAAAATGAAGGACATCTATGGAAATCTATTTCTCAGTAAAAATAATAATTTTCACTAAAAATTAATATTTAAATTTAATTTTAAATAAAATTTTGAAAGTAAAAGAAACATGAACAAATAATAAATCCAATGGCTCTTTATATAAAAAATACCACCAGTTTATTCATGAATAAAGAATTATTTTTTCTCTTAGTCCTGTATCATTGAGATCATCCTTCTGAGAAAAATATACAACAAAGATGAAGAAAAATGTACAAAAGGTTTTTGGATTTTACAATAAAAAATGTTATTACTGTCACATATAATATTTACTGTATTTAATAAGCAAATAATTAACAAACTTAAGCCAAAGAAATATTATTGATGGAATTATGACAGCACAAAATTTAATAATTGCCATCAATGTTAAAAAACATTTTTTTCAAGATGACATTAAATAAGTTCCATAACTACACAACTGTAGTTTCAGTAAGAAAATCCATTTCTGCATTCACAATGCACTTTAAAAAAGGTTGAGAAATACAGCATCAGCAAAAACGATGTGCTAAGCTAAATTACAAGTGTAATTATAGATGAGAAATTTTGAAAATACATTTACAAATTTTATTAGAAATCTGTGTGGATGAAACTTATGCTATTATATAGCAACAATAAGATATTAAATTAATTTTTTTATTTTGTAACATAACAATTAGAAACTGTGTTGTGGTTGTTGCTTATGACACTTGGACAAGCGAAGCTCGCTTTGCCTTTTGGCTGTGCGAATTAAGTCTATAGAGAGCGTCTTTCGTTTGGATCAGAGCACCTCGAAGGTGAAAGTACGACTTTGCTCTTTTTAAGGTGCCTCGAAATTTTGAACCACGGTCAGGTGATGAGGCCACACCTGAGCTACCCTCCCCTCCACATCACACCGGTGGAAGGACTTAGGACGTCACATATTAATGTGGACACGTCCCCAACCCACAGAGCACCAGCAACCCAGTGAAGGAGAGTACACCGTGGTCACCCTCCCAACCACTGCCCACGGCAAATGAACAATACAAAATAGTTTTCATAATTCTAAATGATAATCTAATTCTTTATTATAAAAGGACTCAAGAAATCTTAGTAAAAATCAGAATACATCAGTTTAAACCTTCTTGTGATTTCTTAATATGGGAATAAAATTTCAAATTTCAACAGCTTTGAACTGTGATTAAACTCTGATAATATTTTCATTGTGTGATTTCTGTATTTCCTTATTCATTTTAGAAATCACAATCAAACATTTTATTTTTTTAGTTGCATATAAATAGTTCATCAGCAGAAAAGAGCACTGATTAAAAATTTAACATTTAAACATATAAATACCATAGCTTTTTTTCCAAGAAATTAGGATCATGAATTTCTCAAAGAAAAATCAATAATGCAGATGCACTGCATTCGAGAGATAACAGATGTAAGCAACTTACAAATATGAAAACCATTTAACTTTTGATATTTCAAATTATATCAATTAAAAACTAAAGGTAATGGAATTTAAGTAACTAAAGCATTATTGTTAATACTACTTGAAAATAAATTCCCAATTCCCCAATTTTCTTAATTAACTGAACTATCCAAGATTTTTCTTTGGGTAAAAGTTCTTTTAGCATTACTGTTTACATTAGTCTCTCTCATTTCCTCTATTACCTATACTTTCAGTTCCATGATGAAATAATTTGGAATAATTGGAATTAAATAATTGGAATGTGGTTGGAAAAGTTAGTTCTACACATAAGTAAAGAATAAGGTGTCATTGCTTAGCCAGAAATTGTGCCAAAGATATTGAAGTGATTTAGTTTTTCTGAGCTAGGGATGGCTGATTCTGAGCTAAGGATGGCTACCCTAGCTACTATCGATGAGCATTATCCATCATCTGTTTGGTCCCATGTCTGTACAGATGGTTCAGGTGTGGTTGCCATTAGAAATGCTGGTGCAGGAGTGTACTCTAAGAGTTTCAGGCTTTGACAGGCTGTTGGGAAATACTATAACAGCTACAATGGTGAAGTAGCTGCTGTGCCATTTACCACTTGAAGAGATCAGAAAGGGTAATGAGAACAACATAGTATTTTTTATAGACTCTCAGGCCACCATCAAGTCTCTCTCTTCAATTACTCCTAGCAGTATTAGGTCTGTTTATCTCTGTCAAAAGGCAATTAGTTCTCTACTAGAAGAGGGACGTCAAATTGTGCTGCAATGGATACCCAGCCACTGTAGTATCGCGGGAAATGACACAGCTGACAAATTGGCAAAGGCTGGCTCAGATCTACAACAGCCTTCTCCAGCCTTGGAGTACCAAACTGTTAAAAGGCTTATTAAGTCAAATATAGCCTCCTATCGTAGAAATGTTTACAAGATGCGCACAAAGGGGAAAGCATGGGTTTCCTTACTAACAAAACCTATTCCATGCAACATCCACAGAGCTGTGGGAGTGGCTAATTTTGATTGGCATGATTATCTGCAAAAACACCTTCACCGTTTGGGTTTGAAGGACTCTTCGTTATGCCATTTTTGTGGACTAGAGGACATGACTGGTGACCACCTTTACACTTGCCCTGGACTTTCGGACATCGTAGTTTGAAATTCTGCGGAAGATGACTTTTTATTCACCTCAAGATTGCATTGGGCTGCCCGACAGAGACTGATAGTTGAAAAACCAAGGTCGGGCATAGGATAAAAAAAATAAATAAATAAATAAATAAATAAAATTTTCGAAAAAATATTTTAATAACAAGGATTTAATGATAAGAGAGATATAAGAAAATACTTTTACAACAATAACTAAAATTACAAAATCGATTAGAAAAATTAATAACTGAATTTTTTCCTTTATCTCCAAATATAATGCCAAAATTCCTTCTCTCACTTTTTAACAAAAAAAAAGTTAATTTTAAAATATTTTGAATGACCTTAAAATTTTTAAGCCATAATTCTTTTTTATATGGAAGATTGTTCAACTTAGATTAAATAATGGCACAGAGTTCATTTTGTCAACATTAAAATATATTCAATGAACTATAACTTGTCTATTAACTTTTCTAACAAAATGTGAACTGTAGTCAAATTTTTCTCATTAGTATAATTTGATACACTAATAAATACAGGCTTCTCATTTATATTATATAATTCAATTATTAAGAAATAGAATTAATAATTAACAGTTATACTCCTTAAAACTAAAGCAATAAAATTTACTATTGATTTCCAAAATATCACAAAAAAGCATTTCTCTGTTTTCACTTAATTTTTTTTTCAAAAATAAAGAAAAAACTTAATAGGTCTAAACCAGAAACACCCTCTTCAACTATTATTAGAGAAAAATAAGAAAATACTTTAAAAAACAGAACTGAGAAATTTTTATTTAACTACAGATAAATAATTAAACTGTATTAATAAGCATAATTTATTGAGACTCTGAAAAAACTAGAAATCAGTTGCAACTCAAAAAAATATTTTTTCCATCATGTATATGTTCAATTGTAAATTAATTAATCTGAAGAAATTTGAGAAAACTTTTGTTCTTTAACTAAAATTTTACTTAAATTTGTATTAATATTTAATAAAACACAAGAAACAACATTTTCTGTTGCTCTATCATATAAATTTGATTATTTTAGATTTTTATTAGTTTAATGACGATTGTAACTGTGATTATAACAATCAAATATAATACATATTAACATCCTATTTGTAAAATATAGAGTAACATATTTCATTTCAGAATTAAGTCAACATTCAGAAATGAGGAAGTTTTTGCAGATATTTCTTACATTTTATTTAACAAATTAAATTTAAGATGAATTTAACATATTTACATTTACTGGCTATTGGAAAAAATGAAACTTACACATCACTTTTTGTGGTATATAGATTATTCTGAAGAGATTCCAATGCCATCCATTTAACTGGTACTCTACTCTGTAAATAAATGCACAATATATTGCAGTTTTAAAAATAATTTAGAAGTACAATTTTTGGCTTTGGAATATATATATATATATATATATATATATATATATATATATATATATATATATATATATATATATATATATATATATATATATATATATTATAATAGTTCTAATTGTAGCATAAATTAAGTTTTTAACACAAGTATTTTCCTGTATTTTTTATATTAATTTAATTGCACATATAACACAAAAGTGAAATGCTCTTTTTAAGAATATTTAAAATAAATTGATATCATATAAATATATAAAACAATGAAATTTCATGCAGCCAAAATATTAGAATAAAATTTTAAATTTTATGGAATTTTTTCATAAAGAAAGATATTTATTTACGATTGCAAAAATCTTCATATAAATCTTAAAATATTACAAAAATGCATATACTATTTTATTTAATTGCAAAATATACATTGCAAATTATTTATGAATAAGGCATTATTAATAAAAAAAATATAATAACCAGAATTTTCAGATTAATATAAACTTTTATAAAACTTCTATGAACTTAGCTTTTTATGCATTATTAACAAATAACATTTTTTTAAATTATAAAACTCTTTATGAATTTATATATTGTTATTTAAATATATATACATATTTATATTATATTCATAAAAAATCAATTCTTACAATAAAACAGTCAAAAATATGGTATAAAATGTGATAGCTAGGTAGTTTAAACTTGAAATTTTAATATTGGTTTTTATCTTCTCTCTTGTATCACAATAACATTTTTAGTTTCTTTTTATTAAGAATTGTTCATAAAAATTTTCAATTGCATTAGAAATTTTTTCGGATAGCAAAAATAAATGAAAAAAAAAATAATCAAAGTTTATTATTTTTTCACAAAATAATATTTTACTTTAAAGATTCATTTTTGTATTTTCTATAACTCATTATAGCTACAATCATAATAAAATCAAAAACAATACCTTAGATGACTTATGGTATTTATCTCCTTCATAAATATCTCGGCTCAGGCCAAAATCTGATATTTTTAGCACTTTACCAGTAGCCACCAATATATTCCTAGCTGCCAAATCTCTATGAACTACCTAAATAAAAATTTGAAAAATTGTAATACAGAAAACAAATTCATTATATTAAGAAAAAATTTACAATAATGCATTTTGAAGCTTTGTTCTAATAATTTTAAATGCATATAAACAAAAACATTTCTAATAAAATCTTTTTAATATTAGAATTAATAAATATTTATTTAAATCTTATATTAAAAAGACTTTACTAATTTTATTTAAAATAATATTACTGCAGTAAAAATCATTTTTTTCCCAATTCCTACAAATAGTTCACATTCTCCCCATATATACCTTGTTCAAATTTGCAATTGGTAATGAATTTTATTCATCTATTTAAGTTTAAATACATTTTTTTAAACTTGAAGTGGATGACACTTGATGTTAATTCAGTTTTTTTCAAATATTAATTCATTAATTAAATTTAATTAATTTTAGTTTTATGTGAAAGAAGAAATAATTTTTTTTATTGACCTAAGAAGGAGAATTGACTAAAATTTTTTTTATATAACTCAATTTATAGCACATATACACCACATGAGTCTAGATTATTTTAGCAAAATACAAAGATGACAGTACCCATCTAAATTACTAATAATTACCAGGAAACACAAGATTCACATTCTTATTATTCATGAGGCTTACATGATGACTTGGAATATGATACACTGGAAATGGCTGTTCTCACAATTCTTATGCTTTGTTTATATTAGTTTGTTTCACTGTACATGAGCTTCAGTGGCTCAGTAATTTCACACCACTTTCCGCAAGATCAGCATTGCTGCCACAGACAAAGACATAGGGAGCCTACATTCTTCTCTAATGGGTTGCTGATGCTCTGTGGGTTGGAGACGAGTCAACATTAATCTGTGACATCTAAAATCCTACCACTGGTATATTATGGATGTAGAGAGGAGAATACCAGCTAAGTTTGCCCTTGTCATCTGTTCATGTTCAAAATTATGAGGTATTTGGAGTATTTCAAACCTGTTAACTTAAGCAATGACAAGGGCTCACTCGCACCTCTATGTATGTGAGATGCATATCTGTTAATTCTTTATGTGTTTCCTTAGCAAAGCCTTCATGAAATCCTTTGAACATAATTATCTAGATAACTATGTCCAAAGTACAGTTATCTAGTTAATATTTAAGCTAATAATATTTTTAAATCTATTAATTTTTTAATGTAACTTTTTAAGCAAATAGTTCCTCCTCCACACAAGAATTCAGAAAAAAAATACTAGATAATCTTGCTTCAGATTAGAGTACTAGGTACAAAATATTAGACACAATGACTTATTCATATTTGATCAGTACTTTTATCTGTCTTTTAAAATAGCATGTTTCATAGTAATTGTTGTTTATATGGATGGATATTATCATCTCACTTGGACTCTAAAAACAGTTTAAGTTCAACTTGTACATAGACATACACACTCATGCATGTATACACACATATGTATTCCTTTTATTGTACCTTGATTCTCATAAAATAAATGAGAAATATGCAATTTTAATTTAATATAAATGGAATATCTACCTTCATACTGGCTAAATAATCCATTCCTTTGGCAATTTGTAATGCAAATGATAAAAGTTCATCAAGATCCAACTGAACTTCAGGATAACGAGCTCGAGTTTTCCTCAAATAAGTCAGGAGAGCACCGTGTTCAGCATATTCCATTATTAAATAAAGTGGTCCATCTAAATAATATAATTATAATGTTAACAAACTCCTTACTAATAAATTAATAACTTTCAAAACAGTTTGTTTAATAATTACTTTATTTGCAATTTATTATGACACAGAAATAAGTAACCTTTATTGTAACTAACAAAATTGACATCCTTTGAAGATTCAAGGTAATGAAAAATACTTTTATCATTTAGAAAAATATATAAAGTTATATTAAAAGAAGATTTTATAACTATAAATATCAGAAAATTAGAGAACAAAATATTAATAAGAATAAAAAAGATCTTTTGTCATATAATTTATGAATAACTTTAATTAATTATTTTCATTTTAACTATATTTAAAATTTGTTTAACCTTCAAGTAATTCTTTCCTAAATAATAAGTCATTGATAAATAAATGGTATTTAATTTTCTTTTACTTTAAATATTTACAAAGCTTATCAGTTTTTAAATAACAAAGTTAATTTTGTAAAAAAAATGTCTAAATAAGTAAACATTACTGCTTATTACAGACTTCAGTTTATTATATATGCTTAATAAATTAAGAAATAATCCTTTAATTGAAGTACTTTTTAATGTAATTAAATACTATAACATTAAAACAATTAGCAAGCAATGAAGGAGCAACCTTCAGCATACCTTCATCAGTACAAGCACCCAGTAGTCGTATAACATTTGGATGATGGATTTCTTTTAATAAATTTAGTTCAGAAATCAAATCCCTCTTTTCAGTAGCTGAGCTACCATCTGAAACATTTCAGTAAGTCAAATTTTTAAGGATTATATATCAAACATATTCTCCAAAAAAACAGACTATTACTTTTAAAGTACATAATAATAAAGAAATATAAAAAACATGCTCACACACCAATAATAAAGGCATCATAAGAATGCTTAAAATTATTTGCAGGAAAATAGAGAATTTGTTTAAAAAATCCGTATATATCATTACTACTAAGATGTGAACAAAATATTATATTAAAAATAAAAAAATAAACTATTTCTGTTATTTTCAAAATAGTTAGCTAAAAATGATAGCAAATTTTATACATATTTGTTTAATCTAAAATATAAATTGCAAAAATATAGTATATGGTACAATAATATGCGAAATTATTTAAGTTCATATAAATTTCTATAAAATTAGTGTAACATTTTTACATAATTTATTTTCAAGAATATATGAAATAAAAAGATAATGTGAAAAATATGGATATTTTTTACATAAATATCACTGAGAACAAAGATGGTTTATAATTAGTTTATTAGCTGATAATAAACAGCTTAATAAATTTAAAAGGTGTAAGAAAATTGTATCATAATTATTTTAAACTAATTACATATTTATTGAAAAACAATCCATAAATAACATATTTTGCATAGAAAAAAGATTAAAAAATATTATTTACATTATAATATTATTAATAAATAACACTTTAAAGAACAACACTTTTTAATAATAATAATAATAATGGATGATTTGTTTGTATACCTTTCAGCATTTTCACAGCAACAGTAGTTAATTCTGTATTACCAGCAATGCCTCGTGCTTGCCCTTTTACAACTTTCCCAAATTCTCCTTCCCCCAGAATATCTTCTAGAATAAGCTTATCTCGAGGAAATTCTAATCGATTTCCCTTGAAAATATAGAGTCAAGTTTTCTTTTTAAAATGCATCGAATGTTTTGATGTTGAATAAGTAATTTAGATCAAAAATTTTTAAATATATAATAATGAATTTTGCATTTACACACACACACACAGTTAAGAAGTACTTAAATGTTTAATACAAAAATTATGATCCTTTCATCAAACAATGAACATAAAAACTTACATGGAAACAGAAGAAATTCTTGTATTATACTTACACAATAATTCTAGCATATTATAATTATGTTAGACATATATAAAGAATAAAGAAATAAGTAAATAATACAATTCATGAAAACTGACATTCATAAAGCATCAACATATAGTAATTACAAGAAAAAATTAAGAGCATCATAAACAGTAAGGTTAAAAGTAAGGATTAAAAACTATGCACAATATCATTCATTACCAAAAATCATCAGAATAACAATTGTAAAAATAGAGAACTATATAAAAAAATCAAATCAAATACTGAAACTTAATTATATTTATGTTTATTAATTTTGAAGATTTTATTAACAGAAACAATACTTCAAAATTAATATGAGCCCATTAAAACATTCACATATTAACATATATTTTATCCAAAAGTCAAAATACTATATTTTTTCTTAAGCTAATTTTTTGAATTTAATCTGGCATGAAGAATATTATATTTTTAACAAATTATTTACAACATGAAATATGAAAATATTAGGAAGCATACAGATTTATATACAAATTGTATATTTTAAACCATCAGCAAATTTTTAAATATTTTTTTTCACCTTTCAGTAACAGTATTATTGGGCAACTTTATCAACAGTGTCAGAGAAATAGAACAGTGCACCCTTTTCATTTGAGTAAAATAAGAATAGTTATACATATATTAAAAAATAAATAGAGCCATTTACATAATATATGCAAAATTCCAAATAAGAAATTTTTACAATTTTGAATTACTATAGTTTTATTTTTCATATAAATAACTAATCTCACAGTTCTTTGGTAAGTAATTTGGGTATTTTTCAATTTAGCACAGTTTTTGTGGTCATAAAAAAATATTACTTAGAAATTTTATAAGTATTTTGACAGCATTTTAAAAATCTGATGGCAAAAGGCACCAATTGGTGATACATCGTTTGGGATTATTTGTACAATTTGGTAAATTTATCATTTGTATGTGCAAAATGGAGTAATATTGAAAGCTATTTTTTGATTTAGAATATCTTTCCTTGAAAAAAATCATTTTGAATTTAAAAATGTTAAAAATAAATTAAGAAAGCTTATGTCAGCATAGCTCAAAAAATTTAATTAAAAAAGCAAATTAGGATGACTATAATTAAGGCTAATAAATCTATAAAAAGTTTCAAAATCTTTGAAGTATGTATAAAGCTTAATCTCCTTACCAAGGCATTCTGGAACTGTTGACAGCTGTCTTGTAAACAAGATCCATTAGATTGTGTGGAGGGGTAAAGAGGGGTTGTAATTGTAGGAAATTCATCACATTTTGATTTTTTCTTATATCGACTGTATATGTGAAATCCTGCGACTGAAACAAGCATGCTCACTACCAGTGAAACAAAGCCTATCATTAGCTGACATCCTCCATCACATTCAGAAAAGTCTGCAATTAACAATATATATATATATATATATATATATATATATATATATATATATATATATATATATATATATATATTATACATATCTATATAATTTTTTCATAAAATGTTTTTAACATAATAAGCATGTATGTATAGAAGAGAAAGCATTATCTTTTATTAAAATGAAAAGTAATATTTATAAAGTATAAAACAAAAATATAAGATTCCGCCAAAAAATATTGACAATTTTGATACAAAAAAGAAAAAGCAATATTTGTTGGGGAAAAATATTTTTGTAAACAAATTAAACTTTTTTCTTCAAATAAGTATTTTGTAAATACAAACATCTGAATACTTGGTCACAAGCTTTCAAACTACTATGTTATATTTTTTAGATGCTACCTCCTGGAGTGTCTCTACATTTCCTGCTAACAGGCTTTATGGTTGAAGTAATAATTCAGAAACTTTCATACAATTTCTTGTGAAACTGTTGGAAAATTACAGTGAGCATTCCACAACACAAAAGGGAGGAATGCTTTTTTTAGACGGCTTAGTCTTCTTCACAATTTCTGACAATATTTTCTTATTTCAAAAGGTGGTTGGCAAAATATTTTTCTCCAAATCATCCCACAAAAAATAGGCAATGAAATATTAATTTTTATTAAATCCTCTTGTTCAGAATATATCTACTTCAGGCTTCTTAATGAGAAATTCCTAAACATGAAATCCATAACAAGATTAAAATAAATGGCAAAAGCAAATTATAAATGGCAGTAAGCAACATGAATAGTCAAGGAACAACAAAATTCCTAACAACTCAGTCGGGGGGAAGGGAATAATTCTGTATATGGTTACAAACGAATGTTATTTTGTTATACACTGGCTTTTTTACATTTACAACATGGTAACTTTGTAAATTATTTAGTAGTTTCCTGAAACAAAAGAGTACCTTTCTGCCTGACTATGCATTGCAGCAATTCAACAGTTGCTAGATCAGTTTGAAAAGAAATATTTTTGTTATTTCTTCTACCAATTTTAATCTTTTATCTAAAATAAAGGAATATTGCACAGCTCGTTAAGCCTTCTCCCTGGTGCATAGAGCCAATAAAGATCTAAAGTAAAAGAGTTTGCAAATTATAAATGTGTTTTGGAAGTAAGGAAGAATTGGAGAATACAGTAACTGCTTAATTTAATGATCAAGCAGTTAATTACTTGAGAATCTTGAAGTTTCACTAAATATAACAAAAGTTTAAATGTAGATGATTATGTAACAAAACAAATGATGTGGTTTGTATATGTAGCAAAATTTTTTCTGCAATGAATTTCTGCAATGAAATTTTTTTCTGCAATCATATTTTATTATATATAGCAAAATGGTTATTTAATGACTCCCACATTTGTAAACTATTTTTTATATTCAAACTAAAATTTAAAACTTAAAGTCACACAATAAAAAATAGTAAAATACTATTTATTATTAGTTTAATATTATAATCAAAATAAAGTTGATTATGATACATAGTCTAATCAAATTGATAATTTTTAGTGTGTAATTGCATAATTTTATTCTGTTGACCATTTTTAGGAAAATAAAAATCATAGTTTAATATCATAAAAACATTTGTTTCATTTTATGTCATCCTGACTAATACTAGTTAACATGGGTGTTTGCAATCAATGACTCATGGACAAAATCTGATATTTGATATGTTTTTCAAGTAACACTCAACAAAATTAAATTATCCTTAATGATGTATTATTATTATATGAATAAAAATCTTTAAATAGTACACAATTAACATAAAAATAAAATAAAATATAAATTCCAAATTTTTCCATCTCTGCTTGCATTGATACATTAATTAAATTGTTTCCAATATTTCTTACTGTGTATATTGAATCAATTAGATTAGTTAGGTGAGCTAAGCAACATATTAGCAATTCGTAAATTTTAAAGAGGGAAAAGATTATTTTTCCTCTTTAAAATTTATGTTTAAAATTTAATTAGCTCATACTTTTATGTAAAAAAATTCAAATTTTTATACTAATATACTAAAAATAAAATCATAAATTTAGAAACTGCATGTGCTAAAAATATAAATGTGAGTTTATGAAAAATAGATTAAGTGGTACAGATTCACTAATTATAACACTGGTGACCTATTTTTTTCCCTAAAAATATTCAGTGAACATGCAAGTATCTTTTAGAGTCTTTTCTCATATCAGGCAAATTTATATTATTTTTATTTGTTTTATTGGGTATTCTGGTAAAAACACACTGTGAATTTTGAACAACATTTAGAATTAATTCTAGTTAAACTTACTTATGCTTAGTAATTTCAACAATAAAATATTCATTAATAATTTGATAAAGAAAACTTAATTTTCTTTATGAATATTTACAACAAATAATATTAAAATTAATATTGAAATACTTTACTTTTGAGTGACTCATTCATTAACTTATGAGTGACTTATATGTCATATCTTTGATATTCACACGAGTCACTCAAAAGTTAATTTTTAATCTAAAATACAAAAATTGTGAAAATCTATTTTTAATGCATAGAACTTTTAAAGTAGCTGACCGATGGCGGTTTGTTTGTCGCTCAACGATCATTTTTTGCACATGAGGGCTAATAAGACAGGGACCTACGGTTTAAAGCAGATTCCGAACCACTACAAACATCCATGACCAAGCTGACCGATGGCAGAGTGATTAGTGTGCCTAATTTCAAACCAGTAGACCTTGGATTCAAATACTGGTTCAGTCATGGACATTCCTTTCTCACTCTGTGTGCGTTTCTTTATTCCTTTACTTTTGGGGCTACAATGGCACACCCACTGTGTGCCCGACTGTATAAAATGCCATCATATTCGCCCCTTGTAGTGCTGAATGGATATATTTTAAATGTAGCTGGGCATTAGAAAACTTTTAAAGTTTCTAAAGACTTTATATTTTTAATTTATTGATATAATCAGAACAATTTATAGGATGTTTTAAAGGGTATTTTTATTTTTTCATATAATTTTAATAAAAATAATATTCACACTAAATAAATTAGAGTATTAATATTGAAGAAAAATAGTCTCCCAATAAAACGTATAATCTAGCGAGATTAAGAACTTAATATTAAAAAAAATGAAATACAAGATGGAAAAGTATTCTCTTTTGGATTCAATGAAATTCTAGAAATGCGATGTTGGAAAAAATGCTTATTGCTTATTTTGTTATTTATCATTTCTAATTTAAGTAAAAAAATATTTTATGTTTTTTTTAATTTTGTGAATTATTTTTAGTGTATGGAACTATGGATTTTATACATTTCAATTTCATCGCAAAATCACGTAATTTCTCTCCATCTGATTTTTGATAATGGAATAATTTTTTTCAAGTAATTAGAAATGAGTATAAATATTAAAAATTATTATTATAAAATAAAAATACATTACAGTGATATAGAGTAGCTATATAAAGATCTTTCATAAATTTGCTTAGTTTTATCATATGATATACCTATTAGATTTCGATGTATTTTTTAATTTTTTAACTATATATTTAAAAATTCCTTAAATATTTTAATATGTGTTGAAAATTTTTTGAAAACTTTTAACTCAATTTTGAATTTGATTAAAATAAAGCTTTTATGTACTTCAGGAGATATTTTAAAAGAGCTAATTCATAAAGAAATAATAAACATATGTGGGCTTATTCACCAGATATAGGTTGTGTACACTCCAAATAAATCATGAAAATGAAAATATTCTGAAGTGATTAGTGGAAAGTTGGGGATATATGTCCATCACAAATTAGAAGCATCTGTACCCATGACAAGTGCAAGGGGGGAAAGGACTTGCTTTGCAGTGAAAAATCGTAAACTAATATAATTTCTCTCTCTACCTCAGAGGAATCAATTTAATTTAATCCAGTAAGGTAATATAAAACACAAATCTCTTGCATTTTGATTAATAATTTATTTCTTTTATATAATTTATGTCACATATTGGCCCTTTTATTATTTTTAAAGTTGAGTTCTTTTGATCAGCAAATTATTTTTGATTAATATGCACACAGAAAAAAAGTAAATACCTATTTATAATTATGATATCTAAAATAGTTACATAAAAACGACATTAATTGCATTCAGATGATAATTTCTTTATTTTCTCGTTTGTATATCATGTATTTGCTTTTTGTAGATAAAATACATTTTTTAGATCAAAATACATTTAAAATGGTAAAAGTGTTAAAATGAATTCATGAGAAATTTGAATTTTCTAAAAACCGCATTCAACATCAATTGAGAAATGCGTCAAAATGAATATGTTTAACAGAATCTTGCAGTTGAATAGTTTAGAATGGCTGTATTAGAAACATGTTTGGAGATGATGTTGTACTATGTATCGTATCTTAGTAGCAACAAAGAGATTTATGATTTAATTAATGTTATAGCCATAACAGAAAGAAAGTTGTTCAATCACACTATTTCTAGACAAGTCACTCAAGTGACAATGAGCATATCTAATTGATTCTCAATTTCCTTCCCGATATTCTTTAACATCTGTTAATAATTTTTCCCGTTACTCTTATTTGCTCCAAAGCTATTACTTTGATACAGCATCTCTACTAGAAGGTAGTAATTATATATTCCGCGTTTTTAATTTTTTGGAACGTACAATGAAAATGAATGAAACAAAATTAAAAATTATCAAAATAAAAAATTAACTTCATAGAATATAATGAAAGTTTCCATATCTAAGTTTCCACAAGAAAAAGTTATCGGGCTTGTTTATCATCAATATAATAATTTCAAATTAAAGCATTTCCTCTCGAACATTGATACTATAACTTCAGTTACATATTTTATATCACTTTAGTGCTACATGATATTTACTCATTCTTTTGATATTTTATTACTTTTATTCCTTTTTTGTCAAAAGTAATGTCATTTGCATTGCCCAGGACAATATTCTTCTCAAATAAATTTTGTGAGCATAAAATGATTAAAAGCATTTTAAGCCTTTCACCTGTATTATAGTATGTTGTAATGCATTGTTATCATTCATTTTGTTATTGGAGTATTTTTATGTTTTTCCGATGAACTTTTACTACAAACCCAATTTTTTTTCAATATATATAATTTTTCAAATTTTAAATATGTTTAATTTCTTATCAGACGTAATATTTTAGTATGATAGTATCGCATGCTTATTAATTATACCTCATAGTGTATAGTATTTTTTGTTTTCTCCCATGAAATAAGTTGAAAGTAAATTTAAATGTCTAAATGTTTGTAGAAATTGGGTAAAAACTCATTAATTTTAGAAAATGATTAAAAATCAAATTAAAATATTTGTCTCACTATTATTCTGATAAACTTGTATCATTCTTATTATTAGATATTTTATTTTTATAAGAAATATATGTGTATATATGTATTGTAAAATGAATTTTTTTATATTAAGTTCCTTAAATTTTTAATACAAGGTAATCTTGTTTTAAAATTGTAGTATATAATAAAATTGAACAAGGTAACACAAAACAGTTTATAATATTTCATTCTTAAAATTTACTTAAATGAAAATAAACAAAGTTGATTTAAAAATACATATCATAACTACTTTTCCAATGCTAATTAACAAGAATCTAACATGCATTATTTACAGATGTCTTTTCTATTTCGTTGAGTGAGAAAAACTAATTCTTCTTGCTCGATTTTGAAGTGTTTTCCTACCGCATTGTAAAACAGAGGGAATCATGTGGGGAGCAGTGTTTTTCCCAGAAATTTCCTCTACTTTAGGTTACCGTAGTAAAGTCGAAAGCCAGCCAAGTTTGGCGTTAAAAATTTTTAAGCTTCATAGGTGGCGTTGTGTACAGTGATTGATTTTCAAAAATAAGAATGAGTTTGATTTCTAATCAAAATTTGTATCGAAATATTGATGCAATCAAAAATAATCATTTTGTTATTGTACGCAGAAAAAAAAGAAATGTCTTTAAACCAAATTTTTTATAACCTGAATGAAATTAGAATTTCATTGAAATTTACTCGGATGGAGATATTTTGACATTTTAAAAAGACTTGCAAAAATTTTAAGCGCTAAAAATTGGCATTGAGGTGACAGTAGTTCTGTTTTTTATAATTTGCAAAAGACCGGGAGTTTCTATCATGAAAATAGCACTTGTGGCACATTAAAATATTATCCATAGGATTAACATAGGATTCGATTTTCCCCAACGGATGTCTATTAGGGCCTTTATGCAACAATTACATCAGCTTAGTAACATTTAATCAACAAAACATTGTAAAATACACCCAAAGGATTACATGGCCGGTGTGCTAAAAATATTATTTACTTTATTAAATTTTACAATAATAAAAAGATAATAGATAATGATTCTTATTGTTTTAGTTTCCGAGTTATTCATACATTGCAACACAACAATGAGATTATCTTAAAGGAAATTAGTTTTTATTTCTTGTTGAGAAGACTCTATACAAAATAATGCTTTTTATACTTCATTACCAAAACTTGTAATATGAATATACATATTACTATGCACGTTAATATTCATATAATACCTAAGATATATATTTGTAAATAAAATATGAAATTCAATCTGGCCAAAATTATAAAAGGATCACCTGGCTTTCTCTCTACATTTATTTTGGGCTAATGAGAATAAGATTGTAAAGGAACAAGTTTACAATGGATTCCAAACCAATGGCACAGCTGCTACATAATCCATCATGGCAATTTCTGAATTTGGTGATTTTGTGGCAGATATCCTTTTATTTGGCAACCTGGATTTTTATTACATCATAGAGATTGAGAATATTAAGTATTATGAAGAAAATTCTATTTTGGCAACTCCAGTATTTCCATCAGCATAAGAAAATTTTGAATATTTTATTCTATTTGCAGATTTTATTAAAAATATTGTATGAGGATAGTTCATCTGAATTTTTTCGTGTATTCTGATTTTTTTACCTTCTGGATACTTAAATTCCAGATTGTATAGTTCTTTTTCATTTATTTTAAATAATTCTTTTTTACTTAAAATTATGTGACATATCCTTTCTTTGTTTATATGCCTGATATTTGTATTATTTACATTATTAAAATAAAAACATCTTTTTTTTAATTAATTGTTGATTTAAAGTATATTAGGTATATAATTTGTATTTACATTTTTGAAAAAATGTTCCTCCATTTTTTTAAATTAGGTAAAATTTAAATTGCATATTGTGATTCACATTTATTTTTTGCTAATGTTCCTATGTTTACATTAGAATTAATTGGGGGAAATATATTTCAGGGTGTCCCTAGGCAAAAATTGATAATTTGTTTGTTGTAAGAGAAGAAACAAAAGAGTGCCAGAAATACTACAGGCAATGATACACATAATTAAAATCTTTTATCATATTCAACATCACCCAATCTTCGACAAATTGGATAGGAACCAAGGAGCACCCTAAAGTATAGGCCAGGGGTGCACAACCTTTTCAGAATGAGGGGCCAAAATATGAAAAGAGATCATGTCGAGGGCCAAAGCAGTATGTAAATGTTAAAACATGAAAACGCTATTTTTTGTGGCAATACGCATGAATTGTAATTTTTAATTTACTTATTTACTCATGCAAACATTATACAATAAAGTAATAAAACACAAACATTATAGATATGCTTAAAATACTTTATTTCCAGAAAAAAACTTGAAATTGAATAACGGGAGAAAACTTTTTGGTAATTATACAAAGAACACAATTTAAATTTTGAAAAAAATTAGTAAAATTTAATGTGATGGCTATGACTGAATATTTGAAGTTATTGATTTTATGTTGGGCTTAAGATTCATTGTGGCAATACTAAAACAGAAGAAAGGTTCTCATCTGCGATCCTATTTCTTATTTTTGATTTGTTTAAATTCATTAAAGAAAAAGTTTGCTCACAAATGTAAAATATTTATTCTGATGTAGAATCGTTTTCCTATCAGATTTTTTCTTTTGTTTATTTGAAAGAGTCTCATTTCTTTTTAAATTAGTCTTATTTTATTAACAACATTCGCGGGCCAACTTTAAAGGCGACACGGGCCAATTTTCACCCGCGGGCCATAGGTTGTGCATCCCTGGTATAGGCCATATGAATTCATGTTCCTATTATTGTTTAGAATTCGTATTTGCATTTTTGAAATCATTTTTCCTATATTTGTATTTACATTTATAAAATTATTATGCTATATTTTTTAAAATCCTATTATTTAAAAGAATTTATATTCATAAATTTTCTTTATCAGGATTAGATTTATTATTTAGATGTATAAGCTATCTTCTTGAAAGAATTCACAATTACATCATTTTGACAACAGTTATTTGTTGCCATGAAATTGTCATGATGACAGGTGTCCCAAACCATTATAAATATGCATTTCCGTAATCATATAATGAATCAAAAAATTTTTGTTATTAATCTTGCTGTTTATAAAATTTAACAAGAACCATGAATTTCTTAGTTAAAAAATCTAGAGAGCAAGTTTTAAAATCAATAAACCAAGTGCCAAAACTAACAAGTTTATTTTTAATATTAATGAAGTTATAAATTCTAATAACTGTGTATTTAAGTACCTACCAGTAAAGCTGATTTTGGAACTAACAGGATATCCCTCTCCCCATTGGTGACTATAGTAACTTTTTTCGTTGTCAAGTTAAGCACATTTTTTAGAACAAGAATTTTTCCAGTTTCAAAAATACACATTTTAGAAACTTTTAAATCACACAATAGTATAAAAAATCTAAAAAAGCATTATTGGAAAATGAATAATGAATTATTATGTTGGATTTAGCTTCTTTCAAAACAACCGGTTAAAGATATAAGCAAATTACAATAATGGACTTACTTCATATGACGTCAACTTCGCATGTCGAATATGCTCAGTAATATTTTCTGCTTGATGCAGCTGTTGCATAAACTGTGACAAATTTGAATATAATAGGTTGCAAGTAGTTCTAGGGTGATATTTACTTTGCCATTTTGTTTGTTTGTCTCCAATCCGTAAATGTTAGTTTTACATTTCAGTTAAACTAATTTTGTAAAATGTTACTATTATAAAGTAAAATGGAGCCTAAATTTAAACTACATAGTTATTTTGACAAAAAAAATGGCAGTTATCAAATTTTGTGAAAAGTATGTAAAAAAATTTTTTCCAATGCCTGACTGCAACTAGGATTTAATACATTTTACTCCATTGATTTAAAAAAAAATATACATAATTGATTAATATAAAAAATAACAATTTAAAATGCACATACATATATAAACTGTTTAATGAAACATAAATTAAAACATGAATACAATAGAAAAAATACTTGTCAGCAATAAAATTTAAAAAAAAGTAATTACACCTTTTCTGATATTTGCGATTCCTCCCATTTAATTCCAGAGACTATTTCAATAAATTTATTGAAACAATCAACATTTGCTGCTATGCAAGCTTTATAAAACAAGTGCATTGCAAGGTAGAATTTAAAATCTGTCCTACGATTGTATGCAGGTAATGACGCTTTTACATGCCTCCATTTGTTTTCATTTGTATTTGTGTCACAGCCAGTTTCAGGACCAATAAATGTCAATTTATGATTGACTTTTAAATGATTGAATCCCTCTTGAGTTAGACAATCATATGTCTTCCAACAATCCGAATATACAGAGGTGCCTGGCAAAATCCAATCCTTAATAATCCCTAATAAAGTTTCTTGCGTCCTATCTTGTACAGCAATAAGAAAAACCTTTCCAGAATCCCTCTCAAACCCACTAAACACCCACTGATCCTCAACCCAATGCCTCTTAAGGTGCTTGCACCTGCCAAATTTTGATTCATCAATTTCTACCACTTTACCCTCTCCCCCTACTTTTTCAGATGAAAGTTCGATATAATTCAAAATTATCTCATTGATAAATTGTCTCCAATCAGTCAAAGTAGCTTTTGAAAAGAAATACTCCTCAATTATTTTCTCAGTTTTAGTCCCCCTCAAAATTTCGTATGTGATGAACAAAACCTCAAACAATTTTAATTTGGAATAAGAAAACCATGAATCATGCCTTATTGATTTCTCAGTGTTACATCGTTTTCCCTCCAATACTTTTTTACAAATCAAAGCAAAACCATCGGAATAACCTTTTTTAGGGCTCATCTTCATCTCCGATCCACATTTTCTACAATTCGCGCATTTTAATAATTCAAGGTCCGTCAAAAAATTAAGTAACAATTGTAAATCCTGCGTCAAATAAAACAAAAAAATTCGATTCACAATTCCCGGGTTTCCAACAGTTGGTCTGGAATTTGAAAAACTAAAGTATCCATTATTTGCTTCAATTTTAGTCAAAATTATCTCTTGGTATTTCTGAACAACACTATGTACAGCAGGCATTATGAAAAAATATATAAGAAAAAGATAATAAATTAACAGAAATATATATATGAAAAGGATAAATAAATTAACAAAAAGAAATTCAGAAAAAAAGAACAGTTTAGGATGCTTGGAGCTGGCGACAACGAATCACTACAGCATAACAATGGTCAAAAATGGCTTCGAATCGGAATGCGAATGGTATATTGGCGGAAAAACATATGCATTCCGTTACACTGATTAATATATCAAATATAAATAAGCACACCCACTGTCGCTTTTCCTAAAACATTAGCGCATTCGCAGATTCGACCATTCTAAGTAACTGCGCATGCGTTGAATGATTCGTTTGTATATGAATCGCTCAACGCTTTCTTTCTCTGTAGACGCTCAATTCATAGAAAAAGTTATGGTTTTGCTTATGCCAACGTATATATTTTAGATTTACTCTGAAAATATGATTAGTGAAGGTAAGCAACATTTTCAAAATTTTCCTAAAAAGGTTACAACTAATCGCTCACAACTCTTAAATTAAATAGGTAAATTTCCAAAGAAATCCAAGATATTTCTGCATCAAGGTCTTGGATTATCAAAAAAAAAAAAAAAAAAAAAAAAAACGCTTAAAAGTACATCAAAATCTTAAAATTTTCAAATATTGATTAAATTAGGTTTTAAGCCCAGGCTCTGATAGAAAAACTTATTTTTTCTTCGATTTACTTTTTCGCAAAATATCCTTTTGTCGAAATTCATAAATCGAATAATTGGAGAGACAATATTTCCTTTAGTCCTTCTCAGAAGTTTCATTATTGATATTTTTATGGTTTCAAAATACTTTCAAAATCAGTATTAATTTTAAATACCCCCGTGCGTTTCAAAAAAAAAAAAAAAAAAGACAGGTGGAAGTCAACATAAAAAATCATCGTTTTTTAAAATAAACCAAAATGTATTCTTATACAGAAAATGTATTTTTATATGAGATTTTCGTGGATTTAAGGAGAGTAGTAATAAAATTGAAGAAAAAAGATACTGATGAATTAATTTATTTACACAACAATGATTATTTATATAATATTAATCAAACGATAACTTTTTTAAATATTAATTATACAAAAATTTATGTAAATATTATTATTATTATTTATGCGTATATAATTATATTTTTTTTCATCTGTGAACTGAATAACTTAAGTTATTCGATTCATAAATTTTTCATTTTATGCACCAATGTTTCAGAACTCAAATAAAAAATTAATTATAATAAATAAAAATTTTAACATTAATTATTTTAACTAAAAATATTTTTTGAAAAATTCAAAAATTTTTAAGATTTTATTCCTTATTGTAAATTTTAAATTATTGGATTTGTAGTTAAAATGTTTTAGATTTATATAAAATAGTAGTATTTTTTATAAAAACATTTTAACTATTATGAGGTATTCATTTCTTATAATGAGATCTTTTAACAGTTAATGCTTTACCTTATACATAATTATTCATAAATTAAAAATTCTTTACACTCCTAATTTAAACTGAAAACAAAAGTAATTCCGAGATGTTTCATACTTTTCTAATGAACTTTATATTTTTTGTACAAAGAAAATATAAAACTTGATAAATTAGAAGATTATCTCGAGCTGTAATGTTTAAAAGGAATATGAGCAAAATTTAATGCATGTATGTAAGTTTAAATATGTTATTTATCATTACATTATTTGAAATTTTTTCGTCAAATTTTTCCTTTATTTTACTTGGAAACAAATTTTCTCACTTCCTATGCATAAAATGAGCTTTAATCTGTAATTGTTTGATCATTCCAGAGGGAGAAGAAATCAGAGACATTATCGGCACATTCGAATATTCATAAAGATAAAACTATTCCTTCATTCTGAGTGTGTTTCTGTGGGCATTACTAGTAGACTTTGCAAAATTTAATCTAATAAGATATTGGGTTTAACGTAGCTTAATAGTAAGATAGTTTTATAAACTCTTTAAAGCGAAAGATTCCCGGATTCGATCCTAGCTACTGTTGAGCAATAGAAGATAGATGTTGCACTTCTGCCTCCTGCATTCATGCTTGTCAAAGTTGGTTGTTCAAAAGTTGTTCTGACTTCCTCCCTTAAGACACATGACACCTTTGAAAAATCTTCTCGGAAGACATTTTTTACGGAGGTCATTATAATCCCTTGTAAAGGCCTTAGGTCCACTGTATCGTGTAAAAAATAATTAGACCTTGGGCTTACCGTGTCCTATTAGAAGGGTATGGTTCGTTAAAATGAAAGATCCCGTGTTTGATATCAGTGAATGTTAAGCCACAGATGAAAGATGTCGCACTTCTACTTTCTGAATGAAAATCTGTCAGGATTTCATTCAGAATTCATTCATCCTTGTTTTTATCGGGTTTTTTTTCTTAAGACATCTGAATGCTGCTTACTACTACTTAAGCAAATTTTTCTCAGAAGGCAATTTACTCAGTTGATATTAAAATGGCTTACTACAGCCTTAGACCGTAAGATTGTCCCCTATGTGACGTCAAAATTAATAAGGTCTTAGGTTTCTCACTAATGACATGTAATTATGGTTCAGTATGAATACAAAATTGTTTTGTGCGGTAAATATGCAATGGGTGCCCAAATGCGGGCCAAATGCTCTGACGAACCAATGAAGCCTTCGTTAATATGTGGCATGCGCCTATTCTTAAGAGCGCTTCATTCACTTCAATAGCAGACTATTTCTGGTGGTATTAAAAATTAATTAGATTTATCTAATAGCACGTGTCAAATTAAATCTATTTTTTGAATGTTGAAGGCTCAATAATATTTTCGGTTACTTAGCATAAAAAGGAAGAATAAAACTAAAATTTTTAAAAATTAAAAAAAAATGAACCAAATGAGATATAGAATTTAAAATTCCAAATTATTTCTCTCTATATAATGTATCATTTAAACTTTTTTATTTTAATGAAATTTATTTCAGCAATTGCATTTATTAGCTTTTAGAAATTAAAAATTGGTTGGAATTAATCAAGCATAATTTGAGATCTACAATGTGTGTGAGTCATTCCTTTTTGATTGCATCCATCCAATGTTGATGCTTATCTTAACAAACATGAACAAAGTTGTTATAGTTTTTTTTTGTATTTGGGAAAACAATAATATTTCCCTGTGCACCAAGGAATACCACACAGGGTCCGAAGTTACAACAAATGTACTACGAAACAAATCCAAATAATACATGAGATGATAAAAAAAATAATAATAAAAGAAGGCAGAAAGAAAAAAAGATATATAAAAATGAAAAAGAAATTAGATAACAGCATGGATAAATTTTACAAAAAATTCAAAATTCTCTTTCTTAACTAGATTCACCATAATCGGGGGCCCCTTGTTATTTAAGTCTTTACAAAGCTCGTTCCTTACTTCTGAAACAGATGGGCATTCAAGAAGAATGTGAGAAGGGTTGTCACTCCCAGAGTTGCACTTGCACACCTCACTGTTTTTAATGTGGAAATGGTGTAGGTAACTATTGAATTTCCCATGTCCAGTGAGGAATTGCGTAATTTTAAAGTCAGTGTAAAACCAGTAGTTCTTAATTCTGCATTGAACTGAAGGGAAAAATATTTGGTCCACTTACAATTAGGAGAGGAAACGAAACCTGAGTTCCATTCGGTGATAACCTTCTTTTTGGTAGTGGTTTTGAAAAAAGACTTGGGTAAGCCGGTATTGAGTTTATTTGGAAGTGGAAGAGAAGATTTGACCAGGAAATCCGCTCTTTTATTTCCATACACACCACTATGACCCTTGACATGGGAGAAAGTGAAGGAAATATTTTTGATATCACACATATTAATTGAAGTCTGGACCTCTACAATAAGTTTTTCAAAACTAGTTACATCTTGTAGAGCCAGTAGGGATGACATCGAGTCACTGCAAATTAAAATTTTTTGAAAAGGCTTGCTTATGGCATCTTTAACATCAAGATTAATGCAGAGTAACTCCACTTGGAAAATAGAACTGTAATCACTAATGCGGTATACCTGATGACTCATTTCAAAACCATTCTGAAAGCATACGTATGCAAGACCTACTTTTTCGTTAACTTTACTCCCATCTGTAAAGTAAATTAGATCATAGTCTTCTTCTCTAACGCTATCAAATGCAGCAAGAGGAGAAGGAGATCTTGTAGATGGATGAGGTAGGGAAGAAAAGTCCAAATCACCATCAAGATGGTTAGAAAAAGAGTCTTGAGCATAACGATAAGCCTCATTTTGATGAAGTATCACAACATCAAGAGGTGGAAGACCAGAGAGAATGAAAACAGCATCATAACTGATTGTTCTATATCCTCTAACAATTCTCAAGAGCAGCTTTTTTTGTATTTTCCTGATAAGTTTTCGGTTTATTTGTTTCCTCAAACTGTCTCCCCAAATTCGCGAAGCATAAAGAATAACAGGAACAATGGCATGTTTATAAATCAATTTTGAAACTTCGAATTTAATACCGTAACTGTTATTGCAAATTCTATATAATGCATTAGTAAGAGTGTTAACCTTAGCTAAAATGTATTTCAAATGTTACTTCCTGTGAAGTTTACTATCGACAACAACGCCCAGATATTTAATTTTATCTACAACTTCAAGAAAATTGCTACCCATAACAAGATTGATAGTGGCATCAATGTTAGCCTTTTTGTGAATCATCATTACTTTGCACTTCGTATGATTGAATTCCAGCTTGCAATGTTGAGCCCAATCATGAATTAAATCATGAATATCTTGAGCAGTACTGCATAAATCGTGAAAGTTTTTGTTCTGAACAATTACGAGTAAGTCATCTGCGAAAGCAATTTTCCAGAACTTAAATGCATTCAATTTTTTCAGTAAATCATTCATAATTAGGTTCCAAAGAAATGGGCCAGAAACGGAGCCTTGTGCACATCCTTTTTGTATGTTAACTACTTTCGATTTATTGCCAAGAGTGAGAACAGCCGTTCTGTTGTTCAAGAAACTGCGGAAGAGATTGAGAATATTTGAAGTAGTATAAGCCTCCTTCATTAAGGAAATAATAAGGGGCCACCATGCGTTATCAAACGCTCCTTTTATGTCCAATTAAAGGAGAATAGTGAACAAATTTTTCTTTTTCCCTTCCTTTACAATGTGAACAAGTCGCAGTAGTGCATCCTCAGTAGATTTCTGTGGTGTGAATCCATATTGGTCTTTACTTGTATAGTTGCGAGTGTTAAGATGCCATCTTAGTCTGTTTGTAAGAAGCTTTTCGAGACATTTTCCAATGCAAGGCAATAAGCTAATACATCTAATATTCTTAAGGTGCGGTCGCTTAGAGTTCAAACTCTTTGGGATTAAGACACCTTTAGCATTTTTCCAAAGAGCAGGGAAGAGAGAAAATTTTAAGCATAAATTGAATACAGCAAGAAGAACAGAAGGAGAACACTGATGAAAGTATTTAATCATTTCATTCGAAATGGAATCCAGGCCAGGAGATTTTCCAGTGGCCAAACCGTGAATAACAACATTAACTTCATTGACTGTAAAAGGTACATCATCTTCTACAGAGTAGGCCTTGTTAGATTGTTCTCGAATATTTTGTTGAAAGGAATTATCGTTAGAAGGATTGTCTTCTGGGAATGAAAAAATTGAGATAGTACTGAGAGATTCTTCAAAAGAAGATGTGAAGTGACCTGAAGTGGTTTCAATGTCAGCAATCTCGACACTTTTACTTGTTTCTCTTCATGCCTTTATAAATCTTCTTCCTTACATTTGTAGGGGTAACATCAGAAAGAAAGTCTTTCCATGAATTTAATTTTGAGTTATTAATTAAGTTCTTATACACTTCCTTAACGTGGAGGTAATTAGATTTAAAAATTTCCTTGACAATTGTTTTTTTGGCCCTTTGAAAGTGACGTCTTGAAGCATTTAACTTTTTACGCTTTCATGCTATTTCAGAAGTCCACCAAAGAACATTTCTTTTATCATAATGCTTGAAAGGAATAGCTATCCTTCCGGCAGAAATCATGATATTTTGAAGCTCAGAAATAAGACTTTCTAGGCAAATAGGGTCATTACAAGTAGAAAGCTGATCCTCAAAATTACAATTATTGATAGCCTCATAACATTTAGTCTGAAAAAGAAACCAATTTGCTCTTCTACAGTCAAAGATTTGAGGCCTGTTTTGGTGTAAAGAGTTCGTAGTATTATCAGCCAAGGCAATTTCAAAATAAATCATCCTATGGTCAGAAAGCGAGTCGTAGTCAGGAATAGACCAATTGATGACATCTTGCAATAAACTTTCCCCAACAACAGTAATATCAACGTAGCTAGAACCTTGAGTTGAACAGAAGGTAGGACCGAAATCCTCATTAACTACAAAGAGTTGTTTGGTACTGAAGAAATCACATAGTTTATCTCCTCTAGCATCTGAATAAGGATTAAACCAAACTTCTTTTGCTATTAGAGTCCATTCCCCAAATAAGTCGAGAAGAATTAACATTAGACGTGAAAGAATCAATCTTTTGTAAATCAGCATCTATATTTCTACCCGGCTCAAAGCAGTAAGAAAGCAGAATAAAATCTAAATCATTTACAGTGATTTCAACGGAGATCATGTTATAATCAGAGTAATTATGATAAAAAAAAGGTAGAAATGTTATTCGAGCGAATGATGATCACTGATTTTATAACATCTGATTGGGAATCAAAGAATACTTTGTAATGGCTAGGAAACCCGGGAAGATTCCCTTTATAACAGTGAGGTTCTTGAATCAATGCAACATCAATATTATCAGTTTCCATATTGAGAATGAGTTGCTGCGTAGCATTTTTAGGCTTATGTAGATTTAATTGGACAACACGTAAAAGAGAACAATAACTATTATTCATAATCAATACGAGAGATTGATAATTCTTCATGAAAATTTCACTCGGGCAGCAACTATCATAAGGTTTATGATAAATATTAACTCTTTTTGAAGGATTTTTAGTTTTATTATTAAATCTAGCACAATTGCACAAACTTGATGATTTCTATTAGAACACTGAGCTATTATGGTTACCTGAGCAGGTAAAACAAGCAAGGTGGTTTTTTCAATTAGCAGCCTTATGATTATAACCCAAACATTTGAAACATCAATGTATGATAACAAAATCATCAACTTCACACACAGACCAGTCAAGCTTGAGAGATCCTAACCTTAAAATTTGTTTACGGATATTAGGTGGAACACTAATAATAATATGTCTTGAGTCCCCAAATTTCTTTAGCGTAAAACGAACTTTAGACTCTGAAATTTCTTCCTCAGATACTGAACTATCAAAATTTTGCTCAAATAAGACCTTGATAAGTTCATCATCATGTAATGAGTTAGGAACGTGTTTGATAATAATGGCAGGATATTTTCGTTTAGCAATTGTTGAAGAGAGAGAGGTGCAATTTTCAGCCAGAACACCACGAAATTTTTTCCTGTCATCATCAGACACACAATCAACTAACAGTTTATCATTTGGAAGACTTGCGTGTTTATGATGTTTTTAATATTTCCAGCTTTAAGGGTTCCTTGTTCATTTGCACAGATAATGAGACTGCATTTTTTTCCATCGCTCATTTGTTTTTGAAAAGTCTCTGTAGATGGCGCCACTACTCACGCGTACGATTTCTTCTCGTGTATTTTCATTAACACGTTTTCATATGCTATACGTGACTACACATTTTTAAATTTATCAAAATTTGAGTAAATAAGACAACGTAACTCACTCAAAGCATTCTTTGCATCTTCCTTCATCTGTTGATTCATGGTTGATCTGGAATTGAGCGCATTTTCAACGGTTTATTTTTGATTTTCGCAGGAAGCATAAAATTCGTCAACAACACCAATGGCGTCCATGTTGCCACTCTCCCATTGAGTTATAGTAAATCAGGGTTTTCTTTCTCGAAACACTTGAATACCAGATATCTTTATATAGGTCCTCTGGGAGAACCATACTTATCGGATTCTCAATATACACACACACACACACACACACACACACACACACACACATATATATATATATAAATATATATATATATATATATATATATATATATATATATATATATATATATATATATATATATATACGAGGTTTGTCCAGAAAATACGTATAAAAGTTGAATAATAACTTTATTTTACTGTTTGTAGTCACCGCCAGGTGGCACTACTGCTGTAACCAATCCCATCAACGCTCAGTTCGAGTCAGACTGCTCTGTGTGTAAGTAGGAGTGTGCGGCTGCTTGTTGAAAGTTACCCTTTTTCCCCTGCCGTCGGCATGGAGCTCTCTCTGATTGAGGAACAGAGCCAGAGAGAGAGGAAATTTTTACGTTGAAATGTTGACACGTCTCAGAGCTCATGTGGCCTAAGTTTGACCGGATTTGGCAAAAGGGGGCAGGTGGATGCTTCATAACGACAATGCGCCCGCTCATACGTCGCTCGTTGGCGTAATTTTCACGGCCCGAAACTCAATCACCGTTACAGACCACCCGCCTTATTCACCTTATTTAGCCCCTTGTGACTTATTTTTGTTCCCGAAATGCAAAATAGTGCTTCGGGGGCGGCACTTGGGAGATGTGGAAGGCATCAAGGCAGAAACGACACGGCAATTGAACAGCATCACTACTGAAGACTTTCAGCAATGTTATCAAGAGTGGAAACGGCGTTGGCAGAAGTGTATCTCGTCTCAGGGTGAGTACTTTGAAGAAGACCATATTCTAATACCTGAATAATTGTAAAATAAAGTTATTATTCAACTTTTATACGTATTTTCCGGACGAACCTCGTATATATATATATATATATATATATATATATATATATATATATATATATATATATATATATATATATATATATATATATATATATATTGGTCTACTGGAAAGTTCTGTCCGTTTTAGAATGAAACAAAGGAATAAATTTTTTCATACTTTGGATAAACTTCATTGAATAATATAATTGCCATCATTATATATATTTATGTCTTCTTGCCAGCGTGATGGCAATTTGTATATCCCCTTTTTAAAAAATGTCTTATCTCTAGAGGCAAAAAATTGAACCAGTGCTTGTCTGATATCTTCTTCGTTCTTGGATTGTTTGCCCTGCAAGAAATTTTGTAAGTACAGAAACAAGTGATAATCAGATGGTGCTAGGTCCGGTGAGCATGGTGGATGCGACAGAATTTCCCAGCCTAGCTCTGCGACTTTCTGACGAGTTCCCAAAGCAGCATGTGGCCTGGCATTGTCATGAAGCAGTATGATGTCCTTCCTATTGAACATCACCGGGCTCTTTTCTTGGAGTGCTGTTTTTAATTTATCCAATTGCTGACAGTACCTCTCCTAATTTAGCCTTTCGTTTGGTTTCAACAGCTCAAAATGTATTGGTCCTCGAATGTCCCACCATATACACAACATTCTCTTGTTCAGACTCAACTTCGGTTTAGAGGTAGAGGAGGCAGGTTTTCTGGGTTCACAGTATGCCCTTTTTCTTATGATGTTTTCATAGGTAATCCACTTTTCATCCCCAGTTATGATCCGGTCCAAGAAGGGTTCGATTTTGTTGCGTACAAGCAGAGATGTGCATATGATGATTCGATCATTCAAATTTTTCTCACTTAACTTGTGTGGCACCCATCTCGAATACTTCCACACAAACCCTAGTTTCCGAATATGGTCGGAAATGGTTTGTTGAGCTGAATCAAGCCTCTCCGCAATCTCCGATGTTGTCAAAAAAGGATCTTGCTCTAACATGATCTTGACAGTATCGTCGTTGATGAAAGATGGTCGCCCAGAGCGTGGCTTATCAGAAAGGTCGAAATCACCTACATGAAATTTTTTGAACCATCTTCTGCATGTTCTATCAGAAACTGTACCTTCACCAAACACTTTCAATACATTTCTATACGCTTCTGTAGCATTTCTTCCCTGTTGGAATTCGTACAAAATACAGTGACGTAAATGAACTTTGTCGGTAGCCATGGGTGCACGATCGCGTCTCACTTAATACTAACAAGAATGAACTTCGTTTTAGTTCATCTGCGACGAAAATGTGTATACATTGTTAGCGATCAAAAGAGAGAGCCAAATATGTGTCACAGGAATATGCGCATACTTGTTGAAACTGATTGTAACAGGAGCGGAAAGAACTTTCCAGTAGACCTAATATATATATATATATATATATATATATATATATATATATATATATATATATATATATATATATATATATATATATATATATATATATATATATATATATATATATATATATATATATATATATATATATATATATATATATATATATATATATATATATATATATATTATATATATATATATATATATATATATATATATATATATATATATATATATATATATATATATATATATATATGTATATATATATATATATATATATATATGTATATATATAATATATATATATATATATATTGTATCTGTGTGTGTGTGTATATATATATATATATATATATATATTTGTCTGTGTGTTTGTATTACGATAAAAATGATAAATTGGTGATTATATAAATTTGGTAAGTGTGATAAATTATAGAACATTTATCACTTATAGCCGTTAATATATATATACCCCCAACTTGTAATGGGAAATGTGATAAAAAATTTTGATTATTTTGTAGATGATATTTTAATTCGAAAAAAATAAATACTTTCAAGCAATAAACAAAAATTTGAAAAGCATCGTGATGGCTTATAATATATATAATCTTTCAGTTTAAAAATTTAAATGTCAGTGGCTCTTTTGTGTTCATTTTAATAGATATTTTAAGACACAGGTTTAAAATAGCTTAAAATAAAATAAAGCCTAGTTCGTTATTGCAGTAAATACTTTGTTTTTATGTAAACAAAACTGAGTTTTAAATATTAACAAGTGATTATAGATAATTATTATGTATTGTTAATTAAAAGACCTGGAAAAAGAAAACACAATTTAGAGTATTTGAGCTTATTAAAAACACTTCCATGTCAAAAGAAACTAAACCTATATTCTATAAAAAAGTATTTATCTATACTTACTTGTAAATTTATTTATTTAAATGCATTAGATTATTATGACACTTAGAATTACAGTTTTCTTTCATTGTCACTTATTTGATTTGCTCTCTCACTTGCTAACACATCATTAATATCACTGGCTTTCAGAAAAATGATTTTCTAACACAATTTTGAAATGATATTGTTTGATTTGTGGAAAGTTTTCAAGGATAGTAAATTTTTCTTCACAAATAATGAACTGATTTCTGGCACACTACTAGGAAAATTTTCCTAGTTTTGTTCCTAAAAGATAAATGTGCCCTTGTCGAATTTTTAATATCATCGCTAATTACTTCGTTGATCACTTCTTTTTCTGTCTACGTCTGATATTCGCATAGTTCACTGTATCCCCAAGAAAATCGCTATGTAGAAAAGAATTTAAAATTTGAAACTTTCAAAGTCTTTTTTGCCTGCGATTCAAGCGTAACATAACGTACTGTATGTTCGTATGTTCATATATACATAAAAATTTTTTAACCTGTTCCTGGTGAAAACCCTTCCTTATTGTGTCCCCAATCATTACGTGTCAAAATTAACAGTTTATATGTGAATTAACTAATATTGGATAGTTCTTAATTTCACACTGTGGATCTACTAATTATTCAGTTTTAGTACCCCATCTCTTTCCTTATTAGTGTTTATCGGTTCTATCCATAAATTTGATAATTTTATTTCATATAGAGATTTTCTTTTCTTCGCATAATATTTTTTACAAGTTTGCTGAGGAAACGAAGTTATTTTTATTAAAGAATGTACTTACTAGCTCTATTCCCTACTGGATAAGTTCGCACTGAATGAGCGTCGTGAGGAATTATCGGTTTGATTGTCTTCACTATCATATTCAGCTTCTTTTCCACGTGGGCAGGGTAGAAGTGGACACAGTTGCAAGTGTTCAGAGTAGGGCATGTGCAGGGTGCTGCAGCTTTACCGATTCCCTTCCCGGAATCGTTAGGAATAGCAGCACCACGAACATTTTCTAAATTAAAAAAACAATTATAAATTATTACCTTTATCCACATGTAATAATTCAGTGAATATATTACTTAAATAACGATATGTAATTTGTTTGTTACGATTTATATACATATAAATATTTCTTGATATATAGGAATACTTATGACACTCTAATGATTTTTAGTTTCTTGAATAATTTTGGCTAAAATATCCTATTAAAATGGTTTTGCAAAATTTTGGAAGCATTTTTCTTACTGATTATCTCCAAGAATTTTCAAATTTATAATCAATAATTATTAACAACTTAGTCTCTCTAAGAATATAATTTACATTAAATATGCCTTCAAGTAGAAATAATAATGCATTCTTAAGTTAAATTCGAGTTTATGTAACTATAAATTTATTTTTCTATATTTGTTATCCAAAATTCAAACATGCGCCTAATCATAGCATAATTTTAAGCACAATAAAATGGTATTCTGCAACACGCTTACACAATGCATCAATCACAAATATATTATTGTTCCCATTACATTACAAATGCTTAAAAATTTTAATTCATTTAGTTTGTCTTACATGCAATAATTTAGCTTGGTAATATAATAAAAGTGATTTCTCTTTTATTATTACGAAATGAATTTATATACATAATTGTCTTTTAAAAAGCACAAACTAAAGAAATTCATTATGAACCTCCTGACGAAATTTGATTAAAGGATACTTCCTGGTGTTATTCAAGTAGTTTGCAAAGTATTGAATGGATATTTGGTCAGAACCGAAAGTCAAAATGAGTACTTAATGCCAAAAGATTCCTAATGTTGACTTCCTAGTGTTCAAGATTTTGCAAAGTATTGATTGGATACTTGGTCACAAACAGAATCAAAAGTCAAAATGAGTACTTAATGCCAAAACCTCCCTGCCGGCTGTGTGTTAAACCAGGACCAATTATGAAAACAATGTGAATATTGGATCTAATTAGCTAGATTAATGAAACTAAACAACTGCTCCGATTAATAACATTATTATTCTCAATTGAACCGGGTATCATTCAGATTACTATCATTATAAAAGTTAGAAATATTTGCTACATTTAAACTGCCACTTTGTTTTAAAGAAAATTTTAAAGTTATTTAGTTGCTCTTAGAGATTAGAAAAATAAAGATAAAATTAAAACAACCACATTATACACATTACAATAACTGATAAAATGATTCATTTTGTCAATCTGTGTTTAATATAGACGGTCGATAAAAAAATTAACTAATCATTAGACAATAAGTATAACAAGCTATTGGAGGAAGTACACTTAACCAATCAATGATAATAACTGTGATTTATATTGAAATCAATTTTAATTACATTTATATACATGGAATAACTTAAAATATTTGTTTTCTCAAAAATGTTTTCGTCAAACTTATGTCAAGTATTTTTGAAAGCAAGTAAGCATAAAAAAAAGCAGAAAAATTATATCCTTAACAATGATTGAACTTTTCAAATGTTTCATTTTGTAATTTTTCAAAAATGGCTTTAATCAATAATTTCTTACCACAAACAAATACAGATTTTGAAAAATAGATTTTCAGATTGCTGTTATTACCTACACAATCTTGAGGGCAAAGGAAGGGATCCAGCATTTCTAACTCATCGCACACTCCATCAGGACACGTCTTCAAGTGAGGAGAGCAGGTGGCATACTGGCTGACGAGATTCCGAGAAGAGGCCTGGCGCCATTTGCAATATCCGTCAACAGAGCCTCTTCCACAACTAGAAACGCAACTTTTAGCATTTCCATGTGAAGCACATGTCGGGAAATGGTGACCTGGCTCCAGACCTTCAGAAAGGGAAATAGAATTTTATGATTAAGACATTAGTTGCATTATGTGTAACACTAGCTACACTAAGTAATTCCATAAATTGGTACTTGATCTAAAGATTAGTAAAATATTTTACTGCAAAAGAGTAATTAGTTTGTCCTTTATAAAAGAACATATTACTTTTCTATATCCTTAGATTAAAAGTAAAATTCCTTTTTTAAGTCTCTAGGACAAATAAATCAGTAATATGGATTAATTAAATAAATTTTGAAAAAGAAAAATTAATAATTAAAAAAATTAAGAAAAAGAACAAAAATCCATAAAATAACATAGTTTTTGACACTGTTTACATTTCTTACTATACATTTGAAAAAAGAAAAACAAAATGTTAATGAATTCCAGAATGTTTAAAAATTTAAAAATAAATAAATTAATGAAGAACATTTTTAAAAAGAAAATTTGCAGAAGAATGCGAAAAAAAAATTTTTTTAAGAAAAAATTATTAACGGAACTATGAGAAATCTGAAAAAACTTTTATGACCAAGGATATATATATATATATATATATATATATATATATATATAAACGAAAAGAAATAAAAACTGAAATATAAATTTTGAAGTTTTCTAGTTTGTGGAAATGTTTTTCCTTAGAAATTATTTTCACTTGTGTGATGATAACAACAAGATAAATTAATAAAATTTTCAATGATAATTTATTGCTGAAAAATAAATACACAAAAATGATAATTTCAGAAGGAAATTACACCATGTGAATGCAGAATACGACACTGGTTGCTATGCTAATATACGCGTGTTCTGTGAAAGCCTCAGATTATTTCTAAACTCAAATGGACAAAGTTAATGTTTGTCAATAAAAACTGATAAGAATGTCAACAAAAAAATCATAAAATTGAAAAAAAAAAACCTGAATAATGGATCGTGCTAAATTTAATCACGATGGTTCCAAACGCACAAACTTTTGTTCTTAAAAATTAAGTTAAATCTCTGTTCATCATAATTAATAGATTTTCACTGCAACATTGCTCAAATTTTTATGATGGTCACTGAATATCAAATAAATGCTTACGCATATACGACATCCTGCACTTTTCATTTTAAACTGTACCAACAGTTCTCAAGCATTATTTCATTTGAAAAATATTCAACAATAGAGTATCTCTTTCTTGTTCTAAAGTTTTAACTAATTACTTATATTAAATATATCAATATGCATTTATAAATATTTATTCGATTTTGACGACTTATATATAAGAGTACTCAATGTCTTAAAAATGTAATTAAGAAAAACGGATGTGTTCTTAAAATTAAAAAAAGGAAAGATTTATATCTTCCGTTTTTTATATATATTGTTTAAGTAAGCGAATTAAAGTAACTTTCTGTATGATGAAGATTATCTATGGTAACTAATAGATAATTTGTTAACTCGTAAAAGTTGAGTTTAATCAAATTATATTTCATTGTATTCCCCTGGAGAGTAATTCTACAAGGCATTTTAAGTTATACACTTCTCCATATGCTGCTAATTTATTGCGGAGAAATTATAGTCATATTCTCAATGGTGTAATGCAAGCTCATTGTATAATAGCAGTAGAATTCGAACCATCAACTCTTATTTTAGAAGAAAACGATTCATGCCAACACAATTTTTGCATTTCATGAAAAGCATATTTAGTTTACTAATTTTGGATACATCTGCACTTATTCAAAATATCATACGAGGGTTACTCTGAAATTTTTGAGATACGCGCAGACGAGAATTTACAAAATAAAAATAACGGTTTAATTTTAAAGTACAAAGTATTTTAACACAGAAGACGATTTGTTACTGACTTACTTCAACTTGTTTAGCGTGGAATAAATTTTAAACAGAAGAGAAAATGGAGTTGATGCGGGAACATTTTCGCGCTATGATTTTCTACGATTTCAAAACAGGATTAAATCAAGAAGAATGCGTTCAGTGGTTTCAATTAGCATTTGGTAATGAATCTCCAGCTTGTGCTACTGTATTCAGATGTTTTAGAGAATTTAGAAGAGGTCGCAATTTTCTTCAGGATGAAGAATACACAGGAAGGCCGCCGTCGGCTGTAATCCCGGATAATGTGTCTGCCATACGAAAAATGTTAATGGATGATAATCGTTGTACCTATCAAATGATACAGAAGGTACTTAACATTAGATCCGCAACCATACACAAAATCATTCATGAAGAATTACATATGAAAAAAGTAGTTTGCCGTTGGGTTCCCCATAATCTAACTGAGCATCAAAAAGAGGAGCGTGTAAGAATCAGTAAAGAAACTCTTAATATGCTGAATGATGGTGGCCACCGCATCATTTCTAAAATTGTAACAGGTGATGAAACGTACATACCGTTTTTTGACGTTCTAACACATCAAGAAAGCAAATTATGGGTCTTTGAAGATGATCCCACGCCGACAATGGTGAAAAAACAACACGCACTGAAAAAAGTGATGTATAACGTTTTCTTCAGAAGTACGGGATTGGTCAAAGTCATCAAGTTGGAAGGACAGAAGACAGTAACAGCAAATTGGTATATCACTAAATGTCTTCTAGAAATTCTACAAGAAGTGAATGTTGGGGAACAATGATTCACCATGACAAGGCATCTTCACATACAGCCAGATTAACAATTGAGTTTCTTAAACAAAAACAAATTAAAGTGACCGAACATCCGCCGTATTCACCTGATCTAGCTATGTGCGACTTTTGGTTATCTTTTAATCTTAAAAAGAATTTACCTAGACGTCGTTTTTATTCAGAAGAAGAGATTGATGTGGCTATAAATGCATTTTTTTCATCTATTCGAAGAAATGAATGGCTTGAGGCATTTAATCTGTGGAAAATTCGTCTACAAAAGTGCATTGATGCTGGAGGAGACAACTTTGAACACATGTAAAATTTTGTAAGTATAACTTTAAAAACCTAATTGTATCTCAAAAATTTCAGAGTGACCCTCGTATACCGTATTTTCCTGTATATAATCCACAGCGGCGTATAATCAACTACAAATATTCGAATACTGCATATAATATGGGTGTCACGTAAAATAAATAAAGAGAAAAATACACAGTGTGATTAAAAATATAATAAACTGAAGAGAAAAAAATTTATTATCAAAAAGATTTGTTTAAATCTACCTTATCCAAAAGTGCGATAAATTGAGATAAAAGCAATATAGACCAAGCAAGACTGATAATTCCGAGAATTTTCTAAAACTTGTTGATTTTTGTTTTAATAACTTTTAAGGTTAGACATAATCGAGGTTAGACATATTTTTTTAAAAATAAAGTTTGTTTCCTTTATAATTAAATGAAAGAAATGGATTATTTTCGAATTGCGCATTGGGTAAATTTTTTTTCGTATCGCACCTGCTTCGTTTTTATCTTACTTTAACACGTTTGTCACACTTTTTTTCTTTCTGTATTCCTTGTTTATAAACGCAATTGGACAAAACTGATTATAAATGAAATAGTTAACGGAGTTGGGGTGCCATTTGCTATTTATTTTATCAAACATAATTTTTTTTTCAAAACTTTGTAAGCTTTTTTGATGGAAAATGTTTTTTTTTATCAGACTTTATATATTTAATTTTCCAATCACCTTTCTGCTGAATTAAGGACTTTAAACAAAGACAAATATGCTTCCCAATATTAGTTTCCAATGAAACTTTCGCAAATTCATACGCTTTAAGAAAGACAGGTTAACTTATGTGCATAATTAGAATACGATTAATTTATGGGTAGAGATCATTTCAATAGGATAATCTTCGGTTACGTCACAATCGAAACCATTGTCTTCAAACCATAAAAGTAAGATTCATCTTGAACTAGTGATAGAAAACGCTCTTTAGAATAAAACGTCCAGTATTTGATCTCAACCATTGTTGAACAATGGGAGATAGATCTTGCGCTTCTACCGTTTGCATGTATATCGGTGGGGGCTTGGGAGCTATCCGGGCTTCCTCTCTCACAGCATCGGTGTAGGCGAGCCCGGACTGTACCTTAAGGTTAACAGTCTAGGAATACTCGCCCATCATCACCAAGCGCCTAATAATTTTGAACCATGGTCAGGTGACGAGGTCACACCTTAGCAGGCACCCTCCGCTCCACATCCACACCACACCAGCGGAAGAACTTTGGACGTCACAAATTAATGTGGACACGGTATTAACCCACGGAGTTCCAAAAATCCAATGAGGGAGAATGGATGGTCACCCTCCCAATCACTGCCAGCAGCAAATGATGCTGCATTTTGTTGAACTTGACGGGAAGCTGTATGAAGCCACCCGAACTCTTCTCTCACAATGCCTGAAATGTGACCCAATATATACGAAAAGTCTTCCACGATCGACAAATGTCTTACAACAGCCTTAAGCCATTAGGCTGCCTACTATGAGGTGTCAATACAAACAAAGCAACCTTTTCAAAAGCAGATTATCGAGAGTTTAATACTATTTATACGATGTTATATCTCTGCAAGCAATGCTACAAATATTATTGCTTTCCGATCAATAAAAAAGTAGAATTCGATTAGCATTCCTCGACCTAACAAGAACTCAATGCTGATAGAACTTGGGCATACAAAATAATTATAGTCTAAGGTGACCTAATTGAGAAATATCGTATACATTGGGAGAAGGAATTAGAAGATGAAGCGTAATTTCATTATTTAACTTGTTCAGTGTTACAAGTCAGTAGGTTGGTGTTTGAGAACTTTAAGTTATTAAAAATAGGAAGATGAAAAGTAACTATAAAAGAAGGTAATTAATGAATTACCTTTTTTTATGAATACAATTTGTTAATGAATGATTAATGAATTAATGAATACAACTAAATACTACGCAAATATGCTTCTGACCACACTCGGGTTGACGCTCCAAACACTTCAAAGCAGTTTCAAAACTGGCAAATGTTTTACTAGCTGATGGTCTCGCGTCAACTATAACTTAGGGGTTAAGGTCATATCTTGAGCTACACTTTATATAAGTTGACCATCATTTGCGATTTGAAATCCAGTGTCACACTCATAATTCATTCTTCAAATGTATCTTCAGCACCAAATTCTAAACGTGCAGGAATTTACTAAAGAATGTTTCTGAATTTCTCAAGTGACACATCATTCTCATTCTCTCCATTCTTTTAATTTATTTTTCTTTTCCAGAGAATTTTCCATTTTCTCATTTTCCCTCTCTAAGTTATTTTTCTGAAATTTTGAAAGCGATTCGGATAGATGGAGTTCGGTTAAATGGAGTTTGGATAATTGGAGTTCTACTGTATATTGTTACTTTTTAGCGTTCTTTTTATGGATTCTTTAATGAGTATTTAGCATACTTCGGCCTACGCCGTTTACATTTGCAATTAAAAATTGGATTAGATATCATCACTTGCATTCCAGTTAATATAGCCATCGTAAAAAGCTTATCTTTTACCAACGTTATCACCAATTTTCTTTTAAGAGCCATTTTTATGATCGCAGATGTAAGCAAGTCTGATTTTACAAGAAACCATGAAATTTTTATTACTGCTCGTGACTAAAATTGAAATCTTCAAAGAATAAGGAACGAACAGTTTTAAGTGCATATTAGGAGCGGAACAAATTAAAGAACAAATTTTACGGCAGCCATACAAAAAAGCTTTCTTTGTGGGACTTGCAAAGATATTTAATAAAAAATGTGAGTCTTTAATCTTAATAAACTAAAGGATTGTTTTTATTCAAGGGAGTCAAAAATATACGTTTTAAGGAAAAAACTTAAAACTCATAAATCAATATTGGCCAGTCAAATAAAATACCTCAAGGAATATTGTTAATTTCATATGAGCACCAAATAACCAAAAATAAACTCGACCGATTTAAAGAACACATTACAAATGATATGAAACTAAAAAATGCCGTACATTAAAAAAGGATTACAGAAAATTTATTAAATAATACAGATGAATAGAATAAATGAATATTTTTACTTTGCTAACTTCGAAGAAACAGTGATGCTGCAGTAGATCATCTTTTCTTTGAAAATGGCAGGCAAATAATCATTTTTGAATAAATAATTTTATTTTTGTGTTCTTGCGTATTTGCATCATTATTTCATTAAAAATTATTTTTAAGATCTAATGTTTTTTTAACACTAATAGCTCATTCTTGGATTTATTTAAATAGAAAATAAAATATTTTAATAATTAAATTTTTTTATAAACATTCGTGACATCATGTGAAATATTTTTGTAAGCTAAACTCAAAAGAAAAATAATTCAAAGCTATAGCATTTAAAATAATTTATTATAAATAAAAGATGATTCTACTGTTTTTCTTAATAATATTTGTTAGAATATTTCATGTATAATTGAAGAAGCATTCTGGGTTTTTTCCTTGTTATTTATTGAAACTCAAATCCGATAAAAATAATCTTTTATCAAAACTTTATTCATTGTTAGTGGTTCAAGTTTTCCAGTTTTACGAACTATGATTTTCAGTGAAAATTTTAACTTTCGAGAAAGAACTACGATAATTCGAAAAGTAAAAATTGGAAATGTAAGAATATTTTTGTTTTTGGAAAGGAAAAGTAATAATGTTTACTACTTTTTGACATTTACTTTAATGCTATTTTGCACCACATTATTCAAAATTCTATCTTGAACAACAGAACTCTAGAGCTTCGTGCCGTTTCCCGTTCAGATAAGCAAAGTGAAGCATGATTTGCCGCGGGCAGTGGTTGGGAGGGTGACCACGTACGCTCCCTCACTGGGTTGCTGGAGCTCCGTGGGTTTTGGACGTGTCCACGTGCATCTGTGACTTCCAAAATCCTTCCATTGGCATGGCGTGGATGTGGGTAGGAGAGTGCCAGCTCAGGTGAGACCTCGTCAACTGACTATTGTTCAAAATGACGAGGCGCTTGATGATAAGCAAGTATTCCAAACCTGTTAGGTACTGTCCGGGCCTCACCGTTCACGATATCTCTGTCTTGGGCAATAGAAAGAACATTTAAATACAGTAGCAAAAACAATACTGTTATTGCTTCAAAATAAAACTTCTTCAAAAATTGAACAAAAATTAACAAACGTTTTTTTAAATAATACAGTCAAAATGTAAAATGAAATTGGAATCTGATGCCGTATATGTTTTTTCTTACGCGTATAGGTTACAGTTTTAAAATAAAGTAAGGAATCACACGCGTTTTTGTTTGAGAATGGAGAATTGTAGAATAATGTGAATCACACATCGCGTAAGTAACTTTATATAAGTGAGTTCAAAACATCGTTAATACGAATAAAAGGAGGAAGTACAACATTCAGCTACCGTTGTTGATAAATGTCTGGAATTGAACATGGAACCTTTAGTTCGGCAGAGTGTTGTCTTACCACTATGATACTGTAATCCTGGATTTCTTGATTTTGACACCGCGTAAGGGACAGCCTAACGGGTGAAGGCTACACTAAGGCATTTTAATATTCACCGCGTATTACCTTCTAGAAGGACTTTTCATAAATAGTGGGCCGTATTCATGCATCGCAAGGGAGAAAACCCGGAAAACTCCCAAGCTTCCACCTCGACAGATGTGATAATATAAGGGAGCCGTAAACATCCATTTTACCGTAGTTCAATTCTGACTGGATCAAATCTGGGCCTTATGTTCCAAAGAGTGGTGTCATATCACTATGCCATGCAGAGCCCTTGAATTGATAGATTGATCAAATTTATGACCTGATGAATTACAAATTAAGAAAACAGAAAAATGATGTAAGGAGACAATTTGATGAACAAGTGAAGTGTCGATTATAACTAATACTTAATATTATTAAAGCATATTTGCCAAATCTATTATGTGAGACATTAAAATGTAAAAAGACCAGGGAGTCATACATATTGGCGATTTTTACATTTGTCTTAATCAATCTATAAGAAAAATATATTTCTTAAAATAATACATACCACAAACACTCCTTTGGTCACCTAAAAATGAATAAAAGTTTTTTAATAATTAAGAAAGCTGAAAATAAATATACATATAAAGGAAAATTTAAAATGAGATTTCTAATACAGAGAGTTCATTCTCGGGTTTTGTTTCTTTTATGTAAAAAAATTTGGTGTGGTTCGTACAAGAAGATAAAACTTGTGCGTGTTAAATTATCAATGAAGTTAAATTTGCAGCCTACAGGAATTGTGGAAACTGCTTACATTCATCACTTAAAAATACTTTGTTTTTTTTATTTTTGTTTCACCATATTTTATTCAAGATTTCTTAATGATTCTAGATCTAAATGAATTTTTGCTGGAGTAAATATCAAGCTGCCTAGAAAACTTTAAATTACTCGTATTTAACAAAATAAGCACGTTTAAATTCTTCAACTTATTAATCGATTCGTTGTTTAAGTTGCTTTTTTGTTCGTATTCATGAACTTTTTTTCCCGATATTTTATCAGTTAAATTCTCTAAATTTTTTGAAGTTGTTATCTTGGCTTGTTAAAAATTTTTATATAGTGAGTTATTTAAAATCATTCTTTTATTTTGTATAGTTACATGATTAATGCAAAAATCAAAGTTTTTCTTTTTTAAAAAAATAATCTTGCCTGCTGTTTATAGGAACTTTTCCTTTTCTTCTGCTGTTTATAGGAATTTTCAAGTAAATATTTTATGTTTGAAGGAAAATAAGAATGGAAATAAGATTCCATTCTTATTTTCCTTCAAACATTAAATATTTACTTGATGATAAAAAGTTAATAATAAAATTAGCAAACTTCATATCTTAGTAATATAAAAAAGAGATTTTTTGGATTACTTTTGAAATTATCTACCTAAAATATTCAAAATAAAGATAAATGCGCTACGCATAAAAATAAGTATATTTTTAAATCGTTTTCAATTTCATCTGCTGCCTTGGGATTTTTCTTCTTTAAGCACGACAAGGGGTGGAAGTGATGTTACTTTTAAACAGGGGGGCACATAGTGGGCGTGCCGTAAAAGGGGGTCTTCGTAATTTAGAATCAGGAACCAAACAATCGATATCATATACTTGGTCTGCCACCCCGGATGTATCATTCCATATGGAAGACATTGCGACCCCGGCTTATTTTACGTGCCCTGCAGCCATAGCAATTCATAAACAGAAATAACTGATCTTCAATTAGGTCGGGATTCGAACTCCGATTTTCAAACATTACATTATAAAAATCTTAATCTAACACCTGAAAATTTAGTTAATTAAAAATATTGAAAACATTAGAGCTGAAACTGCATTCCTAGCTTAAAGACCTGAATAATTTCTTTTTTTTTTTTTTTTTTTTGGAAACGTAAAGATTGTTGATGTACCAGCATGCTTCCCTGTACTTAGCTCTGAGATAGGCTATGCCAATCAGATATAAGAAGCCAGGTGTGATTCTTTGTAATTTAGAAGCAGCAACCAAGCAGAAGATCCCAATATTTGACTTGCCATCCCCAGAGGTATCATTTCGCTTGGAGGACATTGCGACCACTACCACCTATTTAACGTATCTCAGCCGCCATTGACAGACACGACAGATTTTTGTTGGGTTGATAGATATCTTTATTATTTCTTAAATAAAGTGCAATGATAGCTACTGTTACTTATGTAAATTGTAAATACTTTCAAGCATTTTGAATTCCTTAGTTGAAATTTTAACACAAATGATGAAAAATATCTCATACTTAAAATCTCGTCGACCGTGAAAAGAGAATGGAGACAAACAACACGATATTCCGCCAACAATAAAAAACTATATACCAAATACATGTTTGTTACATCGTTAAACTATTTGTCTTTTTCTTCTTCTTTCTTATCCACTGGTCTGACTCAGACCAGGTCCATGACATCCTTCACCTTCAAAGAATCGAGGACAGCCCCAGGGCTGTATAAAAGTTCACGCTTTGAAAAGCCAATGCAGTTCAGCAGGTGTTCTGGATTGGCTTCGTTAGTATTGCACGAAGTGCAGGTGGGAAAGACTTGTTTGCCCTGGGAGAACCGTAGAGTCCGAAGATGGCCGGATCTGAGTTTGGACAAGGCAATCTGATCACCTCTTTCACCGTCGAAACTCAAAGATCTCCCAGGATCAGAGCCACAGTGCCAAGCATAAGACGGCGGAATTTTCCAAGATGAGTTGGCAAGAGCCCTACTCCCAGAGAAGATTTCCTGGAAAGTCAGCGGATCAGCAGAACCAAGAGGCAGCGATGATGCATCCTTAGCAAGGCCATCGGCGATATCGTTATATTTAAGATCGACATGTGATGGAATCCATTGAAAATGAATAATGGAGGACTCAGATAATGCTTTAAGCTTTTTGAAAACACAAATTCCCCTCTGGTACACAAAAACTATTTGGTTTTCTTTAAAAAAATGTAACCTTCATATTTAGTCATATTTAAAAATAAAATTCACTGCAGCAGTTATCTGTTTTTTAATTGCGTGTTCATAATTTCAACATTTTGTTTCAAAAACACTTTTTAAATATGCAATGAGAAAAATGTTGTTGTTGTTGCACCAGGATACTTCCCTGTACCTAGCTCTGAGTTGGGTTCTACCAGTTAAATAGAAGCAGCCTGGTCGCGTCTTCGGGATCTTCAGTCAGCCGGGATTCGAACTCATTACCTTCCGATAATGAGTATGGCGCCCTAATTAACCAGGCCACCGTGAGAAATATATAAATATGTGAATAAAGTATAAAAAAAATATAAATCAATTTCGGTGTGGAATTTGCGACAACTTTCCTGATAAACGAGATTTCACACATGTACTCGAAAATTTTTTTTATAGTAATGAACTAACCAGTATCCACAACACGGATGAGCACGACGCACTGTCTGTCAGCCGCTTCCCTGCTTCTCCACGTCAGTACGAGTTTGTACAGGTTGACTGTACTCCTGGACAGGGCAACTTCATCTGCAACGTAAATAATTCCAGTGATGGGAGTAACACCGAAGATCCTGTAACTGGGAAGTCCTTTTCCTCGTTCACCCAGCAAGCGGAAGAAGTACCCTTCGTGGGACTGCACTTCCATGGGTTGCACAACCTGATTAAAGGAAAAAAAAAGCGTTAACTTTAATTAAAGTAACTATTTCACGATTGTTAAGCAATTTGGATAACTCAGATTAAATATGGATGCTAAACGTCAACCTTCTACGTCATGAGGCTTTATTCAAAATTTCTTTATTTAATATTTCAATGATATATATTTTTAAAACCAATACATTTAGTGAATTCACTCGTAATGATTTCTAGTTCTAAGAATGTTTAAATAATGCATGAAAAATGAAGCAACTTCAATTAGAGAAAAGTTTTTCAAAATTATAAACTGAATACGTGTCTCTTAAAAATGATATTTCTTTCAATATTGGCCCATAATATTTCATTTGCAATGATTTGTGGTGTGTAAAGATACTCCAGAAATCCACAATTAATTGAAGGAAGCAACAATAATTGAGGAAAGATAAAAAAAAATCTACCCATTTCTCTATGACATTCTATATATGAAATTATATTGTTGATGACAATTTTCATAACAAGTATTGAGGTTCAATAGCTTATAGAATTTGAAGCTTAACTTAGGACAGATTCAACATTTAAGGAACAATATGTTTTATAAAAGTACAAAAACAAGACCAGATAAATACAAACATTGCAAAGCATTTTAATATACACTCATGTCCACAAATTAAGGATAATTCAGAATCACATAGAAATTGAACTCTAAAATAAAAATTTTACATGTATAATTATCACACACATCTTGAAGAATGATATGCAAATTACAAGAAACCACCTGATGGCGCCGATATTACGTCACAATGACGAGAGTGTAAGAGAAGGGTGTATAAGGAATAGTTGCAAAGAAGTAAAATTGTTCACAAGCGCTTTAAAAGCCATTCAGTGCAATAACCGCATAGTTATGGCACAAAGGAAGCATTTGGATGATGTTTTACGTGGTAGAATTATCGGCCGTCTGGAATGTGGACGTACCCAGCTGGAAGTATCTGAGGAATTTGGAATCGCCCAGAGTGTCATCTCCAGGCTTTGGCAACGGTTCCAAGCTGATGGTAATGTGAGTAGACGTTACAGCACAGGTCGCCCCCGAGTTATAACGCCGAATGAGGATTGGTATTTGGCAGTTACTGCCAAAAGAAACAGACGGAGCGCAGCATCTGACCTGTCACGCTATCTCTCTTCAGCTATCGGTAGGCAGACAGTTTTAAGGCAGATCGTGTACAGACACTTAGGGCACATTGGTCTATATGCTAGTAGGCATGTCAGATATGTTCCACTTACCGCAACTCACTGTCGCCGGCGGTTAGTCTGCAGTAGAGAGCATGCATTGTGAACACCGCAACAGCGGTCTTGTGTGATGTTTTCTGATGAGTCCAGATTTAGCTTTCAAACCTCCGGCAAGAATCAGCCCTAAGATTGCCTGATTCTTGCCGGACTTTCATACGGAGAGGGCCAGATACCCGTTACCACTAAGAGAATACCATTAAATGACACCGTTACGATGGTACAGGATTGCTTGTTTGGCGAGGAATTATTGTGGGTTCCAGAACTAACCTGCATGTTCAGAACTATGTATTAACCATCATATCACATGTTATATTGGATTTTGTAAATAGGTTTTTTTTTAAATTTCTCCAGGGAGTAAAAATCGCAATTTTTTTAATGATGTCAAACATATAGCTACTTTTTTGCTCTTTACCTTTTGTTTAATAAATAGACTTTAGAAATTAGTCGCATTTGTTTTGCTTCTGTCTCTTTCTTTACCTGAACTTGCATTATCCTTAATATATCGACACGAGTGTACGAATAAATTTATACAGTAGTTGTGTGTGTGTGTGTTGTTACCAAATGACCATTAGATTATTCATATAATATAAGAAAATGAAAACATGACTTAAGCAAATATATCATGGTAGGAAACCATCATCATAATAATGAAGCCATGGCATTATGGATATAATATGAGAAAATGAAGCCACGATATTTGAAATCAAGGTATCATGGCTTGTAATCATCACCATGATCATGAAGCCATGCTATTATTCATATAATATGAGAAAATAACCATCATCATGAGTATAAAGCCATGGAATTGCATTATTTATGTAATACAAAAAAAAAATAAAACCATGGCATCGGAAATCTCAAAGTATCATGGTATGAATCCACCATCAAGATTATGAAGCCCTGACATAATTCGCATAATATTAGCAAATGAAACCATAACACATGTAACCAAAGTATCATGGTAGAAAACATTATCATGATATTATTCATATAATATAAGGAAATGATACCACGGTATCTGAAGTCAATGTATGAAACCATCATCATGATCATGAAGTCGTGGTATTATTCATATAAGATGAGGAAATGGAACTATGGTATTTAAAAGCGTCTACTGATCAATGATGACACTGTAATTGGGGAAGAAACGAACCACCATAGTGGCAATCATTATGATGAGAAACTCCTTTTTTTGCCGTTTAGATTTTTTGAAGAAACTTCTGAATATGAGATCAAAATTTCTTTATGATCGAAATGTTTTTCAGAATTGAAGGTATAGTAAAATAATTTTCTGTTCATCTGACGTTGCTAAGTTCACATGAAGCAACTAAGGATCAATTAAGTTTCATAACATGAAGTAATTTCATGATATAGATGTATAAAGGAATTAAATGTATTTAAAATTATGTTTAAGCTCTCTCTCTTTTAATTTGAAAATAGTTATACATTGCTTTGATTTCTTCAAAAAACAAATTTTCTGAATTCTTCTTTATTTCAAGGGAAAGAACTTTCTTATTAACGATGATTTTTTTTACCGTTTTGTTCTCATATACGTTTCTTTAGTAAGAAACTTTTCAAGACTTTATTTCGATGTTTAAACTGAGCTACAATATATTATGAACTTTATATAAGATTTGTATAATTATGTATCGCATATACAGACCTATGTATCGTATATATAATTTCTAAGAATACCTTTATATTATTTAAGCATTCTATAAAATGTCAGATTCTCGTATGTAAAACGCGCAGATGTATGTTTGCAAATGACCAGAAAATGGTATTACATATAAAAAATTATATACAGATATCAGCTATGTATGATTGATTAGTAAGATAAATTATTCCAATTTTCCAAAATTTAAATTTTCGAAACACTATCATTTTGCATTACATTCTTTTCCATTTATTGTATAATCTGTACTTGTTTTAAAATGTACTCGACAGAGCTATATCTTTATGTAACTTAAAAGTTATCATTGAACAATGAAAAAGAATATGGTTATAAAATTTCATTTCAAATAACGTATTAATAGGAGACGGTTTCACACGCAATTTCAAGTTATTCAAAATCCTAGATAGATGATTTCCACATTTGTACTACCAGGTAGTTTTATATTTCCCAAACTGAAATCAGTAAATATTTGCGGCCATATGAAACAGTAAAATATTTGTTACCAAGTGACTTTAAGTAGTAAAAAAACATAAAATTTTTAAACATTAAAAGAAAATAAAAAAAAAGATGCATCAGCAGGTTATAAACTAATGACGTAATTTTGAGAAATATTTAATACCGTGGGATGCAATACAGTGTACAATTATATTCTTTTCCTCATTTATTAGCAGCGCACCTTGAAATCTTTTCAAGACATTTTCGTCAATGGAATCGTAATGGATTCTCATGGATAGATCCATTAGAAAATAATACGAAGTATATATATATATATATATATATATATATATATATATATATATATATATATATATATATATATATATATATATATATATATATATATATATATATATATATATATATATATATATATATATATATATATATATATATATAGTTTTTAATCATAAGGTGGTTGGTTCTTTCTTTCGTTCTAGTTGAAAACAGTTGTCTACATCACTTTATTACAATTCTCATTGATTTAAAATATCCAAATAATATTTCATCTACGTCACACATATATTACGACATCGTATTGAGACGGAGTTGTAAATCCGACTTGCCGACGAATTTGTTGCCTGTCTTCTAATCACATGCTTCGAGCGGCAGCAAAAAGTTCACCATTGCTTGTCTGAGAACATTGTCGAAGTTCATTTTGTTAGTTATACGATTTCTTTTATAAGAACCAAAGCAATGGTTTGAGAAGCCGTTTTCCATTGATTAAAACTATTAACACATTAACAATAAACACAGAAGAAAAATCAAAATGAAAAAAAGGACAAAACATCCACTTATGGTTAGTTCAAAATCGACAAAATCGACAATTAATACTTAAAGGATATTTTTTCTTTACAACTATTTATTAAAAAAATTTACGAAACTATAAAAGAATAATCGGATTTATTTAATAGATCGTGAATCAGTTCTGCTCATGAATTGATCATCAGTGTTTATCATATATGAAGTCAAAATAACACACCTTTTTTGACTAATAATTTCTAGAACAGGTTTTGATAATATAATATATTTGAACTAATTTTTATCAGGTTCTCTTATCATCTCATCTCTTTACCCATTTCTTATTACCAGAGAAAATACAGTGAATACTATATTAATCTTACCCGAGCATGATGAGTCGAATGTCGAAATATCGTGGCTACTACTTGAAAGTCATCTGGGGCAGTTGCTGATTTTGGAAGGACGTTGCTTCGGTTGTGGATTATCACGAGGAATTCAATAAAAGAATCCTTAAAAACATATTATTTGTCATTAGATTATTAAAATTAATTTAATAATTTTAAAGCAGCATACAATTTTAGAAATTAGGTATGTCCTTAAAGGAATTATTCAGTAGTCCTATAGAATTGTCCATACATTCAATTTTGTATTTTTTGTATGCTCAATAAAAATCTCTAAAATTGTTTTAAGTTTTTTTACTAATGGTATTTAGTATTTTAATAATTATTTTCAATTATTGATATTGAAAGTATAAAATAAAACTAATAAAAATGTATTAAAATAAAAAACTATATAATAAAAAAGATAAAAGTCATATAAATAATTGAAAATAAACTTTAAAAAAAGCAACTTTTTCTTCTAATTTACTTGTTTAGCTTGCAATTCCTGTTTACAAAGATGATTTTAAGAAAATAAAATATTTATCGATAACTATATATTTTAGTCATAAGAGTTTTGTTAAGCGAAATTGACAGGAATAAACGAGACATATTAGAGAGTATGAATTCTTATTCCCTTTTGACTCCAATTGCTTACATTTAGAATGTAGTTTAAAATTTCAGCTACAAAACAAATTCTAGTTTTTTTTGTAGTAATTAGTTTTAGTTAAATATGATGTGCGTATGTAAGATGGTCTTACGATGGAGAGTTTAGCGAAACATTTTTAATTTATAACAATGAAGTTATAAAGAGTATAGTTTTACATTTCACTGAGTTTTATAAGCATTTATATTTCATTTAGTACGAATATATTCGCTTCAATGCATAATATTATTTATTTTCGTTGAAAAAATAATGAAAGATGTCCAATATTCTCATAATTTACAGAACTACAATAATAATTTTAAATGTTTAAATGACATAAGTAAACTACGTATCATTATACAAATAAACAAATAAAAATATAAATCTCTATATTCAAAAAGTAAATTAGCGTTGCGCTAAAAATAAATTAAGAATTCTAAAAAAAATTTTCTCCGAGATATTTAGTACTACATACCCCAGTTTCAATTTTATATATAAATACCTCAAACGAGATGAAGTCTGAATTAAAGAAAAAAATTAGTCATAATTTAATTAATTTCTTTTAACTCTTATTATTTAACTACTCTTGACTATTTCTTCTATCATCAAATCTTATTCAAATAGATTAAAGCAAAAAAAAAAAATTCAATATTTATATGAAATTCGTACTCTATGCAAATCAACAAGTTTTAAATTTATTCAATATTCACCAGACAGAATTATTTGAAATGTTTAGTAAAAAGGATGTGACATAATGAATTTATATCACGTATGTCCTCAACCTAGTATAAAGAAGGAAAAAAATTGAATAATCATACGTACCCCATCATGATTAATGAGTTTGGTGTCGTTGAAGGTCACAGTCACATTGTAAGAGGACCCTGGAAACCGAAATCCGGACTTTGGAACAAGGGCTGGATCAAAAAATGTGATTTATATATTTTGATACTAACAGTCTTTTATAAATAGTACAAAAAAGAAAGAAAAAAAGAAAGCGAAATATGATAAATTTTTCATTATTCAGCTCTAACTGAATTTTTGACAAATGGTGGTTTATACATGTTTTCAATTTGTATTTGTTTTCAGTTGTGATTGATTTAAGATAATATTATCAATTTGAAAAAAAAATTACATTTAAATAAACTTTACTAAAAGTCGTTAATTTATATAATGGAAAAATACCCTGCATTTTACAATTCACATTTATTTTGCTTACGAAATAGGTACATTTTTTAAAATAAAAAATGCTCACTAGATTAACCATTATCAATAAAGAAATTTTTTATTGGAACTCATGTAGTTATCACATTCATTTTGTGTGTGCATAATTCTTATTTCTCCTGAACGCAAACGTCAATTTTAAAAAGGTATGAATTTCCATAAATTATATCCCATTTTTTTATATAATTAATATAATGCTTTTTATATAAATTAGACACGTTTATATAAATTAGAAAAAAATGATACAGTTTTCTATATTAAACTGACAGCCTATCTGTTACAATAATATGCATCAATGACTTATTGTAATTTATAAACTAGTTTTAGGTTCTAATAATGTAACTTTCATATGCAAATATCAAGGATTTTCTTTATAGTTAAAAATTGAGCGTAATCGAATACCCAATTCGTTTAAACAATCAAAAGTTCTCTAAAACAATTAAGATTTTATCATTAAAACTAAGCTATATCTGTTTTTCAACAACTCAACATACAGTTAAATCGATAATTCTTCATAACATTTGGTAATACAGTAATCCCCCTTATAACACGGTATATTATTTCCGCGTTGTACGAGCATTCTCGTAAAACGCGCTCGTATGACCTCGTATAATGCGTTACGTACAAAAGATTCACGCTTAACTTTTCTCGTTAAAGGGGGTTTAAATCGAATATTAAGGAAAAACGATGTCGTGAATGAAATTGTGTGTTTTATTAAAATCAAATTAAGACCATTTTGAATAAAACACTTGTACAAATGTAACTAAAAACAGTTCATTTCAAATAAATCAAACAATTCAAACAGCTACAAAAACAGTTTTATTCCATGTTTATTCGCTGTAGGAGCAATAATTCAACAACGTTTCACCGACATCTTTTTTAGCAGAATGTTTAAAGGTCAATTATATGTATACACTACTGGCCATTAAAATTGCTACACCAAGAAGGAATACAAATAACAGAACGATATTTATTGGACACATACATTATAGTGGAAAGAACAAGTGATTAGATTTACAGGAAATTAGGATGTATGGATCTTGAGAAATCGATACCCAGAGCAGCCACCTCTGGCTGCAATAACAGTATTTATCCGCCTAGGCAAGGAGTCAAACAGTGATTTTATGGCATTTACGGGGATCTCAGTTCATGCAGCTTCAACACTATGCCACAGTTCATCGACAGTAGTGGATGGTGAGTGATGGCGTGTCAATCGCTCGGCAACCATTGACCACACGTTCTCAATTGGTGACAGATCAGGAGAACGTGCTGGCCAGGGTAACAGTCGAACCTGTTCTGTATCAAGGAAGTTCAGAACAGTACGGGCAACATGCGGTCGTGCATTATCCTGTTGAAACAAAACATTAGGGAGGCCTCGAAGATAGGGCAGAGCCACGGGCCTTAACACATCGGAAATGTAACGGTTGCTGTTCAAAGTGCCGGTAATATGAACAAGAGGTGATCGAGACGTGTATCCAATGGCCCCCTATACCATCACTCCAGCAGATGAGCCAGTATGGCGATGTCCAATGCAAGCTGACAATGCGCGTTCTCCACAATGCCTCCAAACACGGATGCTCCTGTATACAGAACCGAGATTCATCTGTAAAGATGACGTGATGCCATTCCCGCGTCCAGGTTCGTCGCTGATCACACCATTGAAGCCGCTCCTGTCTGTGACGCAGCGTCAATGGTAGCCGAAGCCATGGTCGCCCTGCAGACAATCCATGCTGCTGCAAACGTCGTCGAACTGTTCGAACAGAAACTTGTTGCCTTGCAAATAAATGACTCCATTTCTCGACTCAGGGTTCGTGACGTGGCTGTACGATCCCTTGTGACCATGCGGATAAGATGTCTGTCTTCTCTGCTGTTAGTGATGGGGGTTCGCTGAGATCCTGCATGACATTCCGTATGATTGTCCTGAACCCATCGATTCCATATTCTGCTAACAGTCATGGGGTCTCGACCGACGCGAGCAGCAATATTGCGGTACGATAAACCGCAATCCCGGTAGGCTATAATCCTTCCTCGATCAAAGTCAGACAAGTGCTGATAGGCATTTCTTCTTCTTACACGAGGCATTACAACAACTTTCTTTCCCTAAAACAACGTTGAAACGGAAATTGAGTATGAGAAAACTGCTGTCAAATCTCTGGTTTTATACACATTGTAGATGTCGCTACTGTCGCCTACTTTGTATGAATGCGCTGAAAATCTAATCATTTGCATATCACAGCAAGTTCTACCTGTCATTCAAATTTCACGTGTGTGGTGTGCCGCTTTCTTGGTGTGGCAATTTTAATGGCCAGTAGTGCGTGTGTGTATATATATATATATATATATATATATATATATATATATATATATATATATATATATATATATATATACATACATACAGGGTGGTCTTTTTTAAAGTGACAGTGTTTGGAGCGTCCTGAAGCGCGATCTAATAGCCGAAATGGCACCAAAATCGGTATTTAGACTAATCAAAGCATGGAAAAAAGATTCCGTAAAAAACAATTTTAGCTCCAAAAGTGAACGCTAGAGCGTTTTGTGACGCTGCTGTAGCTTACAATAACGAGAATTAACATAAAACACGGCCATGCCTTTTACGTTACCGGAACGTGCGTTTATCTTGGAGGAGTATCAAATTTGTCTATTCTAAAGGACAACAAAGACAGTGCGAAATATTTCTCGAGATATGTTACGTACTGCTGTGGAGAACGTTGTGGACAGAATGCACGGTGTTATTTCTGAGAACGGTGCTCACATTGAATGTGGTTTAATTCCTCATCTGTCAAGTTAATGTAATTAATAAACAATTAATAATTTAACTCTAAGTTTGTATGTGTTGGTATTTTTCTTTTCTCCCATTTTATACAAGGTAAAGCGCCACAAAATGACCTAGCGGTGATGTTTGGAACTAACTTTTATTTTTTACGGAATCTTTTTTCCCGTGTCTTGATTAATCTAAATACCAAGTTTGATACCATTTCGACTATATTAGATCGCGCTAAAGGGCGCTCCAAACACTGTCACTTTAAAAAAGATCACCTTGTATATATACATATATATACATATATATATATATATATATATATATATATATATATATATATATATATATATATATATATATATATATATATATGTATATATATATATATATATATATATATATATATATATATATATATAATTTAATTTAACTTTTTAAGAACAATATTTACACAATGTGCAAACGTACTCGAAACTGATTGTGAACTGAACAAATCATTATAAATTTCGAAGTACAGAAATATAACGTGGGGAATCAACATGTTATATATGGAAAAACATGTGTTACACGAGATACATAAAATCGTGCAATACGAAAGCGCATTATAAAGAGAACCGTGTTATAGGGGTGATTACAGTATTTGGGAATTTACTTGTTCACACGATTGTGTAATCATGATTATTCGATTCTTTATACTTTCATGATACTTTTACCTTAATTATACAATAAATTTGAAAAATTAGCGAATTTCATAAGATCACAGTTTACCTGCGTTAATGAGCATGTGCGTTCCATTCACCCCATGGAACACAACTGGATCCCGGACGTAGAACAGTTTTAATGGATCATTTATTGTGACAGCGATGTCATTCACTGAAGCTGAATCTGGATCCAGTACCGTTAGTTGCAATGGCATCGCCTTTCCCTAAAATTAAAAGTTTTCTAAAATTAATATGGTTATTCCTTAGGATATTTACTTTAGATAAAACTTAAACGGGAGCGTCATATAAACCAATATTCCCAACTTCTTTTAAGTCGAGACTTAGTTTTTGATTACATTCAAGAGCTGTTATCGAGAATCACTGCTGGGTTCGCTTAAACTTTCCAATTTTTGTGATCAAGTGCGTAAAACTTCTGCTGTTCAATTTCCTTAAATTTGGTGAGAATTTATATCTACAAAAACAATGTCAGCACTGCTATAAGATAGCATACCAACTACATGAGATTGTGTATGATAATAACATAAAAATTGGGGTTAAAAAGAGTTGTTTCAGGAAACTAACAAATGAGAAAATGTTAAGAAATTGGCGCAGACAAGAATAAAATTTAAAAAAAAAAACTCACAAAAATATAATCTACGAGACCTATATAAAATAGAAACAGTGGTTGAATCCTTCGAGACAGTGTGATATTAGCAACAATAGAAGATTGAAGATAGTAATGATAGACAAGATTTTGTTGCATGAAGACTCAGATACTTATTGAGAAGAGATTTCAAGTTCAGAAGACGAATGTCTGGATGAAGATTTAAAGGTGCTATTTCTCGGATAAACTTGGTATTTGCAAAAAATATTACTTTTTATTTGTATTAATTTATATTTAAAATACTGTAAAATTTATTATAGTGAGTAAAAAAATAAGTAATAAAAATTTACTTTTTAAAAATATATAAAAAGAAGCTGCGTCTTATACACCAGTAAATACAGTAAATTGTGGCCATCAAATTTTAATTAGTTCTTTTCAGAAAAATATAGACTATTATTCAAATGTGATATTATTTCTTGACACCTGTTTGAATTTCGTAAATTGGCGGAAATTATTTTAAAACTTGCATACAAAAATTAAATTATTTACATTTTATAGTATTGTAGTACATAATTCTCCTTATAATTTCATATATTCTTCGAAACAGTATTTTTTGTGTATATTACATTATTATAAAAAATGGGCTTTTATTAGCCTAAACTTTGACTTCACTATCATACTTGAAGACATTTTCATGGTAATGTGAAAAAAATATTAATAAGCACATTCATTCCTTTTCTCTAAGATCTGAAACAAATTTATAATACAGTACGTGATTACATGAAGTAACTGATAAGAAGATTAGTTTGGATATGAAAGAACTTTAAATAATGCGAAGTTTATTTGGTAAAAATTTAGGAAAAATAAAATAACTAATATAAGCTGAGACTTCTAGAGAAACACATTAAAAAGCAATTATTTGCATATTTCTAAACATAATGAAATATACATTTAATTTTATGTCATTTATGTTATGTTCAGATAATTTTACCTGCACAAATGATAGCATATAATTTAATTAACAATTATTAAGAAAAAGTTTGTATAAAAATAAACTTGATAGAATAGCACATCTCTTTTTTAAAATTTAAAAGACTAATATTTTAATGTTTAAAGTATCATAACAGAATAAATTAAAATAAATGACATTTCGCTCAAAAATATTTTTGAAAATTCATCTGTGGAATAATGATTTTTTTAACAGGTATCATTAAAAATATGATTTATTAGTTGGTTTGATTTTGTACAAAAAATATTTAATTCAGACTAAAATAACTATAAAAATGTTCAAAAGAACTGTTATTAAATTTCAAAATACTTAACCGGAGTAATGGTGGACGCGTCTATTTCTTGAACAGTGGCCGTACTGTTTTGTATGTAAGGTGGATTGTCATCGATGTCTATGACGAAGATATGAACCTTGGCGTAAAATGTGGATGTCTCGCCATCACTCTCGACTTTGCAGCTGACGTTCCACACATGAGATATGGCTTCTTCGTAATCAAGTGAAGATTTTATCGCCAATGTACCACTCTTGCTGCTGATACCCAGAATTGCTGAATAGGTGACAGGTAATAATTATTATAAAAAAATATCTATATTAAAATACATTAAAAGATGATAAAAAAATAATTTTAAGAAATCTAACGAACTTTTTGAGCCCATGTTTTACAAGTTTGCTTTATATTATTTGAGGGTAAAACTGAGTAATACGGCCGAAGTTTGGCGATTTTTTGGATTTTTTTCGCCAAGTTCAAGTAAGGATTGAAATTCCTACGCTATATTCACAGCGAAATACAAAACGAATATAAAAGACAGTATTGAAATTCCGGCACTATATCTAAATCGGGTAAAACTGAGGTCTGTCCGTAATACTCAGTTTAGCCTATTTGAGTAAGATTAATTAAAGAAAAATTTTAATGTTGGTGTAAGCAAGGCAATAGTCTTAAAATTCAAAAAAGATTGTTTACAAATATTGCAATTATTAATTTAGAATTCTATTTATGAAAGAAATTTTTAAAAATTTAAGGGCACAGGTGTCATATAATCCAGGATGCCAAATTCTGAGATTGGCCATTTTTTGGCGGATTTTCTTGTGTATCTGGCAACCTCGTTTGGAACAAGTTCAGTATCCCCATACACTGATTTCTCGCCAAATCTGGTAACCGTTGTTTACGCTGTAGTGTTGCGAATTTCAGTTTTTGTTTTTATTGTAGTGTTGCCAAATTTAGTTTTTGTTACTATTTTTATTTTTTCGTTGCCAGATTCCGTTTTTCTCGTGTTTTAAATAATTTTTACGTTATATATTTTATTTTATATATTAAATATTCTTTTTAAACCATTAAATATTCTTTTTTCCTTATTTCGTTTTCTTGATTTATTATCATCTTTTTATTGTTTTAATTACTTTATTTTTTGTTTTAATTTAAAATGTCTCATGTCCAAAATGTTGAAAAATATCAACAAATTATTTTAGCAAAAATTAAAGATAATAATGATGATTATTGCTCAGGATTCCAAATTATTAATTAATTTAGGATTCGCAAATATTAATTAATTTTTAACGGAAATTGGATTTGGAGAAGGTGTAATTATTTTATTTAAATTCTATTGTTTACATGTATTTTTTTATTGTATTCGTGTTTCATTTTTATTTACTTAAAATGTGTATATATTTAAAAAATATGTTGTTCATGTTTTTTTTTAATTTAAAAAATGTATATATATGAAAAATAAGTTTTTGCATGCTTTTTTTTAATTTTATAAAATGTATATATTTAGAAAAATATTTTTGCATGCTTTTTTTTGAAAAATAGATAATTATTTTTACTGAAATGTGACACTGGTGACAAACGAATAAAATGTCGAAATAAATATACCAATCGACATGTTAGCTTAACTTCATATCAAGTAAGTCCATTATTTCTTTTTATTTCCCTTTTTAAATTTTCTGAAATGCTTATTTTTCGATCGAACTTAGGGAAATTTCCCGTTTTAATAAACGCGCGCCTAGCTTGGCGACAAAAAAATTCGCCACGTCGCCAAGTGTATGGGGATACTGAACTTGTTCCCCTCGTTTTTATTACGTCAAATATATGGAGACCTATAAGAATAATGCAGAAAATTCTATTTTGTAAACCCTAGCATTTACGTCATCGCGCACGTCACGATACGTCATCTTGGCTACATTTCTTCATCGCCAAAAATATTCAGAATTTGGAATCAGGGATAATACGGCAGCTGTGCTAATTTAAGTTGTCCTTGCCGATTCAAACGAACCATAAAATGGATGCTATGTCATGACTTTTTCATTTTGCTTTTTATACGGGTCTATTGTCCATATGCCAATAGTTTGAATCAATGGAAAATATTGGGTTGGCAACTAAGTAATTGCGGATTTCACTCATAGATGGCTTCAGATGAATTTTAAGGTTTGTAGACGTACTACAAATGAAAAACACATTTTGTTATTAGATAGATGGCAATTCAGCTGTCAATCAGTAAAGTTTTTTGATCGGTTGCGTAATTTTCGTTTGGCGTTCGTTGAAAAATGGAAAATCAAAAAGAACATTTTCGTCATACTTTGCTTTTTCATTTCCGCAAAGGGAAAAACGTTTCGCAAGCTCATAAAAAGTTATGTACTGTGTATGGTGGCGAAGCCTTAAAAGAACGGCAGTGTCAAAATTGGTTTGCAAAATTTCATTCTGGTGATTTTTCACTCCAAGATGAAAAACGCTCTGGTCGTCCAGTTGAAGTTGATGACGACCTAATCAAAGCAATAATCGATTCGGATCGTCAACTCACTATGCTCGTACTCGGGTTCGTACTCGGATTAACAGATCGTACTCTGGTTCTCAACTATAACGAAAGGAACAACCATTTTATTGTTAATAATTTAAAATTAAGGTTTTGTGAACTCAGAAGTTAATTTCTATAACCTTTTATAAATGTATCTTACATAAACTTACTGCACCGAATAATTAGAAATGCAAGCAAGAAATAAAAGGAAACCATTACATGACAGCTATACATGGATATGGCATTAGAAATACACGCGTGAAGTTAAACAGGATATAGGAAGAAAGAAGCAAAAATAATTGCATGGAAGTTTAAAAATTTTGAATGATAGAAGAATGCAGAAAATTGATACACACAAAAAAAATTTATTATAATGTAAGTAACCCAAAATCGAAATTTTTTTATTAAATGTAAGATTTTAAGTATGTTATGCGGTCCCTTCGAATATTTAAGAATGCTGCTCGTCTGCACTTGTAATGGATTATTGAGAAAAGTTTTAGAGAATATTATTCCCGAAGAAAACCTTTAATAAAAGGAGTCCTATTGGATGTAACGTAAATTATAACACGAGATCGCAGTATCTCGTCTGCATGTTTTTGGCATATATCGAAATGATATGTAAATTCGCCTACTTCCATTTTTTAAAATCTATGTTCTTTCTTTGTAATGCGATCGTTTTCTAATAAACGAGCTCATGTGGTTCCATTTCGAATGTAAGGTTGTTTGTGTACACGTCATTTCCCGATATATATATGTTATTATCTTGCATTACTCTAACTGTATTTGTATTCGTCAGTAAATATTGTTGAGCTTCAACCATTTTTCACCCAATTTTGACCTTCATCACTTCATGACGATTTACATGACGTCTTGAGGCCACCATTAAACACGCCATTTTGACTTACAGATTACTTGATGAAGCCTGTTTTGAGTAGCTTAATTTAAGACTTTTCAACTTTGTGACAAAAGAAACTACTTTTGATAGAGTGGACAAGCTGAGAAGCGTTGTCCACTCTATCTCCTCGAAGTAATAATATATATTGGTAATTTTTCGTAGCAATATAAAACCTACACCTATAGATGGATATAGCTATAGGCCCCATGAACTCACGCATTGAAGAGAATGCACACATTTAACTATATCTAATCACCTATCTTTGTGGACAAACAGCAAGACTGTAAATAGTGGTGAAATTAATTAAAGTTATATTGATTGTACATGTTTGAAAACTTGCATAAAAATTTCAGTGCCATTCAAACAACTCACTAAATAATTTTTTTCTATTATGTTCAATTAAATTATGAAGTAGTGAAGTCAAATTTACTGTAAATTATTTGATATATTGTTTCCTTATACTCAAAATCAGCATTTAGAAATCATAATCGAATTATTAGTTTTTTATTCAATAATTAATCTTATCAAAAATTAATATTTTACTAATTAAATATGAAATAGTTATTATCAAACAAGTTTCATAAATTTAATATTGAACACCTTAAAAATATTTGTTATATTTTTTTACATTCATATGTGGGAATTAATATATTTTACCATGAATAAGGGAATTTTTGTTAAAAATATTCTGACAAATGAAAATTTGGTATCGCTTTTAATACTAATTCATCATGTTTCATCTTCATAGTGAATCGCATGTTTGCTGTTCATTACGAAGAACGTTTAACAGCCAAGTTATATATAGTTTCATGCATCATAGTAATATTTGTATAGTGACATTTGTTTGCTATACGTTTTTAAATAAATTGCAACCACGGGATAGTTTTTAATATTTTTTGATCGTCCACAAGAATTTTCCCCTATTCTAGATTACTAGTTATGTTCTTTTGTCATATCGTTGTTGTTTGTATTTGTATTATGGCTTCTTGTGAGCTGCAAACATTGGAATACAGAATCGATTACAATAAATGTAATCGATACAAGTTTTACATGCTTTCTTCAATGAGAAAACTTTTCCTAACTTGTCTTCCGTAAAGTCAAAATGTTAAGCTTCAATATATTTTGCAATTATAAAAATTTACAGTATAAATTTGCAATATAAATTAAATAATTGCGATTAAGAAAAAAATTATGAAGATGAAGAGACTTGCATGCACGTAAAAATTTTTTCACAGATAAAAGTGTTGTAATGACATAATTTTAAAGTGATTAAAATATCTGAATATTAAATTATTAAGTGCCAAAATAACTTTTTTTAATGAAAAAAGCCTTAAAAAGGAAATATAAAAAATATTGTATGCAGACTCTCAATACATATCACGACACAATTCTTCAGATATCAAATAAAAAGCTCACCGCAACTTAGTGGTAGGGTGATTCTCTTTCGAGTGGAAGGTCGCGGGTTCGACTTCAGCCACTGTTAAAAACGAGAGAAAAGCATTGCGTTTCTACTTTTTGAATTCACATTTGTCAGATGTAGTGTTTATAATTTTTCTAGGTTTCTCCCTTGTGACACATGAGTAGGGTGCATTATCTATGTAAAGTCATTCCGAAATTCAACAGCTGATAATTCTTACACAATTTGCTACGCGATATCGGAAATCTTGAAAACTGAGTGACCAAATTTATTCTTGATAAATAAATGTGATTGGAAAAAAAATATAAAACAATGGCATCAAGATATCGATATATTTTTCATCATCGCTCGTATTATCTTCTAAACTAGTAAACAATTGTTATTGTAATGTAGGTATTGTTTTAATACCGGTTATTGGTTGACGGCGTTTGGATTTCGGATAGATAGTAATTGGGTATTTCGTTAACCGGTGCAGTTCCGAGGGCTTGGGGTTGAGAAACACTGTTCTAGCGTACTGTTTAATATAGGAACTATGAAACTTCAATTATCAAAGCTGCAGTTACAGTAAACAATTTCATATCGATTACTTTGTATTAAAAATTATAATAAGATTTAAATTCACGCATATTATTTGGCAGTTTTGACAATGAGGCTTTACAAAATTAATTTTGATTAAAGAGATAGGCTATAATTATTTCCTATAAACATTGATGTGAAATACCTCCAATGAAAAAACATTGATCAATGAAGGATGTATTGTGGATATTGATGTAATTTTATGTTCACTTATTATGTAATTTTCTGTCTTTAAGGAGTACCAATGGAAGTTTTTTTCAATCTAAAATGTCATGTCATCAAGTTATCAATACAAAATATTAATATTTACTTTTAGAAAGAATGTTGTATCTTGTCACAGCATCTGGGCAGAGCTTAGTGTAGGGTATAGGCTTCAAACTGCCCAGAAGGGATCCTTTAGGGAGTGTCTCTGGTAACTGGAACTGTATCTCTGGAGATGCGAAGCAAAGTTCTTCTCTCGGTTGGCAGGCAGGTTCAGTGCTATTGTCTTCCGTCACAGATACCACAATCGTAGCATGGGCAGGTTTTTCCAGTGGACTAGATGATGGAACGGCTACGACATCCAAGGCAAATGTTGATCCTATATGCTCTGTACAATTAAGTAATAAATTACAATCTCTAGTTTCAATAAGCAAAACGTGGTATAACTTAACAATGAAATAAACCATCGCTTATAATTTTACATGTAATTTAAGTTAAAATATGGCAAAACTTAAATAATTTTTCACAGAAATATTATCATTTAAAGAAAATATAAATATTAAGCCGGCATAAAATTGCTTATCAATTGGGATCGGAACTCATTAGCATAATCAAAAATTCAGTTTGATTGGATTTTCTGGAAAAAAATAGTCCTTTATAATTTATTATTGTATGTTGTAAGTGGGATAAAAAAAACTATTTATTTTTAAAGAACAAGAATTGGTCCCGTGTCTGGTTCAACTTGGAAATTAAGACCATCTTCTTCCTCGACACTTTCAATAATATGACCGTTTTAATCTATTAAAGGAAAAAGCAACACTCTTACATGTTAAGGTATTTAAAAGTGCTGTATATTAATACAGTATGTATATACAATGCTGTAAATGAAAGCCATTGCTTGCTGAATATGTTGGTCAGAGTAAGCTGTTTCAGTGACTTCATCCGTTTTCGGGCAGCCAAGTCGCACCCCCGTTTGACAGAGAGAATGTGCATGTGATCATACTCGGGCTGACACTCCATCCACTTCAAGCAGTTTCAAAGTCCGCAAATGCTTCACTAGGTGATGGTCCCGTGTCTGCTTCAACTTGAACATTAAGACCATCTTCTTTCTCTACACATTCAATAATATGACCATCATTTGCAATTTGAAATCGATTGCTGACTCATAATCTAGTCTCCTGTATCTTTAGCACTAACTTCTGAATATTTACGAATTTTCATAAGAATGTTTCTGAATTCTGCAAGTGACACCATTCTCATCTTCTCCTTTTCTTACTTTCCTTTTTTTTGAGTTTTTCTTTTTCTCGTTTTTTTTTTTTTCTGAAATTCTGAAATTGATTCGAATAGATGGAGTTCGGATGATTGAAATTCCACTGTACTTATTTATATGAATATTATACATTATCAGTTTCAATGAAATGTTTCCCAATGACCTTCTTATTCAATAAAGAAATATAAGGGATTAAAATTGGGAATATTTTTATATATTTCGCATAAGAATTTAAAATAAGTCCAAAATGATTATTCTAAATATTTCATTTACGATAAATAAAAACATGGTTTGAAGTAATTTATGTTTATCAGTTGCATTTTAATTTAAGTAAATAATCTATTTTGAAAAACCAAAGTCATTAAGTTTATAAAAATATTTTGTCACCTCATAGGTGCTGTAAAACATTTGAATATCCTCTATGTTCTATCTTCAGAACGAGTTATTTTTAAGATAATGCTCTGTAATATTGTATCGGAAAGGATGAAATTCAAAAACTCTCTCTCCAAGAACGCAGAAGCGAAACGACCATCTCTCTTTGTTCCATGGTAGCTGTAATCGTATTCGTTACTTTTGTAACTTCTGGAAGCTATCAAATGGAATTTCTTTTCCCTTCCAACTTCATCTTAAAACAGTGTTGTTGTTACTTACCTCCTGGGTTCAGCAGAGCTAAACCAGGTCTATGAATTTCTTCACTCTCAAAATGTCCAAAGGGTTTCTATACAGATCTAGTCTGGAAAACCCCAGACAATCCAAATTATGACCAAGAGTCGCCTGTTTTCTGCAACTCGTCACGCAGATAGGAGAGGTCTTATTCCCGTTACTGTAACACTGAGATCTTAAATGTCCACTTTTAAATCTTGTAATGGCTCTCTGATCGCTTCTGCTGAACTGGAGGGACAAAACCCCTCCAGGTCTCATTCCCTGACACCAGTGGTGCACTGGAGGGATGTTCCAGGAGGCACTGGAAGTTTTGTAGCCATCGAAGAAAGTTCAGGGAAGGTTAAAGAATTAGGGGCGTTCTTACAGCTGTTTCTAAACTTTCTAATTTTATGGTTCTCTATGTAAAATTAACTGTAAATTTATGCATTGAATAACATCGCAAATTCCGTTTTGTTTCGAATAAATATGAAAGTTTTATTTTAAAATATGATAAAAGTGTAAATTACATTTTGCACAATGCAATAAAATAAATGCAGTAAAGGATTATAAGCAAACGGAATTCTGAGCGACAATTTTTTTCGTGAGATATTTCCGAAATACTTATATTTCATATGTATCGATGATTATTCGGAAAAGAAAGCTAGCTGAAAATATTTTTTCAACAGTATATTCCCAGTCAAGAAGAATATTAAGAAACAGAAAGATAAACTTAATTATAAGGCATTATTCCAAACAAGAAAACTGTTCATATGAGACTCTTATTAAATAATTAAAAAATCCAGAAGTCAAAAAATAGAAATATATACCTGATTATAATACATTATGCAAAACAGAAAGTTTTGGTCTTATGGGACTCTTAAGTAATTCATCGGTCGGGAGGTACGTAAACATAAGATGAGCTAAGTTTATTTATCATTAAATGAGGTAACTTTAAACATATAAGATCTAATTGGACAGAAATTTCTACTACGAAAAAATATTCCGCGAACTACAAATAACCACATCAAAAGTAGGAAAGTTTATTAAAATTTGTGTAAAAATGAGGAAAGTTTTTTTTCCTAAAATGGCGGAAACACAAGGGTGACTGAACCCTATGCCACAACAAGGCCAGAAACTGCTACTCATTTGTCGTTACCCAGCGGGTACCTGTGAACCAAGTCACGGAGGCGAGTAGCGTTACCCGCGCCATACCACCACAAACCCATTTATAGGGCGGGCCACATTCATACAACAACACAGAAGAAAGGACAGAGAGAGCAGAGAGGAAAGAAACATCCATGCCCGAACCGGGATTCGAACCCGGGACCAACAAGCTCAGGAGTCAGGAACGCTAACCACTCAGCCAATCGGACGGCAAAATGAGGAAAGTAGGAATGGAAAAAGTATTAAATGAACAAAACAAAAACAAGCAAACGAAAAAACCATTTGATGAGCAACAAAAAGAATATATTTACACGATACATTGTTCATTTCTTATTAGTCATACCATTTGATGTTTTTAGGTATTTTACAACTAAATAAAAATAATAAAGGTTTTAACAAAAAGCAAACCTTTGTTAGCTGTAAAAGCATAAAACTATAAAATTTTAAAAGATGTACATTATAATGAAGTGGTATGTAGCATATATAAAGAACATTTGTGCGTGTTTCCTTAAATTAAAAAAGATATAAATATCATAGATTTTAAAGTGAACAGATATAATTCCTATGATTTCCAAAAAAATATTTTGTAAGCAACCTTATAGACATAAAATGCTAATAAAAGCGTGTTTCTGACTGCTATGTTCGTTGTTTTACTGTTACATTTTGCACATACGAATATTAATCAAATCGAAATTCCCTTTTACAGTGGAATTAGAACCATTATACGCATTCATACCAAACTGGGAATTGAACCCACGAGTTATTGAGTTGAAAACACACCGATCTCAAATTGCTAACGTTGTTAGACTGGCTAAGTGTGTTTTAGATCTGATGAAATTCTTAATATTGCTATAAATAGTTTTATAGAATATTTTCAAAAATTTATATTAAAATGTACTCAGTTAATATTAAATTCTTTTAAAAGCCATTTTTAAGTAATTATGAATGTTTTTTTAGCAAGATAAAATATTCTAAGTAATTCATGTAACTAAATGAATAATGGTTTATAAAAAAAATAAATTTTATAAAATTTCTATTATTTCTAAAAAATTTTTTTGAGTTATTTAACTCTTTTTCTTTTACATTTTTCTTTAGTAAGTTTTTATAATGGTCTACTTTTGATAGATAACTATTATTTCTGGAACGCGAGGTAATGTCCCCAGAGAATTTTTGAATGTTTTATTCATAATTAAAATTCTTAGCAAACGTACCTGCAATGGAATGTCGTCTGTGAGGTGCCAACATCAAGGAACCAGTGTGTTCGTCTACAGAAAACAGCCATCGTCCAGACTTGACTCCGTTCGGGAAGATGACACTTTTGATGATGCGGAACTCGATGTGATCATCCTGGAGTTCCCCCGTTTCCTCATCTAGAGCCTGGAGGCGGTAGAAGGTGACACCCACAGGAAAATCATGGGGTAGTTTGACGGAAGCCGTCCCTTGAAGAAACACCAGGCAATCTCCTGCAGAATAAAGCAAAATGAAGTCATTAATCCGTCTCTTAATGTTTTTCATAGTTATTCTTAATAAAATTAATTAATTTGTTGCTCAATCTTGAAAAAATGAATACAATATATACGCACACAAGAAGCTATAAATTTATGCTTTTATCTCTTAACATTTCTAACTTTATATGATTAAACAGATTGTGATAAGGTATGATTCATAAATATTTTTTTCTCTATTCGTAATATATTAAGTGAAATACTTTTGATGTCAATGCTCTCATGAAGTAGCACACATTCTTTATAAATTCCAATTAGATTTTCAGAATTTTTTTGTCGTGTGTCCTTATCTGGTGTGCATGGGAAAGGAACAACAAGCAGAATTAGAAAACATTTATTGAAGAGGACGATGACCCCCAGATGCTTTCTTTTTCGAAACGGCTATCCAGTACGCAGAAAATCGGATTCCCCTCCCCAGTTTTACATCCAAGCTTTATTCTGGATTCGAACCCGAGTCCACGCAGGGGGGGGCGAGGGTCATAATCCACTATATAGTCTTGTGGACCACTTTCAGAATACTTAAATGATTGGAGCAGCGAAATTTGAGCTTCTATTAAAATTTCAAAATATTGCAACAAAAGTTTTCATTGAGTAAAACAAATATGTAACATCAAATTATTAAGATTTTCAAATATTCTTTTTAGCTATTAAAAAAATGGAAGAGTTACATCAAAACTTTTCTAAGTGAAATTAACCATAGTGAGAAACTCAACCATAAATGTCAGTAGAGAAATAAGAGATTTTAATGAGAGCTAAAACATTCAGTTTTAGAAACTGGACTATCAGTCACGAATGTTATTATTTTTATTATCACATTTTCCTCATCATGAATCTTCATTACAAATATATTGAATAAAGTTATTTGTAACTTATTATTGTTAAGTACTAAAAACTGCTTGCAATAAAATTTATTAAAAGCCAAGCAATAAACCAGACTTGCACCATACTGTGATAAATTAAACTTCAGAAGTTTTTAATTCAAATTATGTTTCATATAAAGCCATAAATTACTATTATCGATTCGTATATTTAAAATCTCCTTTGATCCAGATTTTTTTACTTTACTAGAGATTGTGAGATTATAATAATATAAGAAATAGATTTAGAAAATGAATTCATCAATTAATTTGTCTTATTTTGCCACCATATTGCCTATCATTTTGTTGCTATTTGAATAGATTTTAGTTACAATTCTAAATTTCTCGTTTTTTTAAATTTACTAGAGATTATAATATAAGAATTAGGCTTAGAAAATGAATTCAATATTTAATTTGAGTTACTTTGGCAACATAATGGCAATCATTTTGTTGATATTTGAAAAGATTTTGATTACAAATTTAAATTTCTAAAGTATCATTATTAGCAGAGTATTAAGTAACTAAAATAGGAAACAGAATAATAATAGCCATTTAACTAAATGGAACAAATTTCGAAAATTTTTTAAGATATTTAACGGATGATTGGTTTAAATATAGCTTTAAAAATGCTTCATTATTTTAAATTTCAGAAAGGTTGTGAATAAATAGGCTCATAGTTTACCTTATTAACTTGGAAGTGGTATTAAAAGCAACTATATTTCATTTATAATATTTTTTAATCGCTGAAAATAAATCCCGGAATAAATCAAATGGGAAAAGAAAATATATTGATAAAAATAAAGTAAATTGAAACAATGATTTAAAAAAGCATTTTTTTCTCCTTGTACAGAATGACTAAAAACCATGAATTAACATTTTTTTAAATTTTACTTGCTGTCGTAAATGTATAAATAAAAATGAAAAAAAGAGAGATGATTGTATGTGGCTTATTGAAGTTTAAAAACAATATTGAAAAAAGTATAAGCAAAAAAATCTGAAATCTCAGTTTAGGTTTCATGTGGCTTTGTTTTAACTTCCTCCAGTGTTGCTATAGTAACACAATAATCTTGACTTCATCAAACATCCGATCATTTTCACATATCAATGTTCAGTCTTGGGGAGTAATATTTTTCATAGATATCTCTTTATTTCATAATTTTACTCTAGAGTTCAATTACTTACAATTCGAAAAGTGTTGTCAAAGAAATTAAATTGAAAGGAATACTATATATACTATTGAAAAATAACAAAGCTTACGTAACTATAAATGATATTTTTATCAAAATTTAAAACTTCCGTACAATTTAACATCTCTATTTTTTATGATATTAGCTTTTTAGTGGGAAAAAATTGGGATAGGAAAATTGCAAAAACATTAAGATAATTTATATTAAAAATAGTTATTTATACAAATAAATGTTTATATATGTACCTAAATACAAAAATAGAGTAGTTGTAATATAACTTCTGTTTATCAAGGCATTTATACATAAATAAAACTAATATCTCAATAGAAATTAAATTTTATATGCAAATAGTAGAATGGATGTTAAAAGAAATTACATAGAAAATACCGAAAATCGCCACTAAGGAAATTATGTGTAACTTTTACGGTTTTTCTATTAAAATTTGCTTAATCTACACATTTTTGCTAGTATGTAAATCGCAATCAGCCATTAAATGAAAATGCTTATACGCGATTTATAATTATTTTAATGGTGTTGATTTGCGCTTTATGAGCTAATATGAGTTATCATTACTTATAATTCAAAATGTTCAGAGCTGCTTATAACTCATAAGAAAATTAAAGGCTTCTTATTGTACTTAAATCTCCAGCATCCAATATGTTACTGAAAGGTATCAACTTCCATTTTACTGTACCATAAATTCGTCAGATAATATTTTTCGGTGCTACTTAATGGTATGATTTGATATAGCCTTGAAGATAATTTAATGGCTGAAAAATCTTAGGTTTGATCATCGATAGTATATTTGCATGTCGGGTGATTTTTTTTAACAGAAAGTAGGCCGTATTCATGAATCATAAGAATTGAAAGCCAGAAATCCCTCAAGTACCCACCCACTCTATGTTTACTCAGAAAACGAAGATATAACAATCACAATCCTCTGTTCAACAGGAATATAATTCAATACTCAAACATTCTAATTTGAGGAATATGGTTTCACTTCTATAGCATATAGGATTTCAAATGATCTCAGTCATAAAAAAGTAAGAGTCAGACTATTCAGTTAATAATATTGCCACCGCAGTTTCAACAAGAAAAGATCAAAATGCAATCCAAGTCCTCATTAGTGGTTTCCTAAATCTTTATCCTAATATAAACCAATACCGTAAGTGATGGGTTAACTAACAGTTCGGATTGCGAAAAAATCGGGCAACAAACACTTTCACGAAAGATTTTTGTGTTCGGATAACAAACGCATATTCGGATAACGAACTAAAATGAATTTAACGAACACTTCTCAGCTCTCGAAGCATGATGTGCAGGGTTGACAAACTCAACGGACTAAAAATCGTTTTTCTTGAATTATGTTGCTTGCCTATTAAACTTCTCAAAGTTTTAAACTGTAATATTTTATTTCCTCTAAACAAATTATTTATAGCCAAAATAGATCATTAATTTCAGTTTTGAATGAAATCAAAACCGAAACTAACAACCTATTTTGGCTATAAATAATCTGTTTTATTTCATTCAAAACCGAAACTGGTTTCATTTTGAGCACCACCACCCTCGTTTATTTATTGAAGATGTGGAAGGATGTCAGAGCAATGGTCTCAGAATAGCACCCAAATCAAGCTGATATCTGAAAGGTTAGTTATCTTTATAACAACAATGCTATTCATTAATTCCTGAAAGTCTTAAGAAGGAGAAAAAATGCAATCGACATTGGACATGTTCTTTAATGCCCCCTAAACAAAAAATGAAAAGGATTGTCTTTAATAAACTTACTAAGAAATTATACATCCTTTTTTAATTTTATTTTTAGGGTCTCCAAAACGAATTAATAGATTTCACAAAAAATCTACGGTAAATCGATGATCGGTTAACGAACAAATCAATAAGGAACATAATCTTGTTACGGATTATATTCGTTAACCTATCATCCACTGTATGTTTAACTGTATACGCTGGAATTGCCCTTATAAACAAGTAGAATGCAAGAACTAAAAGTGATTCTGATAACAGATTAATTTTCACTTTAATATTTCTGGCTTGAGAGTAAAAACCAACTATTATTGATATTTATCATAGCAGTGAGATAAGATTCATTTTTTTAATACATGGAAGACCAACTTTTACTTTTGTCATCAAGTGTCACTGTTTTCCATTAAATTAGCCATACCCTGTTTGCCTCCAATTTAATTATAAGTCCATATTTCTTTATTGTCTTGATATTTGTCATAAACATTGGCAAATACTGAAAACTGTTTTGTTATTTATAAGCTGCTATGAAGATATTGCTAGTACACCAGATTTCTGGTAGGAAGACTATGTATGTTATTCAAAAAGAAACTTTTCCTTAATACTATGTCAATGCGAAAGTTGTCAACCAATATTTTTAAATCACGCAAATTGTCTTTCATATAACTAGGACATAATATTTAACGTTTGTTTTGGATTACTTGTTTTACTTTAAATCCGTTATATTTAGGTACTTCTGACTGTCCTAGTCCGTTATATACATGTACTTCTGACTGTCCTAGTCTGTTATATAAAGGTACTTCTGACTGTACTAGTCCGTTATATTCAACTTCTTCTGACTTCTTTGAGAAATAACATTAAATGAGCTGATATAAACATTTAGATTTAGCTTTTGTGCAACGTTGTTCAAACACTGTATATTCAATAAAAGTTAGCTCATTGTAAATGTTACAGACAGAAACTAATGATAGCCAATGAAAGATTATATTTTTCTAAGTTTTATACGGCCAAAGTATCCATTTCTGCATAGAATTATGTGAAAACATAATAAAAATTTTAGCCAAACTCCATCCACACACTGATTGTCAAGCTGGTTGCTGAATAATTAACACAGAACTTCAGAACAATCTCTTACCTTGGTTACTTCAGTTTGTCGCGCCAACTCACAATATTTTGAAATTTATGGCTAGTTATTTCAAGATTTATAGCTTCAACTGGTTTTTAAACAACTACAAAACTTTCAAGTCAGATATAAGACCAAATTTAAATAAATTAAAATGTGGGAAGTATATAATGAAATGTGTTAGAAATATTGAACTGAAAAGCAAGCTGCTATCCATTTGGCTGCTAGATCAACTCTTACTCAAAATGCAAGAATATAATGCAGATATAATGTTCAGAATGAAAGATATGTCATTCGAAACTGTTATTTGACCACGAGAAACAATTTTTTGTCATAAGTGAATGATTAAAAAATGTGATTATAGAATGACAAACGAAATTCAAACCTATTTATGATAACAATTCATTTTAATTTCCAAATTGTTGCGTAATTTGTATTCTCTTGGTTTCCACACTTCGAATGGCAAATTTGATTTTATTCCATTAGTTTCAAATACTCTAATGCTTACACACACATACACACACACGCACTCGCACACGCACACACACACACATTTTATGTTTAGTTACCTCCTTGTCTGGGTGAAATGGTTATTAAAAAGCATTACTAAAGAGTCAAATTTCAAAAATAAGTTTTATTACAGGTAACAATTTTGAATTCAGAATGTGAAGACCAACTAGGACATCTGTAGCACGTCAGCTTGGTAGGAGCGTCCAACCAAAATAGCCTCGAGAAAACTTAAGCCCTTCGGAAGGATACAGCATATAGGTCACTCATTCGTTGAAAATAGTGGCGCGACATGGCATCAATGGTCAGTTCGAAATTCCTTATCATATTTGGTAATGGACATTTTGGAATTCCAAAACAGGGGTTGTATAACTCATACATTTGTTAAAAGGTGCCATATATACAATAAAAAGGTACGAATTACAGGATACGAAAAACGAATATATATATATATATATGGGTGAGTAATATAAAGTTATTTTCATACGCAACAATTTGATATGAGCATATACTTAAGATATGTTTTTACACAAATATTGTTTAAATAAATGTATCATACTTAATTCTATCATATTAAAGTAATATTTTCACTAACTACATATTTTTACTAGGTAAACTAATTGTTTTCTTTGTTTAAGGTAATTTCAGAAAATATCGGAAATTAACTTAAATACACAAAACTTTTTTGAATTACGAAGAACAAGTTTCTATTCTCTTAGTACTAAGACATCCCTGAATTTTTAAATGGATCAAGAGAATTAATGTTGTGACTCTGCAATTTTTTTCATTAAGTTTAGTACTGGTAACGATGAATATATTCGCATACATTTCTGAGAAAATTTATAAGGTGATAAGTACAATAAATTATCTGGATTATTTATTAGAGGCAATATTATTTCTTATGAGAACATGTGAAATAACCATTGGAAATCAATGAAAACATTTTTATGAATAATTTTCTATATATATATATATATATATATATATATATATATATATATATATATATATATATATATATATATATATATATATATATATATATATATATATAAAACTTTTTTTCGTAGACGAATCAATTACCAAGTTGCATCAAGCGTAACATTTTATGATTTAGTAGATATCGTGGAACTGCCCATGAAGGCAGTCGTTGCAATTCTGAAAATGAATCATGTTTTTGATACGGGATGAAACAAAAAAATCGAGGTATTCGTTAATCCTCACCATACATATCGATTACATTCTCTTATTTGTTAATGCATGTTCTTCCTCACTGATTTGCTGCAGCTTTGTGGTCTAAGACCACTTTAATTTGTGACGTTAGAATTCTTTCGCTGATATGGCGCCGATGTAAAGAAGAGAGTGCCAGCTCAGGTGTGAATGCTTCACTTGACCGTTGATCAAACAGGTTAACTATAAAGTAGAATTTATGACTCACCTGCACCGCTATATGTATTAGGTTGGGGAATAAGTTCGTAGCGTTTTTACTAAAGACTTTTATTTAAACAAAAAACAATAATTATATCAATAAGTTAATCAATTATATATTCGCTGTTGCTGTTTACAACCTCTTCCCACCTCTCGACCCATTTGTTGATGCCGTTCCGCCAAAAATCGCCTGGTCTGGTGTCAAAGAAGTTGTTGAGCCAGTTTTTAAGGACCTTTGTTATCGAAGGTAACACCCTTCATATGGTTTGACAAGGAGTGGAAAAGATGGTAATCGGTCGGTGCAAGGTCCGGTGAATACGGCGGATGCTGAGGACCTCCCATTCGAGCTCTTGAAATGCGGTTTTGACGACTTGTGCAACATGGGGCCTGGCGTTGTCGTGAAGGAATATGGTTTGACCATGTCGATCAGGTCTTTTCAGTCGACTAGCCTTATTCACGCTGTGTAGCTTGGCAATGTAGAGCTCCTCGTTGACTGTGGCATTCTTTTCGAGCATTTCCCAGTGCACCAAGAGGTCCTTAAAAAATGGCTCATCAACTTTTTTGACACCAGACCAGGCGATTTTTGGCGGAACGGCATCATCAACAAATGGGTCGAGAGGGGGGAAGAGGTTGTAAGCAACAACGGCGAATATATAATTGACTAACTTATTGATATAATTATTGTTTTTTGTTTAAATAAAAGTATTTGGTAAAAACGCTATGAACTTATTCCCCAACCTAATATGTTTTATGAATAATGTTGGTATAACAATTATTGCAAATAACCGCACACGAGATAACACATAGAAATTTAAAAAGAAATTAAAATTCTACGTGCAATATGTGATAAACAACACAATAAATAAGGAACAACTTAATAATAACAATAAATACCAACAACAAAATAAGGAAAACTTTAATAAATTCGGAACCAACGGATGTCTTTACAAAAGCAAGCACTCAATGGTCATTTATTAAACAAGCAACTGGAGATTAAAAGCATGCAGACGCAGTTTGGAAATATTGATCCGTTTTTTCAGTGACCAAATAAAGTTGCACCTTTCATTATGTAAATACAACTATATTTTTCTGACTTCTTAATATCAAATTTTGATGATCGGTAGAGTATGACAGAAGGATATAGTATATAGCTGATTCTTAGTTTTATGTGAAGTATTTTGCTAAAATTTATCATCAATATAATTCTAACAATTTAATCTATAGGATTCCAGCGTTTTAAAATCAATTTAGCTGTAAACTTAATAAACAAAACAGATTTTAAATGTATTAAAAATACCAAAAGCAGATAAGGAATATTTTAACAAAATAAATAAATAAATAAAAATGAAATTCTCAAAAATAGTTTGTTCATTGATTTAGATTTCAAATAACTTCTTGAAATTTGAATAAACGAAAAAATATTTTTTTAGAAGATATATGAAAAATTACTTTGTATTTATTAAATAAAATGTTTATTTAAATTAAATTAATAAAAACATATTGTTGTTTTTGAATGCATTATCAGAAATACTGGTTATATTTACAAAGTTTGGAAAACAAATAACATCCATTCGTTAAATCTTAAATTATTGAAAATATTATACTTGAAATATTGTTTCAATATGTGAAAATCAAGAAAAACAATAGATAAAATATGAATTTTAAATAAATGCCTAAGCTGTTGTAATAATTTTACACAGAAAAATAAATTTAACAGAAGTGAAAATTTGCCGACAATATAAATAATTTAATTTATAAATTACTTTAATGGAATGAGAATAAATCAATATTAGATAATATTTTTAGAGCTATAAAAAATTACAAACATTATTATTTAGGGATTAGTGTAAATTTATGATGAAACTACTATATTTTTAGTATACAAAATTTGCCATCATTACTTGTTTAATACTAAAGTTTAATTTCAATTCAAAAATATTTCACAATATTATTCAAATGAGTATTAAAATTACAAATTGTATCATCAGCTAATAAAATTGTTTTCTGTGGTAATAATTACTTTTATTCATTCTTTATTATTATTATTATTGCTTTTAAATTTTCCTCTAAAATAAATCATCTAATTTTTTTAAAACAGTTTGTATATTAGCTTGTTTTACTTTCCTTCACTATAATAAACCTAACCAGCAGTTGAAATTCAGGTCATTTTTGCAATCCATTATAGAGTATAAAATGTATATAATAGAATCCATTATGGAATATAAAAATGTGTGATGCATTATAACTTTCCTTAATTGTCCAAACTTCATTGACTTTCTCATTATGACACAATTTAATAACTTAAAACTAAAGTGCAATGACTTCCACGTAGGAAATGGGGTCACAGACATCGAAAACCGCTGACTATAAAAACAAATGAATTTATATTTATTTCTGCATTCAGCATTTCGCGGAAATATGATGACCTGGTATTAATTATTATACTCAAGATTAAAAATTTTCAATATTGAATTTTTTATAATATTTTTTTAGGAATGACAATTCAGAAAAATATCTTTAATTAAATAAAAAAAATCATTTTACTGTAATTCATGGTACGATGAATTTAGATACTCAGAGATTTTTCATTGTTTTCACATTCTATCATTATTTAAGAAGAAAAAAGAGTTTTTAAATAAAACAAATTCAATATAATATTGTAATGTAAATTAATATCAGTAATTTTTAAGGAGTTATTGGTTATGTATCTAAAAAATTTTACTAATATTTAAATTCGCATAATTTGTCAAATGAACGCTTAGATTGGAACCAGTAATTTGACATTGACTTTAATAGACTAAAATTTATAAAATTTTATTTTTAAAATACTTATGAGAATTTTTATTTAATTTATTAATTTTATTTTTGGTAAGTTTTCCTTGTTTTAATATATATTTTTTCAATATATGTATTGCAGAAAAACACACACACTCATCACGTATTATACATGGCATCCTTTTGTAAAATTTCAGTACTTTTATGAAATTATTAAAATTTCACTATAATAAGATAAAAAGTAAAAATGTTTGAGGTTTTTTTTAAATTTATAATTCATTTAATCTTTTATAAGTATTAATTTTTATGTTTACTGTTAAATTACAATTCTGCTTGATATTAATAAGATTTTAAATATTATCATTTAATATTATTAAGTTTTCTAGTAAGTATTTTCTCATGTATATACACTCCTATATATATTTAATATAAAAGGTTATATGCATAATATGGAACTGATAAAAAAAGATTTAAAATGAAGACTTGATAGTCAAAATATTTATGGACTTTAGAAAACTCATTTTTATGTTAATAAAATTTTAAAAATTCTAATTATAATACAGAATAATTTTTAATAAAAAAATTAATCTTAAATTATTTTTCTTCAGAAATATGTGTGAAACTTATAACAACCACATACGTAGGTTTAAGTTTTGTAAATTAGATATTTTTTACAATGAACACAAGAGACGTAATCCTTATAAGTAAATAAAAGAATTTACGTTTATTGACTCGAAATTGTTAAAAATGAATTTTTTTTGGATTTTTGTAATTTCTGTAACTAAACATTCGATGTTAGATATTACTTATTAATAAACTGAATTTCATATTGTTAATTTCATTATTTCCTAACATACTGAGCATTAAAATCCGCAATTAATTCATTGTTTCAAAATATTAAGAAAGGACACGATTTTAACGAGAATATGCAATTATTTATACCGTTAAAGAACACCAAATAAAGCATAATTTAAGATTTAGTGGGGGAAAAAGTAAAGAAAAACACATATAAATCAATGTTTATGACGTCAAAAATCAAGAAAAGGACTTAAGCCCATATATTGTGATTTCAAAGAATTTTTTTTTTCCATTTTAATCGTGAAATTTAACTGTCGTTTTTTATTTTCAAGAAACGGCAACGTTATTTCCAGAAAACGCATAGCTTTTGCATCATGAAGAAGCTTAAATCGCTCCAAAATGATGGAATGTAATAAACTTATTGCAATGACAAGGAATATTACGTCAAAATTGTTTAATCGGTTCAAAGAAACAGAAATGTTAAATGTTAATCAGAAAATGGTTTCTGAGAGCTATTGAACAAACGGATGACCAATATATCCTGTTAATAACTCATTGGGACACAATAAGAAATTTTAATCAGTGATAGAAACAGATTTTTTGCAAATAAAATGAAATTACTCGAGTAAAACTGCTCCAACAAGCGCTTCTTCAAGGTCTTTTTTGTGTCTAGACCAATTGTGCACATTCCGTTGAGCTCAAGACACCCTGTGGATCGTTGAGTATCGAAATTATTTGCAATTTGAACCAAATTTTGCTTACTGGTGTGTAGCAGTTGAGAATGGAACGTGACACCAGACATATGCAGACGTGTATTCAGACAAAAAGAGGCGCGTGGCATAAATGCATTTGTTCAAGTGATTTCACATTGCAGACGAGATGCCTTGAGGTACAGGCTGAAATCAGTTAAGTTGACCTGCATGTCACTTAGAATGCCAGTTTGTATACCCTTAAGTATGCTCATATGATATTAATGTTTGTTATTGATTTTGATATTAATTGTATTCTTAAGTCTGTACTGGTGGCTCCTTTCTTTTATTGCTGAGCTGGCAACTAGCGCTCTTTTCTTTTGTTCAACAGTTTATGGGTTCAAATCCCACCTTGGGCAGGCATATTCGTAGTGGTTAGGAATCCAATTTAAACAGTAGGTACCTGTCTAATTAGCCCTCATCTGCAAAAAATAACTGTTGAGCAACAACCAAATCCACCAACCAGCCTTTCTTTTATTGGAGTATAATGCCAAATTCCATAGTTCGTATTTTACGCGGATCTCTTTTTTAAAAAATATTTAACTCTGTAAAAAATGCAGAGTATGTAAGGGATAACACAGTCTAGTTTAAATTCGATTGATCACGTTTGGAACTCATTCGGTGATTAAGACCTTTGATTACAATTTATAACTGCTAGGATACTTCTTCAGGAATAGAAAATTTTTCTTCAAATTGTTATCGATAATCTCATATAATTCATAAAATAGGCGTGCAGCAACTTTAGTCACTTAAAGGGCCCATACGCCATACTAAACATCTTGCACCGTCATTTACAAACAATATGTGATTTGCCATTTACAGGTAATCAAATCTTTGTTTCACACTCTGTTTACTATTAGACTGAAATTTTATGCATCTTTTTTCGCAATACTGTTATTTGTTGATATACAAATAACAGTATTCCGTATTGTTATTTGTGTACTATTCATTTGACACACATGTATGACCAGCGTACAACAGTTTTTCCAATTTTATAATTTCTTATCAATTTATTGAGTAGTATATGCTGTAAATAATTAATAATAAATCCAAATATTTAGCTTAAACTAATTTATAAACATAATTACTCAATTATTAGAAACTATAATTTAAATAGCACACAGTTATAAAGAGAAATAATTGTTCGGGCAAAGTGATAATATATCTTTAAAGAAAAACTTCTATGTGTAGAACATTTATTATTAATGAGAAATGAAAACGTCTTAATTATCTCCTATTATATATATTTGCATTTTCTTCATAAATAATCTCGAAATATATGAAGTTTTATAAATATAGATTTTTTTAAAATTATTTTTCACGTTTTTTATTATTGTTAATGTTTTTATATACGCTTATAAATATAGTCAAATTTTACATTTATTATTTGAAAAGATATTATTATGCATCATAATATTTTTTATGAACTTAGATTAATACAACTATAACTTGGATACTTTCCATAACTGTCTGTATATATATATATATATATATATATATATATATATAGGATTATATTTTCGTAATAACATATGTCAATAGATGGCAGCATCGAGCAGACTCGTGTTGATTGTAGATGTAAGAGAAACATCTGTGAAAGTAAGGCACTCTGCTAATTGAACTCCGAGAGGATAGGCCGCGAATTTGTTTTCTCCCGAAATGGAGACAAAGAAACTACTACGCAGTTAGTAAGTCAGCCATGATGCTGCTGTCTACTTATTTCTTTTAAACATGTAAATATTGTAAATAGTAAGTTAGATATAACCTAATAGTTCTTAATAATATTTTAATACTTTCTTTAATAAATTAATTTTGTTTCAATTATGGCCCATCATCTCTTTTTAAATACATCATTACCCCTAGACGCCGTCCCCCACAAATTTTGGGGGTTCAGGCCGAGATCTGAATTTCAGATAAAATTTAATTTTGAATTATAATTTTAAAATTTTAACCTCTCGGAGTTTTCATCGAATTATCTTCATCGAATACCCAGTACTGGGCAGAGCCACTGGACAAAGCTACTGGGCAGAGCAAAATCGACAAACAGCTCCGGAACCAGCGAATTTAACTACGAGAATCTCCGAAGCAGAGCCACATCGAATCCAGCGAAACATCGAAACCGCAATCTCTGAGACCCAGCGACGATCCAGCGAAACCACAATCTCTGAGATCCAGCGACAATCCGGCGACACAACTCATCGAGCAACAATCCTGCAAATTGAGAGTCAACCGCGCGACAACTGATCGCGAAGCGCTCCCAATTCCTCAACACCGGTTCTCCTGCGAATTTCCAGCGAATTTCATCGAATAGAAAGCGTGTCTCCAGCGAAACCCAACGAATCGCGTCAAAAGCAAATCATCCCAGCAAAGTTTCGACCTAGTGAAAAACCAGCGATAAAAATCTACGAATCGAGCTACGAAAGAAAAACCACACCTACGTTAGCGAGTGGTGAGTGCCGAAAAAAAAAATTCTCCGAAAATACCGTCGAAATACATCATCGAGAACATCATCAAAAAAGTGTGCTTCAAGTGAAATTTGTGTTTGTGCGCGTTCAGTTCAATGTGTGTGATAAAATCAAGAATCAGCTCCAATATTTAACAATTCAAACGTATCTAACAGTTTTACCCATACATTTATAATCCTCTTTCAATTTATTGCATTTTTGCTGACTCAGAACTACGATCTATTTTTTATAGCAATACCAGTGCAAGAGTTTATTTTCAAATTTGAGTGACTAATGATTTGGCAATCGTCCAGATGCAACGTTTCGTTCAAGTGATTTAAGTTTCTTGATAATATTTCTGTCTGTTAATGATTCCATTTTTCAAAACAACCGATTCTCTTACTGCATTAATTTTATTTTTTTGGTATTCAAGAGAGATTATTTTATTTTATTTATTTGTGGTGAAACATATTTTATGCTTATATCTTTCAGTTTTATTTTCACTTATATTTTAAAGCCTTCATATAAAAATAAGAAAGAAATGCAATGAAATTTTGGTGCATGCATAAATATTAATAGCATATTATTATTTTATATATATTGTATACTGTGTTAAATTATTTTTCATTTTTAAACAAAATCCAAGATAGTTTGTTTTTATATTTTCATTCTCAGTGCATTTATATATTTTCAGTGCCAGAATTTTCAGGTAATTGATTATTTTATATTAAGAAATTATATACTATATTGCATTTTATTTTTTATATTTGAATTATTTTGAAAGGTTTCAAACTAAAATTGATCTAAGCACTTTCTAAATAAGTAAAAGGTTTTATTTTGTTAAAAAGCAAATTAATTGATTCTCTGAATGACCACTAAAGGTGCATGCATAAATATTAATAGCATATTATTATTTTATATATATTGTATACTGTGTTAAATTATTTTTCATTTTTAAACAAAATCCAAGATAGTTTGTTTTTATATTTTCATTCTCAGTGCATTTATATATTTTCAGTGCCAGAATTTTCAGGTAATTGATTATTTTATATTAAGAAATTATATACTATATTGCATTTTATTTTTTATATTTGAATTATTTTGAAAGGTTTCAAACTAAAATTGATCTAAGCACTTTCTAAATAAGTAAAAGGTTTTATTTTGTTAAAAAGCAAATTAATTGATTCTCTGAATGACCACTAAAATGGCGTATTTACTACAGTACAAAAAAGAAGATTTAATAGAATTAGCAGGTGAGTTAGGTCTAACTGTAGATACACCCACGACAAAGCCAAAACTTAAAGAACTTATCATAACTGACCCTGGTTACGTAGAAGAAGATACGAAAATGTTGTTAATTAGCATCACCGAAGAACGAACACGTCGTGAAACCGCAGAGAAAGAAGAACGGACACGTCGTGAGATTGCAGAAAAAGAAGAAAAAATGCTTCGTGAAACCGAAGAAAGAGCAAACAAAATTCGCCAAGAAGAGCGTGAAGACCAAAAGCGTCGAGAAGCGCACGAACTCGAGAAATTACGAATTCAAGTCCAACAAAATATAATTCCGGAAAATCCAGCGATAAATATTTCATCGTCAAATAAGCCCGTGTACGAGAATTTTCACAAATTCAATATGAAAGACGACATTAGTCTCAACTTAACCCTTTTCGAGCGACATGCAGAACTAACGTTTTTACCGAAACAAAATTGGGTGCAGAAGCTTCTAGGTCTAATACCCATTGAGGTAGCCCATATGATTGCAAGGGAGCCGGCGGACCAAGCCAACGATTATGACCACGTCAAAGACTTACTGTTAAAAAGATTTAAATTATCTCCGGAAAAGCTACGCCAGTTATTTATGTCTCATCAGAAGAACGCCGAAAGAACATGGGAAGATTTTCACCATGAACTGCAAACTTACTTTGACGGGTGGACACTAGGGTTAAAAATATCGACTTATGATGAGTTACGCGATCTGATCATAGCAGATCAGATGAAACGAAAAGCACCTCCTGAAATTCAAGAACACCTCATAGATGAATGGTCCAAGATAAACACACCGACGGAACTGGCGAAGAGATTCGAAGAATATGAAGATGTTCGAAGAACTCTGAAACCGAAATCAAGCTATTCACCATTTAAGAGTAGATATGATATTAAAGGAACGAGAAATTTTGAATACAATTCGCCAAAGGCAGAATATTCACGAAATGACAGATTCGAGAAAAGATCGTTTAATTTAGATCATCGTAATAGATACGCCGAAAAAACGAAAGTTATTTACTGCAGCCATTGCAAAGCACCAGGACATTATGCCATAAATTGTCCCAAACGCGGCAAAAATAAGCCTACTACTCCGCCTGTGCAGAACTGCTCGTTTACCCTTAAAGGAGGAATGAAGACAAAATGCATAATTATGAAAGAAAAAAGTTTTCAAGCTCTCATCGATACTGGAAGTTCGGTCTCACTCATACGCGAAGATTTGAGTAGAGGAATTGTCAAACCCTCAGAGCTTACACATAAAACAATAATGCTGTCAGGTTTAGGAGGTCAGGTAGAAACCAAAGGTTCATTCCAACAGGAAGTGGAGATAGACGAAGAAAAATACACTCTTATGTGGCACGTAGTACCGAAATCTCGTCTAAATTTTCAAGCTATCATAGGTGCAGATATTCTAGAACACGCTTCACTTGAATTTACCAAAGAAGGTACTAAAGTTCATAAACGTGAAAATACTTGGTTAATAAATTCACCGGTAAGCGAAGTAAAAACAGACGATGAAATCGATTTGGAAAATATTAAAGACCGACGAATAAAGCAAGAATTGTTGAAATTAATTTCGAACTATGAACCAAAGAAGACCGAAAAAACAGACGTCTCTATGAGAATTATCTTAAAAGATGACATACCAGTTTATCAACATGCTCGCCGTTTATCGTTTCCAGAAAATAAAGCAGTAAATCAGCAAATCGACGAATGGTTAGAACAAGGAATAATAAGAACAAGCTCATCGGAATATGCAAGTCCAATTGTGTTAGTTAAAAAGAAAGATGGTACTAATAGATTATGCATCGATTATAGAAAACTAAATCGAAAATTGGTTAAAGATAGGTTTCCATTGCCGTTAATAGAAGACGTTTTAGATAAACTCCAGGAAGCAAATGTATATACTACATTAGATTTGAAAAATGGATTTTTTCACGTTGATGTAGATGAAGATTGTCGAAAATTCACTTCTTTTGTTGTTCCAGATGGACAATTTGAATTCAATAAAGTACCATTCGGTCTCAGTACCAGTCCGAGCGTATTTCAAAGATATGTGTACAGCATATTTCGAGAACTCATGAGGAAAGGCATCGTTATAATTTACATGGACGATTTGATAATCCCATCGAAAGATGAAAATGAAGGTCTAGAAAAACTTAAAAAGGTATTTGAAACTGCATCGAAATATGGTTTAGAAATAAAATTCAAGAAATGCCAATTTTTAAAACGAAAAGTAGAATTTTTAGGTCACATTATCGAAAATGGAACTATTCGCCCTTCAGTTGCAAAAACTCTAGCTGTCAAGAAGTTTCCAGTACCAACAACAGTAAAACAAGTTCAAAGTTTCTTGGGATTGACCGGTTATTTCCGTAAATTTATTCCATCATATTCCAAAATAGCCAAACCTTTAAGCGACCTGATGAAAAAAGAAAATTCTTTTGTATTTGAACAACCTCAAATTAAAGCATTTGATCATTTGAAAAGTTTATTAACCGAAAGTCCAGTTCTAAAAATTTTCGCACAAGGAAAACCAACAGAATTACATACGGATGCAAGCCAGCACGGATATGGCGCCGTTTTATTACAGAAAAGTGATGACGGAAAATTACATCCTATTCAGTATATGTCAAAAAAACAACTCCAGCGGAAGAGAAATATAGTAGTTACGAACTAGAAGTCCTTGCTATAGTTAACGCTTTAAAGAAATTTAGAACTTATTTGTTAGGTAATCATTTCAAAATTGTAACGGACTGTTCAGCATTTCAAAAAACAATGGATAAGAAAGATTTAATAACTCGAGTAGCAAGATGGGCCCTACTATTAGAAGAATTTGACTACGAAATTATACATAGACCGGGTGAAAGAATGCAACATGTAGATGCTTTGAGCAGATATCCAGTTTCCATTATTACGAATGACACTATTACTGCAAAACTGAAATTAGCCCAGCAGAATGACGAAAACATCCAAAGTTGGAAGTCCTTAATCGATTGCAACGACACTTCAGATTTTTTCCTTAAAAACGACATTCTGTACAAATATGTAAATGGTCGAGAACTAATCGTTGTACCAGAGGCCATGCAGACAGGGGTCATCAAAGCGGCTCATGAAGAGGGACATTTTTCAACTGCGAAGACGAAGGAAATAATCAAACGAGAATTTTTCATACCTAATATGGATAAACGAATACAAAACGTAATTTTAAATTGTGTACCTTGTATATTGTCAAACAAAAAGAGTGGTAAAAAAGAAGGATTTCTAAATCCTATTCCAAAAGAAGATGTACCTTTAAGTACTTATCACGTTGATTTTATTGGTCCTTTGCCATCAACCAACAAAAGCTATCAGCATATTCTCACCATCGTAGATGCGTTTACCAAATTCACTTGGCTTTACCCTGTCAAATCAACTTCAGCAGAAGATGCTCTTGAAAAATTAAAACTACAACAAAAGACATTCGGTAATCCTAGAAGGATAATAACGGACAGAGGTTCAGCATTCACCTCCAAAGCATTTAGTGATTATTGCACAGAAGAGGATATACAACATCTCCAAATTGCCACCGGAGTACCTCGTGGAAACGGTCAAGTTGAGAGAGTTCATCGTACTCTTATACCCGTTTTGACTAAACTATCAATTGAAGATCCCACTAAATGGTACAAGTTCGTGGATAAATTGCAGCGAATCCTTAACAGCACCACCAGCCGAAGTACAAAATGGTCTCCATTTGAATTATTAGTTGGTATAACAATGAGAAATAAAGAAGACATTCACATACGAAACTTACTAATGGAAGAAGTAATGGAAGAATTGCAAGAACAGAGAAATCTATTACGGCAAGATGCGAAAAGAAACATCCAAAAGATCCAGGCAGAGAACAAGAAGACGTACGATAAGAAACGCAAGAAAGCCCCAGTGTACCAGAAAGGAGACTTGGTGGTTATTCAAAGGACACAATTCGGGACAGGTTTAAAACTAAGACCTAAGTTTTTAGGACCATACCGAGTAGTCAAAGCAAATGCTAAGGATAGGTATGAGTTAGAAAAAATAGGTTCTCATGAAGGTCCTAACCGAACAACCTCATCCGCGGATTTAATGAAATTTTATTCGCCAGGGTGAAAAATAAGCAGTTATCATTTATAGAATTTTATTGTATAATGTGAGTCTTATTTTAATGTTACTTTTGTATTTTTTTCCTTTTGGTAAATATAAAATATTAGCCATTTGCAGATGATATTTTCAATTTAGATTAATATAATGAACATTTTTGCTTATAGCAATAGAGACTTTAACTTGCTTATATTTTAATTATTATACTTGTGAAAATATTTCATTTTTATCATTGTCTCATTTTGTAATTGTTTGAAATTATGATAATCACTGAGGCCAGTGATTTGCAGGATGGCCGAGTCTGTAGGATTATATTTTCGTAATAACATATGTCAATAGATGGCAGCATCGAGCAGACTCGTGTTGATTGTAGATGTAAGAGAAACATCTGTGAAAGTAAGGCACTCTGCTAATTGAACTCCGAGAGGATAGGCCGCGAATTTGTTTTCTCCCGAAATGGAGACAAAGAAACTACTACGCAGTTAGTAAGTCAGCCATGATGCTGCTGTCTACTTATTTCTTTTAAACATGTAAATATTGTAAATAGTAAGTTAGATATAACCTAATAGTTCTTAATAATATTTTAATACTTTCTTTAATAAATTAATTTTGTTTCAATTATGGCCCATCATCTCTTTTTAAATACATCATTACCCCTAGACGCCGTCCCCACATATATATATATATATATATATATATATATATATATATATATATATATATATATATATATATATATATATATATATATATATATATATATATATATATATATATATATATAATGAGTGTTCTAACATAGTTAAACACAATACTATTTTTATTTAAAAGAATTGTTTTTCTTTCATTAAAGATAAAAACATTACAATGTAATAATTTATGTTACTTTTTATTTAACTTTAATATTTAAACGCATACACCAGTTTTGCTCTGACAGTAGTTGCGACTGCCTAAAACTCATGAAGTTCTTCTTAAACATGCGTGAAATGGCTTCCCAAAACAATTTACTTACATAATTACTGATATTAAAACTTTTTACCATTCAGATCATCACAGAACAGAAACTTGATGTAATTCTAAAAGCATTAAATGAAATAATATGAAGTAATCGATATGTCTGCTGTCGGAATTTAGTCCGAAGCAAAGCGTATACCAGTGAGTTCTGGTTGTCTTGGCAAAAAATAAATGATTAACGAGAAGAATAAAGCAAACAAATGCACTTGCCACACAATTTTCTTTTTCTTCACGTATCCATTTCAGAGGTATTAGAGAATCATATGATTATGTGCTTAAAAATGTGTTTACAGTCGGAATTTATAGAAAATAAATCTCATACGTTCTTGAAAAGTTTACAATCAAAGCAAAGCTTCAGATATTTCGAATATTTTCAATGAAAAGAGAAATATTTCGCCTAAACATTTGCCGAAGATAAACTGCTATTCGTAAAGTTACTATCGGATTTAAGAAATTCAATTCTGAAAATATAATTTGTGGACAAAAAAATGGATTTTTTAGAGACTTGCTTTTATTTTAAGATATCATATCATCTTCAAATTATTTATTTTAAGTAGAATCGTAACTAAGAAAAAAATCAATTTTAATATTGTATGATATATATATATATATATATATATATATATATATATATATATATATATATATATATATATATATATAATGTAAAGCATATGATATAAAATATATGACATTTTACATTTTATTAAATAAAATAAACTATAATTCCAATAAATGTATAATTGGCAATACAAGCAACGCGCAGATAAAGATATATGTGTTAAGATTATAAATAATATAAAATAAGAAATAATTTGAAAATTAATATTATAAATAAGGCAAAAATATTAAAATCAATAACAAGTAAGACAAAACCTTGCAAACTAAAAATAAAAGTTGTGGTTCCTATGCTTTTTTATTTTGATTTGCTGTTTTTTATTCTTTATCCTACTTGTTATTGATTTTTGTTTTATTTTGTATTATCTATTTTGAAATTATTTCTTATCTTATATATATAAAGAGAGATAAGGCTAATAAATGAACTCTTTTCACTTAATTGAAATAAGGCAGATGTGAAAATGTATAAAGACGTGCTTTTGAAAAAGATCTCACTGCTTTTTTCAGTAATGTAATAATGCTTTACTAAAATCCATCCACTTTTCTAAAAATCAATACATTAATTTATGTTTACAGTTTTTGAATTGAAATAAAGTGTAATTTTATTAGATTTATATTAAGAATAAGCATATTTTAGAGCAAATCTTATATTGAAACATTTTAAATTGTTTTTTAAATGTAAAATATTTTGTAATTTTCTTACATGAAAATATATATAACAAATATTAATATATATATATATATGCATGCAAACTACCAGTAAATATGCCTAATACGATGAAAAATATTACGAAAACTCAAAATTAGAATAAAATTTATAATGGAGAATAGATAATGAAAGTATTCTTTCATTATAAAATTTTACAAGCTCATCATTTCTTACAGCTAAACATTGAAATTAAAATTTTTTTCTGAAAATAATCACTTTCTTTTTAAAGTGTGCAAGGATACCAAAAATATATAAACAAGCTATTATGATAATGAATTATAAACTTTTTATAAAAATTAAACTAAAAAAAATTTATTTTACACATTTTAAAAAAAGAGTTTGAATTTCTGTGAAAAAAGATTTTCCCAAAAATTTCAGTATTTTTTTGGAAATAAATAACTTTATAGTAGGGCTATCATTTTTCTCTTACCTTTTCCAAACAGAAAGATGACGCACAGCAGGTAAGCAATAACCTGCAACATTATTTCTAAAAATGTGTAGGTGTTTGTGACTATATAGCTTGACCGCGGGTCACTGCTTAGCACGGACCATTCGACTTCATTGCGGTCTTTATCGCAAAACAGCTGTTTCCGACTCAGAAAGACTCATACGGAAAATGTCGCCAAATATACTTATGAAAAAGGAGCCTAAGCTCGAATTCAAGGCCAAGCGAAGATTTGTCCTTTTCCACATTTCGTTGCTTCATTTCAAATGAATTAAAATGATTATGAAGATACTTTATAAATAAAAGAGTTTTTTTTATTAAAATCAATCATATTGTTTATTAGATTTAATAAAAAGCTTAACGAAAAATACTTTTAAAAGCTATTAAAGTTATTAAAAAAATGTTCAATTTTTCCACTTTCCTATTTTTTATCATATAATTTATGTTTACATTTTTGCATTGAAAATAACATTTATTAACAAACAGGAGGCTATTTTACCTGTAGAAAGTAAAATTAACATTTCATGTACTTATTCAAATATTTGAATTTAAAACTGTTAGACATATTATTGAAAACTTTAGACCATAAAATCTGGACAATTTTTCAGGAAATGTTTTATAGCTTGAGGCTTGAGATGATTTTGAATAATATAAAATATAACATAGAATTTTGAAAATTAAATGGAATTTTAGAGACATTTTTTATATTTATTTTTGAGTGAATATGCATCCAAAATTAACTTTAAAAAAATAATAGTTTTTGACACATGCTTAATTATTTTAATCTTAATAAATAAACAATTCATATTTAAAATTGAAAAAGAGACATTTTAAAATATTTGTTTATCATTTAGGATATTAATAACTTAAAAAGAAATTAAAAACAATTTCATTTTTTATGCTTTCGAATATCTAATATCCAATTTTTTTTATCAAAAAATACGGTAAATAACTTGAAGAAATGAAGTTACAATTTTAGTGTGTGTCAGTTAATTATTCATTTAAAGTTAACAAATTAAAGGTATGTCTAATAATTTTTTGACTTAGGTTTCAAATCAGTACTATTTTTTAAATTTGTAGCTGTAATACGTTTTCAATTATTATTTAGCTAAAAGTTTATAATTTTAGTTTAAGGATAAATAATAATTTAAGGTATAGTAAAAAATATTTGTTATTTTCTCTCTTGATTTTTTATTAAAAATTTTAAGATCGGAGGCCATAATTTTATCGAAAAATATGGGCAAAATTGAAGAAAAATGTCATAAAATTCAAAATTAGGAATATTAGATTGAAAATTATTAAGGAAATGTAAATACTTCAGCAGAACTTTTTTTTTCTTTCTATAATATTGTATGTAATTATAAGTAAATGTAATTAATCAATGTTATTTAATGAATTTTATACATTAATGTATCTTCATAAACTTGATAAACCATTTAATAATAACAAGATTTTAAGAAAAACATTTAATGTCATATTAATTACCATGTAAATACTAATTTATCCAGCATACGTATAATCAAATTAATGGTGAAAGCATAATAAAATATCATAGATATTCTCTTTTGGAAAATTTGGAATATTCTCAATAATATTAAATAAATTAAAATAAAAGATTGAAGTAAATTGTATATTTTTCTTTATTTCGTTGTTAAAAAGCTTTATAATTATAAAATATTCTTAAGGGATAAACATTTACTATTTGATATAGAAAATTTATCAGAAAATTATGTTATAATAAATCTAATTAATTAAACCAAGTAATGCTCTTAGCTCTAAATATTGATTTAATTAACATAACTTGCAACAAAATATTCCCCTCACGTAAACAAAGTACTATCTTTTACGTGGAAATGTGTATTACGCGCTTCAAATACGGATACTTTCTTAATTATTTCATTAGCATCAGTTTATTTTAGAACGTCAAAATAATAATAGTATTTAGTTTCGCCAAATTGGCGATTTCGCTTATCGGCTGGCGCTAAGTTGAAGCCGATCGATAAAACAGCAGATCCTGGATTTCCAGGAAAGAAATTCATGGGAGGAACGGGACTCACCAATGTCAAATGAGGGAAAATTCAATTCCAGTTTATTGCAATGAATGTGGTCACTAAATTGTTTTTTTGAAGTATAAAATAGAAGTAATTGGAGAGATTGTGTATCCGGTTTTATTTTCTGAAAAGGGTAACAGTAGGTTAGAAACAAATCTTTAGTTATTTTGCAGTTTTTGTCAAGAACCAATTCGTTTTTGCGCAGTTTCTGAAAGAAAGATGTTTTTCTGATCCTTCTAAAATGAATTTATTAAATAATCTCAAGACTTTCTCTCTATTCTTTATAATTGACATGTTTTTAGAAAAATACATAGCTATAAATCTAATAATTCTTTGAAAGAAAATTATTAGATTTATAGCTATGCATGTTTCTAAATATATGATATATGTCACAATTACTAGTCTTTAAATTTTCCTGATCTAGTTAAAGATTAATTTGCTTATATATATATAGAAGCATATTAATCTTTAACTGGATCAGGAAATTTTTGATATATATATAATACAACTTCACTTTTCAGGAACACTTATATGCCATAAACTGGCCATAAGCAAAAACAAAAAAAATTGTTTTATTTCATTCAAAGAAATATTAAATTAATTTAACAAGCAATATTATAAAATAAAAGAAGTTATATAAAATTCTGAAAATCTTCTCCAAAATTAAACGCACGATATGAAATTTAAAAAATTCTTCATGGAAACAAGTGAATTTTTTTTAATTGGAAATGGAATGTTTTGCCAAAATATTGTTGATTTTATATGAACCTAAGATACCATAATTTTCTTTTTATGCATGTTTTAACTGCAAGCTACGTTCAATACCATTTTATAAAACTGATCAATTCCTCATTTATTAAAGGACAACAAGTTCATTTTATAAATCTCTTCATTATAAAGAGTAATCATTACTATAAGGTGCATATAACTTTTATATATAAAAAAATCCCTGATATAGGCTTTCCCATTAAATTTTTAGAGGAATTATTAAAATTTAGAGCAAGTTAAATAAATGAAACAATTTTTAAGATATAAAATCTTAAATATATACGAGTATTACTTCTTAATACAAACATTGGCTATTTTGATTATGAAAATGATGATTGATTGAAAAAGTTTGAGGTGAGAAATTCTATTTTCTTTTCCATTGTTTTTTATACTTCATTTTTTTTAATAATTTGTAGTAAAATATGATCAATCTAATTTTCCAAAGATATAAATTTATATTATTAAACTTGTTCTTTTAATGGAAATTAATGCAAAGTATTTAATTTTGATTCATTTATATAATTTATTTTAAATTTAAGAATTTGAAAATAAATAATGAAACTATTCACGGAAAACAATTTCAATAAATTATTTTCAGGAATAAAAACAGTTGAAACAAAGTTTCTAATTAACAAATTTTTTTTATTTTCTTAAAATATCACTGTCCTTTACTATAAAAGCAATTTTTTTAACGAATTATTTTGATATCGTAATATTGATATGTTATAAAAAATGTTTTGTGTATAATCATTTAATAATATAACTCAATAACTTCCTTTTGTAAAAAATTGTAGCAATGAATTTATTCTATCTAAACTAAATTATTGAAAAATATTTATATCAAGATAAATTTTCCTTTTCGACAATCTCACGGGTACAATATTTGCTACACGAATTGCAATGTTTGTAATCATTAGAATCAGACAGATTTTTCGTTCAAATTTGATTTTTTATCTTCAGAGACAAGATAATAATTATTTCTACCATCTCAAGAGACTATTGTAAGAGTATTGTGGTATATAAAGATGAGGTTGCCAGCTCAGATGTGAACCTCAACACGGGATGTTGTGGATCACATATTAAGAGATAATTATATTATTATAAAGATGTTAAGAAATAATTGATAATGCTGCTTAACCGTTTAACTAAATTTTTTTTCCATATCATCGAATTCATAGGTAGTTTTTAATACCTTGTTGAGTGTTAAAATAGTATTATATGTATGTATGTATGTATGTATGTATGTATATATATATATATATATATATATATATATATATATATATATATATATATAATATTTATATATATATATATATATATATATATATATATATATATATATATATATATATATATATATATATATATATATATATATATATATATATATATATATATATATATATATATATATATATATATATATATATATATATATATATATATATATATATATATATATATATATATATATATATATATATATATATATATATATATATATATATATATATATGCTGGCCACCCAAATAGCAACATCAAGAAAGACACAAGAGATATCACAACAACATTTATTTTTTAGATAACATGTTGACAAAGTATTAAATTTATAGACTTCTGTGAAGTGTGGTTCCTGCCAAAATCAGTAGCCAGATTAGCTGCCATTGTTGGAGATCACCGCTGCTACTCGCCTCGGCATTAATTCAAACAGACTTTGGATGTGTTCTTGGTGTATAGCAGACCAAGCAGCTTCCACAGGTTTCCAAAGTTGATCTGGTGTGGCAGCTGGGGTTGTAATCCGGAGAGCAAGCCGGCCAAGGAAGTAATTCATTGTGGCGATTGACGAAGAGTCCTTGGACAATGCGTGCCACGTGTAATCGAGCATTATCCTGTTGAAATATGGCTGTGGACAAGCCAAGAACAGTACAGCTTTGCGATTAAACAGTGCTGGCTCCTTCAGTTGCAATACCTGTTGAACATGTTTCAACTGCTGTTCATAGTGAATAAATTACCTGACGACTACTCCATCAGACACCAGCTTCATCACAGAAGGACATATCTTCCGACCTGAATTTGTAAAACCATTGCCTTCCCTTACGTTCATTCACAGAACTCTCCTGAAGCGCCGGACATATTCGGCGACTTGATGCAGCAGCTGATAAGCCTATTTTGGAGTCGTAAAGCCTAAAACACAGAACCAACTCCATCGACAAGGCCATTTTTCTCGTTTCTGTTCGAGTTACGATTGATAAATGTGAGCGGTAGACATTCATCAATCGCTGCTTTTATAACGACTGATATTTTAACTCTCGACTGATCAGTATCTCAACCACGTCATACACTAATTTGCATACTTATTCTCACTTAATTCCATGGCAACACGAAAAAGGCATCAAGTCGCCAAAGCCGTTTCTTGTAGATATGCATGCTATACATCAAGATATGGTATAATTGACAGGAAAATTAAGAACGATTAAAATATTTATGGAAGTTGAATAAGAGAAATTTAACAACTAATTATTAAGGTTCACGACTTCTTGCGAAAGGAGTATACTAAATTTGACTGGGTAACGTTAGATATATGACATATTCTTATATTGTTTCAAATCATCTAAAATATCAATTATCGAGACATTTCTAAGTACCTTTTTTGAAATAAAAAATATGAAATGAACGCTAGACAAGTTTGCCAAAAATTTATCAAGCAGGCCTGTAAACAAAGAGTAGTTCAATCATGTCAGATTAATGTTGAGCAGTCATAATATAAATTTTGATAAAGATAACTATTATGTTGTTATCACTTTAATTACCAAATTAAAGTACAATCAAGGTGATTAATTTTTTTTAAAGTTATGCATGATACCGATGATAAATTCAGCTGTAAAAATCTATGTTATTTATTCATTTTGATAAAGACAAGAAAGTATAGTGGTAATTCACTAATAATTATAATCAAAATTTTGTCTCTACTAAAATCTGAGATTTTACGGTCAAATGTAATCTGCAATAATGAACATATTATATAAATACCAGTCAGTCATTGTTACCAGTCAGTCATTGTTGTCTGTTACTGAATATGCAATTTATAGATAGAAGATTCTAATTTATATGAAACTTTGATTATTTTAAATCTTTTAACATATTTCAAATTTGAATTTAAAATAGTTTTTCTTTGAATCTTCCGAAACACACACGCATATAACGACGAAATATGTTAAGTCAAAAATTAATTAAGCTTTATATTTTGAATAAGCTTTATATAATTGAATAATGCTCAACTGTGAAATATTTATTGTTTATTAAGCACTTATGACCAAAACAATACGCTTACAAAACTGAATGGAACTTTATAATTATTTGTGAATTTGCTCCTTTATAAGCATTTAAAAGGCAAATTAATCAATTAAGCTTACTGCTATCAAAACTAATTCCAATTTTTCTTATTTGGATAAGTAATTCATATGTACAATTCAAAATAAGATTACATATTCATGAAGAAGAATCCAAAGATAAAATATAATTCATTTATTAACTCTCCAGAGACAATTTTTGCTTAAAACAAAAGTTATTCAATATATAAATTCTTTATAACAAGATAACATGAATTTTTTATTCTAGTGATATAAATTATTTATTCAAATTGAATGAGCCATTCTGTTGCTGTGTGCATATTTTAAGCTTCATTAGATCATTCCATGAGCTATTGCTACTGTTTTGAAAATTCTATTTTATTCGTTTAAGATGAAAAATGAAAAATATTTATATTCAAAGAATTTAATAAATTTTGGAATTTGTCAGAGAGAGAGAGAGAGAGGGTTTAACACTGAATTCCCATTTGTGAAGATTTTAAATTCGTAACCGTGTGATAAATTATAAACCAAATGTGTGTAAATATTGTAATTTTTGCCAAACTAAATTTTTGTATAACAGAATAAATTTTTTACATAACAAATTTTTAAACACTTTTTCTTAATTCAATATTGTAATTTATTTATAATCTAGTAATATCATATTTTTACAAGCTGTATTCACTTTTTCCTGTTTATTCATTTCCTAAACAAGATTTTAAATGTTCTACAGCACAAAAATAGATTCTTCTTTAATTACTATAAAAGAATTATTTCCGTAAATTAAAAACAATTATTTCATCCATTTACTTTTACAAATGAAAACTTTTTTGCGAATGTATTCTTTATTTTTATGTACATTAAAAAACGATCACATTATAAGTTCCTAGGCTATTTTAATAAAAAAATCACTTAATCTAATGAATCAATCAATTAATAATTAAATGAATAAATTAAACAGATCAATTAATATCTAAGTTAATTAATTAACGAACATAATATAGTACATGGTAATAAGCCAAAAATCTTCGCTATGAAAATCTGATTTTCAAATTAGAAAATTGTTTTTATCGTTTTATCATAACTAAGTTTTATTTTTTTATTCAATATAAAAATATTATATTATATAAATAACTATAAATAAAAATAATAATAAATATTATTATCATCAGCTTAATTGTTTAAAAAAATAATTTTAAAACCAGGAGATAACGATGTCTAATAATCAGTATTTAAGTACTAATTTGTTTTAAAATTGATTGGACACAAATTATAACTACATGAAATAATTTTTGAAGTTAAAAATAAAATTGAAAAGAAAAATCTTTTAGTCCATCGAAAATATAAATAATAATTTTTATTAAATTTGGAAGTGCTCATTATTTTTATTCCAGCAATTATTTAGATGTAATACAGCAGTTTTTAAGCTATAATTCAGCCGCTGTTTAATAAAAGAAGATAACTGAACAAAAGTAAATTATCTTTAACATAGAAAACCATATCTCATTTTTAATTTTAAATAACTGTACTAAATATAAAAATTTTTAGATAAACTATGTCATTACTGAGACAATTTTTCTACATGACATTTTTATCAATAACTTAGTAATTATATTCTTCTTCAGCTCTCTATCTCCCTATAACAAATTAAAAACACAAAAAAATGTTCCACGAATCTCTTCAATGCATCATTATTTCGAGTTCTATGTCATTAATATCGACTTCAAGGCAAATCTTTACATAAAAAAGACTATGCGGCTCTTTTAGTTATAATGAATTTTTTTAAAGACTTTCCCAGTTCTTACATTTTTTAAAGACAGTTTTCAATGAACATTTTAGTTAGAAACGTTGCAGTTTTAGTAAGCATTTTTTTTAACATATTTTAAGAAGAAAATTAATTTAAAGTATAAGAAAATACAAGCTACAGAGAGTATTAACACATTTTTAGAATGATTTCGATAAAGAATTAAGAAAAAGTAAATGTTTTAGAATAAAAAAATTTTGGCAACAGCTTATTATTTGAAAGGAGAAATATCTTCTACTTTTAAATTTATTCTTCTTTTAAAATGTCGCATGTAAACAAGTTGTGAATTGAAGGATATGTTTTTGCTCTTTCCGAAGAAAAATATTCTTATTGCGGAATTCAAAAACGTTGTGAAATACATGGTATAAAAATTTCTAAGCGCAAAATAAGCAACATTATCTATCGGACAGGTAAAAACAGGCAATCATTATTTCTACATGGAAAGAAGACTCCAAATGAATATCCGAAAAAGGTACTATTGTTTCAAATGTTTCTAAAGTGAAATCGCTGGTAACAAGAGAAAATCTACCAACTCATAAATCAATTGCAAAGTCTTTAGATACATTTGTAGTAACAATAAATAAAATAATAAACCATGATTTACGACTTAAGAAAGCTAGAAAACATTATGTTCACCAGCTTTTGCGAGACATGTGGCTCAACGCAATACATTTTGTAGAATCCTATATGAAAACAATTTAGCGGGAGATAAATGGAAATACATTCAGACCCTTGATGAACCATGGGTTTACCTAAATGACAGCAACAAAAAAAGGTCTAATTACTATAGAAAACGAGGAGAAAAAATGTACAAACCTGTTTTTGTCAATGTAAAGAAAGTTTCAGTAAAGAGTATATGACTGTCGCAGGTTGCTCCTATACGATGAGGAATTAAAAATAAGAAGATTGGGAAAAAATTTTAAAATCAACTCATCATATTATCAGGAGAAAGTTTTACGTCCAATATTCACAGAAGAAATTCCACTTCTTGATCCCAAAGACTTTCAAAGAGTGAAACTTCATCAAGACAAAGCTACAAGTCATACTTTGAAAACTACCACTGCATTCGGTGAAAAAATGAAGACTAATACAGGTATTGCATATATACCTTTTCAATATATTCCTGCGAAGTCCCATGACGTTTCACCTATGGACTATTGTGCCTTTGGTCTGTTAAAAAGACATCTTTCTAAACGCAAACCCATCACGATAGATGGACTCTGGAAAGTAGTGGAAGAGGAATGGAAAGCAATACCCCAGGAAATTTTATGAAACGCTCTTCTATCATAGAAATCACGATGCAGACGTATAGTCCAGAGAAAAGGCTATCAGATCGAACATTTAAAAAAATAGTCTTTACATTTTAAACATTAATTAAACGGCCCCGAAATCATTCTAAAATGTGTTAATACCCTCTGTAAATTAAAGAGAATTTTGCAATTAATTTCTATTTCGTGTTTACTACTTTAAATACAAGGACATAGATTTTTGTATGCATTTATATACTTTATTTAATGCAAGATATCATAAAATAAATATGGATGCAACTGGATTTTATCAAATGTAGACAAATGATTGCTGTAGAAATAAATTACAAGAAGACCAATAAAGGAGAAAATTTGTATGAAATATTTATGAACATTAAATATAGTTATGAATTATAAAACTACTTCACACGTATGCCCATATATAAGTATATACACATTATAATACCCGGCTGCAAAGAGTCTTTTTTTTCAGCACAACCAGGTGGCGCAAGTGATGGCATTTTATCTAGTGGGACCTTGGGCCTTGAATGTTAGTGGCAATTAAGGAGCGAAGAGCAAGAAGAAGACCTTTGGTTTGCCACCCCCAAAGGTATCATTTCAAGCGAAGAACATTGTGACCACGTCATATTTTACGTACTCCAGCCACTATTAACGAATATAAAAGAACTTTGGTTGGGTCGGGATAACGAGAATGAACACCCTAACCAACTAGGCCTCCGTGGCTCCATGCTGTAAATGTATATGTTGATAAAACATCAGGCCCAATTTAAAGTTTTGTAATTCGTAAAACATTTAAGCAAATCTAAGATATTTGTTCAGAGAATAGTTGAAATATTTTTATCACAGAGTAAACAATGGAGAATCTCTTTTCCCGGTTTAATAGCTTTTTTTAATTAAATTTCTTCATCGAGTGATATTGGCTGTAGGCATTTTCCTTTTTTTTCAATTTGAATACTTTTTGTCATTTTTGTTTAGACCTTATTTTTTTAGGTAGCCAGGTTAATTGTCTAATACAGAAGAACATTTTTCTTTTCAGATTTGTAAAGAACGTTTCTCACCGAAAGTAAGTTTCGAACATTGGCAGACTAAAATTCAGAACTATAATTGCAATGGCTTCAAGAAAAAAGGAAAAGAATGTTATTGATCCACAATCCAAATTTTTTGTTTTGTTTGTTTTTTTAATGTCTGTGATGAGGTACGTTAAAGAAATTCTGTTATTTTCCACTGTCTTCATTTTGATTCTGCAATTATAAAATCTTCCTAAAATAGTGTCGAAGCAATAATTTCGTTGAAATGGTGAAGATATTCACGGCAAGTGTCTATCATCAACAGTGAAACAACAGTTGTGAATATCCTTATAACTAATCAAATAAAATGAAGAACATTAGACACACAAATTCGCAGCAATTGGTTTTCAACAACCTGTTTTTAAGAGATGCTTATTAATCTTTTTTCTATGTGGCAGACAAATATAAATTACAAAAACTTTGAACACAAACTAAGTTAAATTTAACTTCAGGAAGTAAAAAAACAATTTACTTTGAATTCCTTTATAGATTTCTTTCCTTAGTGTTCACGGTTGTTCTACGATTAGAGTTTCATGAAAATTTTGCAATGGGACCTTGTAACATACTTTACCAAACTCTTTATACACCCCAATTGAAGTAAATAGCTCTCTTATTAACTAATGAAATCCATTTATTTATATACACTGTCCGACATTGAAAATGCAGCACCAAGAAGGAATGGTCAAAAAAACTATGCCAATTTCAGGGTAGACACATCTTACCGAGTTATGCAAATGATGTGAAATGCATAATCTCCAGTGCATTTAGAATAAGGTATAAGGTAAGGAGCCGGCAGAGTGGTCAGTATTCTCGCCGTTATTACTGCTTGAAAAATAATCGTTGATAGTTAGTTCGTGTTGCAAAGGACTTCTGTTAATGCAGAGAATGCCCGGCCATCGTCGACGGAGTCAGTTCCAGCAGACAGGCCAGTTTACGAGAAGTATGGTGATCGGACTGAGAAAGGCAGGTTGGTCCTTATGGCAAATCACAGCTGACAGACACCTGGACGCATCCACAGTGCCCCTGCTGTGGCGAAGACGCTTGGTACAAGGAACTATGGAAAGTTTGCGAATTGCCGGTGCAACCAGAGGGACGTCAGCACGTGTGGATCGACACTTTCGGTGATGGCCTCGCAAAGGACGTCTACTGAAATTCTGCAGCATTTGCAAGACCACCTAGATGTTCCCATATCGAGCATAACCATTTGCCATCGCTTGGTTGCCAGTGACCTGCACTCATATTATCCTTAACGAAGACTGCCAATAATACCATAGTTCAGACGCCAACATCTAGAAAGGTGCCAGATTAGTGAAATGTGGACGATGGAGTAATACAGGATGGTCGTCTTAGATAAATCACACTTCTGTTTCTTCAGTGATAGTCGTAGCGTACGAGTATGTGGCGTCGAAGTGAAGATGGGTCCAATCTTGCTGCAACTGTGGAACATCCACCCCGCAACAACGTGGCATGATGGGTTGCTGCGCCATTGAGTACTATTCCAGGCCATCTCTACTTCGTATTCACGGCACTATGACAGCTCATCGTTACGTGGATGATGTGCCTGTGGCCAGTGACAGATCCCTACCTTCAGGTGGTACCCAAAGCCATTTATCAGCAGGGTAACGCCTGACCACACATTTCTCGCATCAGCCGACATGCGCCGCAAGGTGCACAGATGCTTCCCTGGCCATCATGTTCGCCATATCTCTGACCAATCGAACACATTTGGGATGTGATTGGACAACATATATAGACCCACCCATTGCCTCCTTGGGAGACGCACTTTGCCAAATATTTGACGCAAAATGGAGAGACATTCCTCAGAACATCATCCGTACTCTCATTGACTCTGTGCTTAGACATGTTGCTACATGTATCGCCTTCCACGGTGGTCCTACAACCTACTGACCCGAACCTGTTCTCACTCTATATTATGTATACCATCTCGAAATAGAGATCAGTTATTGTTCGTTGCTGTTTACGGAGTTTCGTCACTCTCTGGCAACTCCTTCTTGATGTTGTATTTTCGATGTCGGGCAGTGTATTATTTTTATGGACTTCTTGTGATAAATTTCTTGTACCTTACGAAAAAAGGATGAAATGTTTTTCAGGTGGAAAAATAGGTATGCATTTTAATCTTATAATTCCTAATTTTTGAATTTCACTCACTTTCAATGGGTCCTATCCCATGTTGGATTGAATGGTAATGAGATTGCCGATAGTTTGGCCAAGGCTGCCACTGCTGATAATCTGCATGATAACGCTAAATTAACCTATCCTGAAATTTCCTCAATGAAAAGGAAGGAATTATGTAACTTTGGAGGCCCTCCTGCTCACCTATGGTACTTTGGTAAAAGACATCGTTGGTGCCACAAGCTCAATATATCGAGAAAACAGCAAACTCTCACGCTTTCAGAGCGGCCATATCAAATCACTTACCTTTCACTAGTGCGAGAGGCTCTTTTCAGAGTGTCATTAGTGTCGGGCTGTTCTCAAGCCTCCCCCGATCATATTCTTATTTGTCTAAGTTCTACAGTTTTTGAGATTTTAAGGGATCCGATTTATTTTTGGACCTTCTGGACATTTTTGGTTTTAAGGAGATGGTGTAACTAAGGTACATCATCTGGGATTAGAAACAACAACAATGACTTATTCCACTATTGTTCCGATTCTTTTTTTTTTTTTTTGGTTTCATTATTGTTTCATTTTGTTATTATTAAAAATATTTTTTTCTAATTTTTAATTAAATATATTTTCTGTTTTGTATATTTTAAGTCACTGTATCAATTTCCGAAAAAACCCTGAAACTTTTTTAGATTAAACTGGTTTATATATATATATATATATATATACATGTGTATATATATATATATATATATATATATATATATATATATATATATATATATATATATATATATATATATATATATATATACATATATATATATATATATGTATGTATACATATATATATATATATATATATCAAAAATATCAAGAGGAAGCAAATAAAAGAAAATCAATCAATATAAAATATTGTTCTAGTAACATCAAAATACTTTCATCTAACCTGGGGTATTATCAATCCTTTTTAAGAATTTAATAAAAGCCACCATGTTTACAGCTAAATTTTAAAAATGACGCGCCATAAATCTTTTCTTACGGCAAACTATTTCACTGCTTATATATTATTTAGAGCTCCCTAGTTTTCTAGATATAAGACATTATTCCTGAAAGATTTAAATTACTGAGCGTGAAAAATATCTTACTTGTGTTTACATATAAACATCTTCCTCAAAGAAAGATAAAATAAAAACTAGGGAGAAACACATAAATCAATCTGTTTTCTTTATTTCACAAACATATGTCCCAACTTAAAGTTGATACTTATTTTGATGAAGAAAAGTGATTAAATAAGATTTATATATCCACTTTAAGATTCATGGTTCGTGAGTTTCTCTTCAATTTTAATGTTTTTCATTTTTATGTTTTAAGTTTTAATGTTTCAGTGCTTGTGGTTTTCTCTTTCGCTACATAAAATGTAATTTAAATTAATCATTTAATAGCACTGCAAACTTAAATAAGTGCATTTGTGCAAAATTAATTACTTTTATATCTGATACATTTACGTCTATGGATAAGTCTGTAAATGCGATTTTAAATAACCATTTCTAGAACCTGTAACATGTATGCTCCATATTTCCTTTTTTTTTAACTAGGATTCCCAATAATTTGCAATTAGTTAGAAACCATAAGTATTGTTAAATAGATACAAAAAATGTAATTTAGGCATAATATTTTCAGATGTTGGCATATCAAAAATATCTTATGACTTAGTTCAGTCGAATAAACAATGTGTAAAACATCATTATTTGAAAGTAATGAATAATTTTGTAGTTAATAAACTTCGTAAGTAAGCCGTATTTTCTTAAATAATTAATTTATTAAATATTGAATTCAAATATACAGATTTAAATAGATTTTAATCTTCTTGATATAACTTGCATTTTTGTCTAACAGATAACCTGAAAAATACATTATGAAGGTAAGTTTTAAGATGTACCCAATATCTCAGGTTAATAAAACACTTGTTTAGCAGGCTTAAGGTCAATCGATAAATGAAAAGTGATATGACAACCATATTTTGTGTTATTATCAATGAAACATTTCTATTAAGCTCTTTGTTGTAAATTAAAAGATAATAAATCTTAAATCTATGACAATCATAATGAAACGTCTAAATAAATCTTACGTTTTAGAGCAAAGTATGCTCAAGAACTTTATAAAAACACTTTTTGTGACGTTTTTGAGCAAAGTATGCGTCGAGAACTTTATAAAAACACTTTTTATGATGTTTTTGAGCAAAGTATGTGTCGAGAACTTTATAAAGACACATTTTGCGATATTTCAAAGCAAAGAATGTGTCGAGAACTTTTTTTTTCCAACGGCGGGCACTTGGGTGACGATCCCTTTGCCCCAATAAGGCCAGAACTGCTACCCATTTGTCGTTACCCAGTGGGCACCTGGGAACCAAGTCACGGAGGCGAGTAGCGTTGCCCGCGCCACAATACCACAAACCCGCTTATAGGGTGGGTCACATTCATACATCATCACAGAAGAAAGGTCAGAGAAACACACGAGAGAACAGAGGAAGAAAGTAACGTCCAAATTTGAACCGGGATTCGAACCCGGCACCCACGGCTCAGGAGTCAGGAGCGCTAACCACTCAGCCATCGGTCGGCCGTGTCGATAACTTTATAAAAACACATTTCGTGATGACACTTTTTGCGAGGTGCGGTGGATTTCAGAGCGCTTGGGACTGATAATGGAAGATAATGAATTCGAATTTCTTCGAAATCGTAGATCAGTCATGCTCACTAATGGTGGCTGTGGAACGTAAAATATGTGATGGTCACAATATCCACCATGTGAAATGATACCCCTGCGAATGGCAGACCAAGGTCTGACGGTCTTCTGCTTGATTCCTGCTTCTAAATTACGAAGATCCTACTTTTTTCCCTTATAACGTTGATAGGTAGAAATCCTAATAGCCAGGCATTATATAAACAACAACTTTATATTTTGTTTTCCATGGTTTTTTACTTCAAGTCACACCTTTAAACATATATTATTCCGCTAGTGTGGCGTGGATGTGGAGAGGAGGGTACCAGCTCAGGTGTGGCCTCGTCACCTGACCGTGGTTCAAAATTACGAGGCACCTTAAAAAGAGCAAAGTCGTACTTTCACCTTCGTGGTGCTCTGATCCAAACGAAAGACGCTCCCCATTGACTTAATTCGCACTGCCAAAGGCAAAAGCGAGCTTGGCTTGTCCAAGTGTCATAGGAAAACAACAACAACAAAGCAACTCAAATGAAAGAAAAATTATTGTACCTCTAATCATCTTTCTTTTATTTAATAAGAAAAAAGTTTTTGAAATTGCAACATTTTTCTTTTTTATCGATATAAAATTGAGCGAAAAAATTTACCACCACTAAGAATATTGATAAAGGACAGTATAAAAGAGCTAAATTTTTTAACCTATATAAAGAAACATAATTTATAGGTATTTTAGAAATAAAATATAAAGATAGGCACTTACATACCGACACTGTACATTTTAGCTGATTACTTAGATACGTTGTATGGGAGCTACAAAAATTAATGAAATACATATTGATCAACTGATAAAATTTGGATTGATAGTAACATTCGTAATGATAGACACGATGATTCAATTATAAATACCGTTAATTAATAGCTATATAATACTTAATACGGACAATTTCTTTGATTTTAATTAATTAATTAGTACAGTATCATTGCTGTATTGTGTATAAAATAAAGTTTGCAACATTATAAATTGTTAACATTAAAATCTAATTTAATTTCAGAAAATTTGTATTTTTAAAAAAGTGTCATTAAAAGTACTCTAAAAACGTCAAGATAAGAATTATCTGTGAATTTTTAGGTGACAGCTTCTTCGTAATGTTAAAGCTCTTTTCACTAATGGAATTTTAATGAGTTTTTCAATTAGCACTCCTACAGATCTAATGCCATTTGTATGAAACCTTAGCAATGAATTAGGGAATGAAAGAGATAATAATGCAAAAACTAATAAAACATTTCGAGTGGAAGAGCACTTATGACAATCATTTCGCTTTGTCATGAAAATAATTTTGTTGAAACATGCAAGTTTATGAGAAGCAAGTTGTTAAATATAAAACAAAACATAACTTAAAAAAAGCAATGATTATATGTTTAATAAATATTTGAAATCATTTTCTAAGAAAATGTGAAGTTTTACCACTGTTTTCTTCTTTGAAGAGAGAAGTATCGAGATATTCTATCTTAAAAACGTTGTTAATGAAATTAGTTTCCCAATTGTGTTATCAAACTTCAATCGAATTTCATCATATATAATCCTTACATTAATACGTGGGCCGTGGTAGCCTAGTGGTTAGGGCATCGGCCTTCCATCCGAAAGGGCAGGGTTTGATTCCCAATGCCGCCAAAGACCCACCGAGTACATGCTCGTTAAATCTGCTCGTAAATCGTTGAGCAGTTACCATGAGTATAACGAACTGGAGAAAATTTCCTCCCTCTTCAGATCAATCCTAAAATTGAGGGAATGGATCCTCTGGTGGTGCCATCTACCGGAGAAGCATAGCCGTACTTTTATCTTCCTGGTGCTCTAGTTAAAGGAAACAAGCACCTTACTGACTTAAATTCGCATAACCAACGGCATAGCGAGCTTGTTTTGTCCAAAAGTCATAAGTATCAACATACATTAATAGTTTTTATTCAGACATGAAATTTATCAAAAACGTACTTTTCAAACATATGTTTTAAAATTCATATACTTTTTGATTTCTTAATAAATTCTAGAGTTTTAACCATTTTTCTTAATTTCTATGATTATATATTTGGAAAATAAAATATGTTATGATATGCTTATCAGTAAAGTTATCGTTTTAATTTAATCATATTCAGATCAGTTTTAAACATTTATGAATTTTTTTATGAGGATTCTTTTAGAGTAACAGTATTTTTTTTAATCTGAAATGAAACATATTAAAATATGAAACTAAACATAAAAACATTGAAATATTATAATTTCAACATTCTATATAAATATGAGGAGAATAAATTTATTAATTTTTTCCATTTTTTGGGTTTTAGAATCTAACAACTTTTACATGATTCTTCTAGATTTCACATAACATTTAAGCACTTTTAAATGAAACAAATGACTTTAAGATTTGCTTTAAATAATTTACGAATACAATAATCTATTTTAAAAGATATTAATTATAATAATTGTAAATGTAAGGTCTCTATTGTTTAAGGTTTTTATTGTTAATATCGCATTTCTTTAAGTGATAATTTCATTTGGCATTTGTATTATAAGTCTTTTGGCAGAAAAAGCTCTTTGATCGATGAAGAAAGCTCTCTCCAGTTTAATCGATATAAAAGAATGAGGTAATTTTAAACATTTACTAAACTGTCAAAAATCTAATTTATGAGATTTAAATATTGTCTTCCTCAACAAGATTTTCTACATCTACTGCATATTTGGCGTATAAAATAATCTTTATATATCAGGGTGAAATAAAAGGAATAAGAAACATTCATTTGCTGTTGTTAATTTTTAGTATACCTTTGAATGAAATTTGAAGGAAACAATCATCATACAGAGTTCCAGAATTGGGGTTTAATTTTAAAAGTTTTAATATATATTAAATTCTATTTAATATAAATGTGCAATCTAATTTGTTTATTAAAAGAAAGTTTACAAAAAATTTACTATTAAAAAGTTATATCAAGAATATAAATTTCGTAAAAACTATGAATTCTAGAAACATTATCTAATATTAAAAAATCTCATGAATTTGATTTAAATATTTTAATGGGGAGAAAAAATTTAACTGGCACATCATGTCTAGTTTTAACACTTAAAACAACAAATCTATTCAAAAATGTATTCAAAGATGTTATAAAGCTAATTAGTTAAAATTTCAAAGTCTCCACTATAGAGTTTATAAAAAATTGTTATTCAGTCACAAATACGTAGTTGATTAAAAATTGTACTGCTTATACATTTTTAAAATAAACTAAATAATATATTTCTTGCTTTATTTAGAGGGAGACGAAAAAAAGTGGTAATTTCATAATTTTCTGTCAGGTAATGAGGATTTGCTCTTTTACATCAATTCCATTGCACAAAAGAAATCAAATTGTTTTAAGTAAAAGTTTGATAATCAATTTCTTCATGTATTTTTCTTCAGAAGAGTTTTAAAAAACTTATTCTGCCGATGCTTTTTGTAAAAATAATATATATATGTCCCTTGTAATCTTGCAGTGATGAAAGGTGAAAATCTCAAAAACCGAACATTGGGAACAACAGTGTATACATATTTAAACTTTGGCAATCCGAAAATCAATGATTTAACTGATTTCAGCCTGGAGCTTTAAAGGTACACTTACTATATGTCTCTTTACAAGCTGCCTGCATTTTCTCGAGAATAAAGCACTATTATGGACGCCCCTTTTATAAATACTCCTTACAAATAACTAACCGACTTTTCATGTAATGTCAAAAAGTTTAAATGTACCACAAATGATTGCAATTTTGAAAACAACATATTCATACCTTACATAATTCCCTTTGATTGAAAAAAGGAATAAAACAGTTATCTAATAATAGGTAAATTTCAGATTAGTAAATAATGAAAAATTATTTTTGAAAGAAATAAATATCAAACATTAATACTTTAAATTGCTGATCACAAAGAACATGACGGATTAAATAATATAAAACACAAATTTAAAAAAAATATTAGTGAATAGAAAAGAAAATATCATTGTTAATAAAATCGATGTTAAATTCAAGAAGCTGAATTGAACATAAAGTGTATTTATTTATTAAAAGTCATTTCTTATTACTAATTTATAGGTTACTTTCAAAAGCATATTCAAAACATTTTTCTTACATTATTCAATTTAATATTTTGCAATGAAGAATGTGAAAATAGTGTTGTATGGCATTTTAAACATATCTGTTTAAATATATTACATAGATAAAACTGCAATAAACAAAGTAATTTAGCCTGAGCGAAACATTTGTTTCAATAAAAATATTATTAATAACAAAGAATAATGTAAGAACCACATTGTATCCTGTTTTTTAGTATTTAAGTTTGAGCAAATATTTGAAAATCATAATGAAAATAGTCGGAATATAATTCCTCATTTTTTATTTTGATTAAACACCATTAAACTTGTGACTGAAATATAATATTTTCTTTTAACTCATTTGAAATAAAAATGATTTAATAGCAAATTTCCCTCTCCTAAAAATATTGTCCTTCAAATTATAAAAGAAAGAATTAATAATGAATTAATAATATTAAAATTTCTTTTACTTTCTTCTTAAAAGTGAGAAATACAGATTCACAGTTGCAGTTAAACGACACTTATCAAAATCCAGCTTTGATTAATTATTTTAAATATGATTTTCGTAAGAACCTTTGTCTGTTTAATAGAGAGTGAAAGCAAAGCAAATTATTAATTAACTGTCAGAAATGTAAATGGAAAAATCAAACAGTTGACAAAGCATAAATGTCGATTTAATGATAGGCTAATAAACGATGTTCAGCTCCTCTGTCAATTGACAACAATGCAAATATTACAAGCTTAATCACAAGTTTTCACAATTGGCTGTAAATTTGCCATCAAATCATGTTTGAATAAATTATGTAAATTATGCATTTACTGCAAAGCAGTATACTCTATTAATTTGATTCGAAAAGTATAATGATTAATATGATTTTGTATTGCTTTATGTATATAAAATATTTAAAAACTGTTTGCTGATTTGAAATAAATTAATACTTGTCTTTATAATTAAAGAGGCATTGAAAGATTGATTTTTCGTGTTACCTAAGAGTTCTACTTGAGGCCTTAGATGACTGACTTATTTATTTAATATTACTAACTAATAATAATAACTTAAAATGCCATACTGATATGTTAACTATTAAACCTATAATTAACACATGAAGTCAAAAGACTTTTGTACATTTGGTGACTACATCGACATTACTTCTTTCTTATGATCATTGGAAAAAAGTAAAAGATCAAAAGTAAATCAATACTATATTGTTATTGAAAATAAATAGTAGTTAATGATATACTTTTGAAAGAATACGTTAATATAAAAAGCAATCAAAGAATCATAGATGAACTAGATATTTAAAGAGGTGTAGTACCATATGAATCAATATATGAAGTACTTACAGCGTTACTGAATAAAAAGTAAAAGATCAAAAATAAACTTATGTATTATGGGGATATAAATTTTATAAGAATTGGTGATCATTGAAATTGTTACAACAAGAAGCCGACTCGCTGTACTTGTGAAATTTACAAGACAAGCAGACTCTGTAAATGATTAGTTTTTCAACTTATTCCTATAAATTTGCGACAGTAGTCATACCTTTAACTTATTCAAAAAGATAATGTACAGTTTTTTCTGTATACAAAATGTATTTGAAATCTTGTTTCCAGGAAGAAAGAAATTGAGATGCTTCATTCAAAAACGTAAAATGCTTACTAACTTCTGAATTTGATAAGCGTAGAACTGTAACCTACGGGATTGTGATTAAACGTAGCACAACATAATTACCATCGTGGATGAAATTTCATGATTCACTGCCGAATATAGAATCGATGGCTTCAGGGTAGTCATACGAAACGTTGTGACGGATCTTAGTCAACCGCAATCACTAACAGCTGAAAAGAGACAAACATATTACTAAAATTTCTATAATCTAACTGATAGAGTTGGGCCCTATCAGTTAGAGGCAGATGGCTTAGTGGTAACGCTTCCCTATTTCAAGGTACAGGTCCAAGGTTCGATCCTTTGGCTGAACAAGGTCGACTCAGCCTTTCTTCCTTTCAGTGGGTCGATAAATTGAGCATCAAGCATGATTGTGCACTGGAGGTTTTGCGTTAGGCTGACCACCTAACAGGTACGGATGCATTTCACTTCACTGCTCTCTGTCAGGAATACAGATATGGGCACTGTAGACCTTGGCCCACATGGGCTGTTATGTCACAGATTTTATTTCAAGATATTAATTAAATTAACCATCAAAATTTCAGTTAAAGCAAAAATAAATTATGTTTCATGCAATGCATTATACAAGCCACATTTAATTTTAGACTTTTCAAAATGATAATAAAGTCAAGCCTACGTTATTTTGTTTTTGTATATATAGACTTAAAATTTGAAGACATGTAGACATTTGTTCCGTACTGTCGCACATTCAAAAAGTTAGAACAAACATAAGATTAGCAAAATGATCCTCGAAACCTCCAATTAAAGCTGGATTTCTTTTCCTTAGAATTTCGTGTATAAAATGTATAAATTTTAGCACCTCAGTCTTTTCGAATAGACCCGAAAAACTATGAAATAGACACCAACGAGCATTGTTAAAAGTAATTAAGAAAACCGCACCAAATCCAAGGCTTACATACTCCAGAAGTTCCAACAAGCATGCGGGAATGTTGCATCAATAAGTATCATACACAAGGGGAGCCAATTTGCTTGGTTTCCATAGTTGAGCTGCCATCCATAAGAATTTTGCTGCAAAACCCAAGCGCGGTGCTTGATTAAAGTAGTATAAGACAAGTCAAAATTGAATCATAGATGATGAAAACATATTCTCAGGAAAGATAAATTCAAGATCAAATTCTAGCAGTTAGATGTCAGTCTGGGTTTGTGATGTATGCCTGAAGAACACATTTTACCAGAATGCATTGTGCCTACAGTAAAGTTTAACTGGGTAGATTTGTGGTCTAGGATGTTTTTGGTGGTATGGACTTGATCCCCATTAATGATATGTTCAACGACAACTCTTCCACTAATCTAAACAACAATTTTGCTTTAAACTTTGCTGCAATTATATGATTTCGATCATACAGAAAGACAACTCCAATTGTCATAAGTCGACGGTCACCAAGGGTTGGTATGCTGGCAATGGGGTGAATCAATTATATTGATCTCACCACAGTCCAGACTTGAATGCTATAGAACACCTCTGAGGTGTAGAATCTGGGCTCGCCAAGTTAAGGAGCACAGTAACCGTCCAAAATCGATAAAATAACCTCCATTCCGAGTGGAAGAAAATACCACTGTCCATCATCCATATACTCGAAGGAAGCATCCCCAAAGTAAATGCCTCACGTGGTGGTTCGACCAACTATTGAATATGAATAAGTTAAGTTTATCTCTTTTACCAACAGTGCATAAATACTTATTGGTGTACACATATGTATACACCATTTATGTATATATGTACATGTGAACGTGAACACATATGTGTTTTGAAAATCAGTGCCAAACTGGATCCATTTTGTGATGTTATTTCTTGAAAAAACTCTAATATAATAGTAATAATGATTTTTAAAATAAGTGTAGCAAAGCTTATTAGTTGTAAGACGACTTCGTCTTACAAGCAGAATTCTGGACTCAATAAATATATATTTTAAATTTTTTATTCAAGCCCCTTTGATTTATATCTGTTGAATAAGGGACACAAAACAATAAAAAGGAACACTGCAATATTGCAAAGCAATGATTATTGAGCTGTGACAAATCTGACAGTGATAGATTTGAGGAATTTAAGGGCTTAAGTGATAAGATTTGATGTAATCAAGCATCCTTCGGATAGAACAAAGCTTCGGATGGAACTTAAGCCCCCAAACACAAAAAGTACTTTCTTTCCAAGATTTAAATCAAAGTTTGAAGTATTTTTTGTTTCAATATATGTAAGAACTTTTATCAAGATGTTTTTTAGCTTAACAGTTTTCCCATCTTCTATCTTTCCAATTTTTGCCTCAAAGTTAAAATGAAAACGAGAACATCAAATTTATAATCATTTGTATAGCTTACGTGGTTGTTGTTTTTGTTTATTTCATGTGAATTTACATGTCTTTCTGCCAATAAAAATTATTCTTGGTACATTTAAATACAAATTCAAAGAAATAAATTTTCTACTCAAGTATATTCTTATTACAAGTGTAACATTTTAACCAAAAGTAGGATAATTCACATTGAAATCTAAAAAAAAAAGGTTTCTATCAATTAAAAGTTAATTTTTACTAATTATAGGAAAGCTCTTAGATTCATCATCATATAATGTAGTAATTTGATAAAAAAATAAATAAGTAAATAAAAAACGAGAAATGTCCAAATGCATCAAACTAACCCACATAAGAATTCTAAAAATATCTTCACATTTTCTTTCCTTCTACTACACTTTTTCAATCAGAGTGTGCACGCAAGGAAAAAATCACAAAATAGAATAGGCAGCGTTTCTTATAGGTTTAAACTACCAATTTCTTTATATTTACTCAAATAAGAAAAATGTATGAAGAGTAATTGTTTCACGAGCGGCGATGTGATAATATTAAATTTTTCTATTGAATGGAGAGTCAGTATTTTACATTTATGAAATGAAAGAAATTTTTTTATTAATGCAGTGGCGATATATTTTAAGAAAATGGAATAGCTTTATCTATCTATATCTATCTATCTATATATATATATATATATATATATTGCTGTCAACTCTATTGATTTTATCGGGGAAATTCCTGAATTTTCATCATTTCTCCCAATTTCCCGATAATGTATGAAAATCTACTGGTTTTTGGCCATTTCAGTGAACAATTTTTAAAAAAAAAGCCAAAATTTTGTGTTTTTATGATTTTTTAGAGATATTATCTTAGATATCATTTTAGAGATATCATTTTACAGATATCATGCTTTTATTTTAAGATATCATCTTTAAATTATTTATTTTAAATAGAATCGTAACTAAGAAAAAATCGATTTTAATATTATATATATATATATACATATAAACTTAAAGCATAAACTTAATAAAAATATAAATCTATCAAATTGAAATTCTCAAAATGTTGAGGAAATATAAAATTTTAAAAACGTTTAACTCATTGAATATAAGCATAAGAAATCAAAATTGCATTCACAGTTAGATATTTATTAATAACAAGCAAAATAAATATCTTTAGATATTTATTTAGCATATTTTTAATTAATAAATACTCTCTTAAATAGTAAATAGATTTCTTATAGAAATCAATTCCATGAATATAAATATGTGCGCTTTTTAAAAATAAAATTCTTAATTGAAGTAAAACTGAAAATACGTTCAAATTTATAAGTAAAAATATATTAAAAATACAATGATATAAATAATTTTATTGAAAATGAAATATTTTTTCTAATTATTTACCTCATTCACAGTGAGTTCATGAAAGACATTCATCAAATTTTATAAATTTAAATTCCAGTTACAAAACAAATGAGAATTGCATGAAAAGAAAATACTTCCTTCTGAGTTTTAAAGAGTACAATACCTATTACTAAAAAAATTTTAAAATTTTCAATGGAAATTCTTGTACTATGTTGTCATTATTAAATGATTATTCTATAACTATTTTATGTGTATATTTACATAAATTGAAATTATTTTCTATGTTTGTGTGTGTGCATATCAAGTAATCATAATTAGGAATGTTAATTAGAATAGCTATAAAATTTCAATTATAAACTATTTAAAGTTAAAGCCTTTAATTAAAGTTATTCAAAGTATTCTTATATTTTCACATTTTTAGGATTTGTAAGATAATATGAGGATTGAAAAATTTTGATTCTACATTATTAAATTTTGAAACATAACTATAATTTAATCATGAATTCTTAAGATTTCAGATTCTTATTCGATTTCAATACTAATAAAGAAATAAAACTGAGAAAGTGACACGTAAGAGAATACCACTTCATTTTTTTTCGAAAATTTTTTCAAAAACAAAAAAATTTTGTAGACATATATGAAATTCAAATAAATTAAATAAGGCTAATGAGAAATTAGTAATTATTATGAATATATTTTAATAATGAAATGCAATAAGGCAATGGTTTGCTTTACTCAGAAAAGCTCTTATGTTATCTTTTCTTTATTGTTTCCGGACAAAATGACATATTTAATGCAAATGACATTCTTTGTTCATGAACTAGGGTTAGTGACAGTAGCTTTGAATTCGTAGAACACTCTCCCTAAGTGGGCTCCACCCTTCGAAACAACTCTTTATATTGACACCCACGCAAACGTCCTAGGAATTTTCCCCAGTGTCCTGTGTTCTCCTGGATTCCAGTTTATTTCGGGAGCAGCATTCTGGGAATATTGATTTGTTTACGCAACAAAAATCAAACGAAGTAATGAGGAAATTTCGACATGATTCGAATTCCTAATGTGTTTGGTTCTTGGAATATATTCAGCATAATTGGTAAACATAACTAGACTTTCATAATTGCTAGTATATTTCAGTAACATAATGACTACATTTTTTATCCACATAAACAGTAATATATTCGCTTTTATTAGTTTAACCATGGATAATAATCCTGTAATGCATATGAAAATTGTATCAATCAATCTTCTTTTTATTATTATTTTTATTATTTCTTGCTGTTTAAATTAATTTTAAATGTCAAGCAAAATCCTTTTATTCTATTATTTCTATCAAAAAATGCATTTGTATTTGTGTATCGACTTTAATAACTAAACTTTTACTGTACATTGTGTCCATATCAAAAATCCTGAATGTCATTATTTTTAAATGAGAAAATTTTCTTAGCTCACAATTAAATCATTTCTTTATTTTTTTACATGTTTTTCTATCTATAAATTAAAATGAAATGATAAACGCTTGACAATTTTTCTGTTTTTCCATTTATACATTAAGCAAATTTAAAAAGTATTTATAATTATTTCATATATTTCGTATTTGATTCTTATACGTATTTCATTTCTACCCAAACATAAACACATATAATAATAAATATTTGTTTGCGGGCTAACATGCTAAAGAACCCCTTTATTCGTTCCCTAGATTCCTGAAATGGAAGGTAACATCGCTTTTATTAATTATACACGATATATGCAACTTTACATAACGGTGAAACTAAGCTCTATTTGCGTTTTAAATTAATTACAAACACTATAATCAAAATTTCAAAATGAAGAATAGATTTCATTCTAAGTTATCTAAAGACCAGAATCTTTATGTGTGTTTTATTTAGTTGAATGACACCACTCTCCATTCAATCTCGGATAAAAAAAATTTAAAGGCGCCTTGAGGATTTTATTCTATAGATTGATATGATTTGATATCATTAAGAATATACATAAATTATATTTTTGTATTAAAAATTTACTGTAATTATTTGACAATAAATCCATTATACTTTTTTATAATTAGTAGGCAATGTATTCCAATTCGCTCCTAATATACTTTATAGACAGAAAGCATCAAAGAGCTAATTTACCATTGTTGTGAAGTGAATTAGTACGTGAATAAACATAAATATAATATCCTTAATTATTACGCAAACAAATAATATAGGAAATTATGTTTTGGAGCGTTTAAAAAACGTTTTTATCCTCATACCCTGATTTTTACTAGTTCTTTATCCTTAAATATTATTTATTTGCAAAAGGTATGCTTCTATGAATGTAATTCTGCAAAAGAATGTAATTCTACAAAAGATACAAATATTCTTCCTCATTATTTTCTGATTTTCCATATACTTGATAAATTCAGGAATTTACAGTAAAATCTCAAATGAACAAACAATCCTTCAATCGCTTTAAATATCCAAACCCTAGAAGAAAGACAAATGTGTTGAACCGAAGACCAGACAGCTAACCGTTCGTCTAGTTGCCTCAAGGAAGATATTTTGAAGATCTAAATTAAAATGGCGATGCTAGAAAACTAAAATCTAATATATTCTTTTCTTTGCTTTAAATGTTTTGTTTTTTCAAATTATCTGGAATCATTCATTAATGATCTCGTGTACTTTTGCGAGATAAGTATATTATTCTCAAAACAAAAAATCAGAAGTATGATGTTTACTATTTGTTTCGCATAATAGTGTATAAACTATAGATTGATATCATTATATCAATTTATAATTTAATACACAATTAACATACACATACCACTTCTATACATACAAATATAATAAACATGCAAATTCTAGATTCTTTTATATTATATTTTGGTCCGAATATTAAAGATCATATGGAGTGTTGCCAATTTGACAACCTAAACTTACTTAAAAAAATTGCTTTCTTTTGCAATCTCCTAATGCATTTTATAATTATCGTTTGCTCAAATTATTCGAATACCAACTATTTTTATGAGCTCGTAAATAAAACAATAAAATTGATGAATATCACTTCAGAAAAATAGTGATTGGCTATTTCCTAATGGTTTTTTGTCGATCGATAGAGAGTAATAAAAAAATAAGTCTTTTTTTCGAAACAATCGTAAGTTGATTGAAGTATTCTTATAACAAAAGAATTTATTTGTTGTGGATCATACGTGCCACTGCAAATCAAGCAAGCCCCTTGATAGTAGCTTTGTCTTTCTCTTCTCATTCCATCTCTATCATCTGATGAAAATTCGAGACTCCTGGGCGTTTGGAACTCATTCATGGAAAACATCGGGTCCTTAACACTTGGGCTACGACCCCAGATGAAGATACAAACGTGACTAAAAGAGGTCACCAGTCTAAGAGTGGAAATCACATTCTAGGTAAATTACAGAGAAGCAGTGGGATTGTTCTTGTTTCCAACACACGCTTTCACAATCAAAAATAATGAAATGTTCTAACGTCGTTATTTTTATATTGTAAATCAATTTAAAAATGTAACAAAGAATGATAGAAATGAAGAAAAGTAATTTCATAAGGAAAAGCATATTCCTTTAGAACAATTCAAATTGAAAGAAAAATAATTATTTCTATAATTATCTTCAGTAAAAATTATCCACTGTAAATTGTTTCTTGATAAAGAAACTATCGTTTCTTATATTTATGCATTATTGAGTTCATTATTATTCATTGTACGTTGTATATGACTCAGTGAAGAATTTCCCATTGGAATACTGAGTTATAATTTTTCAAAGAAATAATTAAATTTGTTTTTGTGGAAATAACAAAGCATTTCTCTGAACATTTCATTAATAAATAAAATTATGCAAGATAATGAAAAGGTGAACAACCTGTAGATGTATTTTTTTACATATGACGAACTATCAATACATTTAGCGATCAAAATTGAATAAAAAATTGTGGAATTGATAAATATAATTTTTATTAGTATTTATAAATTTTGGTGTTTTATTATTAAAAAAGAATATATACTTTATTTCTATTTTTCATTTATTCTATCTATTTTTTATATTTTGTTTTCTCACTCTATTTTTTTCTCTTTTTTATTTAAAAATATGTTTATTTTAAACTTATTTTAGAATAAATAAATTAAAACAATAAAATTTAATTTCCTTAGTTAATCTATTATTAAATAAATTGTTAAAATAAAATAAATAATATAATAAATATAATACGTATATAAATATAATATAAAAACAAAATAAATACAAAACGTTTAAAAATAAAATAAATTGGCTTGAATGAAAAATGTTATACCCCAAATTATATTATTTGTTGAGAGAAGTTTTAAAATATAATAATGAAACAAATTAAACTTAAATAAAATTATGGAATTAAAGCTTGAAGCACTTACTTGTAGCGAATTCTGAACTTTATTGAAGAGAACTTACTTGAAGCAATATTCTAAAACAGGATTGGAAAAAATTGTCATCCCCGAAACCCAAATCAACGCAACCCTTACTAGATTGGGTCGTCTTACTTAAGACGAATACTAAACATAAAATCTTTGTGGAAGCAAACTTATATTGAAAGCGTCATCCTCAAACAAGAGTGAAAAAAATTGTCATGCTAGAAAATCAAGTTAACTCAGCTGGATTGGAACAAATTTAAAATATTACAATTTGGAGTATAGTAGGCGATCGGTTAAAAAGGATAATTCATTACAACACTATGTTCGCTATCCGAATTGTTCGTTAACTGATCATCGATTTACAATAGATTTTTTTATGAAATTGATTAATTCATTTTGGAGACCATAAAAATTAAATTTAAAAAAAGAATGCATAATTTCTTAGTAAATTTATTAAAAAAATAATGCATTCATATAGTCCTGTATATTAATCAATCTTTTACATTTTATTTTTGGGACGTTAACGAACATGTCTAATGTCGATTGATTTTCTCTCTTTTGTAAGACTTTCCAAAAGTGATTAATAGCATTGTTTTTTAAAGATCTCTAACCTATAACTGATATCAGCTTGGTTTGGGTGCCATTCTAAGACCATTGCTCTGACATCCTTACACTTCTTCAACGAATGAACAAGGGTGGGGTACTCAAAATAAAATTTGTTTTGGTTTGATTTTGAATGAAATCAAAACCGAAACTGATGGTCTACTTGGGCTATAAATATTCTATCGGAAAAATGTTTTTCAGTATAGAAATTTGAAGTTTAATAGGCAAGCAACATAATTCAAGAGGGATGAAAAACGATTTTTAGTTCGTAGGATTTGTCAACCCAACATATCATGCTCCGAGAAGTGTCCATTAGAATTCGTATTAATTCGTTATCTGAATGTGGGTTTGTTGTAGGAACACAAAAAACTTTCGTGAATATGTTTGATGTCCGATATTTTCACAATCCGAACTGTTAGCTAACACATCACCCGCTGCATTGGTTTATATTAGGTTTAGGAAACCACTTAGACCTTTACTTGTTGCCCTATTTTCAATTTTAATGATTTTATTTTCATCTAATGACTCGCAAATAAAATTTTTAGAAAGTGCAAGAGAGGTAAATTTATTTGTTTTGTAAAATTAAAGGTTATCGAAAGATGAGCCTAGAGCGCTGCATATGGCATGAAAAGTTTCCATCTTCAGTACTAAGTGTTCTTAAGTTCATGTCTAAAAATATTTTGTAATGCATAACAATACTGTATTGTTCCAAGTTCATAAAAATTTCGATGAAGCTGTTCTCATTAAGTGTATTCAATTATAATTTTATAATTAATGCAATTATATCCTGAAACATTTATTTCTTACCATATACACAAGTTCTTTAAGAAACATCATTTGGTTCTAACGATTATTAATTAAAAATATTTAAATCTCTTAATATTACTGACCTTGAAGCAAAAATAATTTTATAATCATTTATTAGAGACTGATGTACAGAAAATTAGGTACTTTTCCATTGTACCCCCACTTGTGATCCTAAAGAAATAGTATGTTTCTTACAAAGAAACAAAAATATTATAACTTATATACAATGATCTTACAGGTTCAAAATCTTATTTTAAATCAAATATATACAAATCAAATTTTTTTGTACAAAAACTGACTAAAAAGTTATAAACAATGGTAAACAAGCTGAATATTGAACAAAGCTAAAGGTAGTTGATGCAAAAGCTTGTTTAATTATAATTTTGTCGATCAAAAGTAGCATTATTGTCACAAAACACCAAGGGCCAAAAATAGCTAAATACAGAAAAATTTAATTTTGTTTCATTGAAAAAAGTTCTATTGCATTATACTTACGCAATCGATCACCGATGAGATTGCTAAGCAGTTTCCGCCAGAAATAAACATTGGCATTTAAATAAGTTTTGTCAATAAGTGGTAATTATTTAGTTTATAAAATGTAAGTATGAAATGTGTGTAATATTTTAGTAGTTTTTAAAATCGTAAAAACAGTTAACCAAAAACGTTTTTAAACAATACATGATGCATGCAAATAGAATATTTACGACAGTAATTCATGTTTTTTTTTCTTTCTCCTTATTGTGATTATCGTAAAGAGGTAAAATGGATAAGTACCAAAATATGGTATACCATTTTCAATTACATTTGCATTTTAAATAAAGCAAAAATAATAACTATGTTAATTGATTCAAATAGAGAAAAGATAAAATGAATTTGGATATAGCCAAAGAGGATTATGTGAGGAAATTGTTACAATACAGTCAAATCTGGTTATGTCGTAACCTTGTTGAACTATCAATCCATCAATAACGTCCTCTTTGAATATTTCCGACTAAGAAAGTATAATTATGAAAAGAAAGCATGCAAAATTTTCCAACCATCACTTAACTATAGTTCTTTATTTTTTCCTCCCATCACCACATTTCAGTTAAATATTTCTATTCTATTTTTTTCGTTTTTTTTTTCAAATGTATTTATTATTTTATTCAATTTTCTCTCTGAAAAGTAGTTAGGATTTAAGATGATTGAAGATGTTAACAATAAAAAAGAAATTCATTTTTTGCTAAGTTAATGAACATGGTAAAGATTTGCAGACACGATTACTTTGTCAAAGAGTATGTTTAAATGAAGAAGTGTCAAAATTTTTTACATATACCATATGAACCTTGTGAAAAGCTTCAACAAAAATTCTGTTTTTCTCTGTCAAATGTCGGAATGTATTTCATCTTGGATGAACTTTCTTCCAATAAACATATCCCCAAGTAAAATGCAAATGTAAAAAAAATATTTAAAAAAATTTAGGTGAAATATAAATAGCAAATTCTCAGAACCTATATTCTGGGAGTTTTATTAATTGTTAATAAAATAATCCATTTATCTTTATTTCAAAATATATATGATATACTGTGATCAAAATATATGAAATAAATAAATGGATCATCAAGCTTTTTATTCTTACTGTTTCAAAGACAGAAGATTTATTTGAAAGATTTTTAACTTCTATTGATAACAAAATAATGAACAATTTATCACGTAAGCATAAATAATTTTCATATTTATTTAATGAGACTAAAACTATCAATACTAATTATCAGTTCAACTAAACATATATAAATTTAAAAATTCAGTAGTTCAAATAAATACAATTATTAATGAGTTAATAACATCCTAAATTTTGGTTCTCAAATTTTTTTATCACAATATTATTTTAATAAACAATACATTATTCAAACTGAAACACTTGCATAAAATTCATACGATGCTGCGAGTTTTAACATTCAATCTTGTTCAAATTCAACCCATCATTATAAATTCCTCACCAATTTTTAGCAAATATAGTTGACAATTTAAGTTAATGGCTTTATGGATCTAATTCCTACCCAAATATGTAAATATTCCTATACAAACGAATAGGAAGATTTACTTATCTGTGTTGGAATAGGTACATTTCTTAAATATATGCTCATTCACCAGACTTATATGAGATGCTTATTTATTTTTAGGACTAAATCCATTTATCCCATGAGCCGATTTGGCACCCGAATTTCTAGCCCTCTGGCTTTCATTTATCAGATCGAGGGTTTGAATCCCACTCTAATTAGTTCACCTTAAAGGTAGTCTTGGGTGATTATAATGATCCTGTTTAAATTGTAAGTTCCACTCTAATTAGCCCTAGTAGAATTACAGTGTTGAGCGATCAACAAATCGAACATTTAACATACGAACTATGTCGATTTACTTGTCTAACATTTATAGCAATTTCAATCTACCGTTGATTATAAAAAAATTATTATTTTAATGTGTTTCACATCATATTATGTGAATTTGAGCTGTGTGTAATAAGAGTTTAATTTTGTCTTTAATTGTAAGCTATGCTGTACTGAATTCTAAATTACTCTCAAGTAAATTTTACATTCCAAAATCAGTGCAAAAGTAATTCATAACCATCCCAAAATGGGATGTTGAGCTGCATACTTAATAATTAATGTGCTAACTTTTAGTTGAACTATAGATACGAATCCCACTTCAAAGGTTGTTATTTGTAGTGATTCAGAATCCACTTAGAGTTGAAAGTCACAGTAGAATTAGGAATCGCGTGAGCAAAAAGTGACCGAAAGATGGCAATCACTAATAAAGTTCCGAAAATTACTGCATTAATTTCTTCTTCATATTTCTCGTTTTTATTCGATACCTAAAACTCAGTGAAATAGTTTTCGAGAATGTAATCTTGAAGGGAAGATTATTCACATAAAGTAATATTTAGTCTGAAATTATTTAGGAATTAGTAATGAGGTAGTTCTTCCCTGATAATAATAAATACATTAAATGTTTAGTATTGAAATGTTGCGCTTAATAACTAAATTTAGTATATTCTATTCTACTTAAAGAAACATTATCAAAATTATATAAATGAATTAAAGCATACTTTAATAAGAGATCAAAAAGGTAATACACAGAGAACATTATAGACTCCACTAAATGAGAATTTAGTGAATTTTTAATTATAAAGTTTGTACTCGCAAAATAGATAAAAATATTTAGTCATCATTAAATTCTGTAAATAAAAAAAATTTCTTTATAATTTAGATATAAAAGCATTTTTTTAAATTAAAATCAAATTACAATTTCTCCAATTTTAAACAAATAAGCTTTTGGATATAATAATTGCATATATAAATAATTAATTACGTAGTATGTCTATTATTTTTTGATAGGAATTTATATCAAGCAATTCAAAATAATATATATAAAATTTTTATTTCTTACACTGTTTTTCAGAATTAATAAAAATTATTAAATTTTTAATAGTTCAGGAAAAATGAGAAGTAAGTCATTTTCGGAAAAAGCATTCAGTTGAAAAATATTTTATTAATCTGAAAGAACACAAAAATATGAATTTTAATTAAAATTTTCATTAGAAAAAGAAATTATAATGCATTTTTATATACATGATACATTACAATATTTAATATTTACATACATTATAATATTTAATATTCTAAATATACATAATAAATGCTTTTGTAAGAAATGTCATTTGTCTTTAAATTGTTTTAAAATGAAGGATGTGTAGATTTTTCAAAACCAAGGAAAATAGGCAAACGTGGTTCATTTTGTATAACCTACGCAAAAATATAAAAATAATACACATCGTTTATTTAATTTATCATCATAATAATATTAATAAAAGATTTAATTTAACGTATGAAACTTTTTCTTGATTAAACAATTATTATTATATTTCGTTTACTTTTGCATTTCGAATTTTATTTTAAACTTTGAGCCAAATTTTTCATTGATTTGACATTTCATGTTTAAGTTAAGAGGTTTTCATCTGCCTAGATTAATAATAAAAATATTTTTCATTAATATATATTCTTCAAAAGATTATTTATTGAAAATTTATAGATAATATCAACCAATCATTTATGATAGGGTGAAGTATTAAAATTTAGTTAATTTTCTTCATAATATCTAATTTTTAGATTTTTAATGATGATTTCAAGATACATCTCAATTTTTTCAAATAAAAATCAAAAATGATTTCTAACAAAATCTTTTTTTTAAATTTAGCAAATTGCAATATTCAACACTGATTTAGATTTTAAATTTTTAAATCATCTTCTGTCATTTTTATCATTAGGCTTTGAAAACTAACATTTGATTAAAACTTGTAGCACTATATCTTAAACATCTATATCAAGACAATTCTTTTTCATTGCATTTTTTAATATTTATATTTGTACAAATTTCTTTCAATTTTTTATATACGTAAAATCTAATTCTTCTTGTATACGGTATGAAAAAATAATAATTATCTAGAAAGTGTTAGAGCAAGTAAACTACACAGTTTACTTTAGTGTGAACTTGGCGATTGTTATGGTCCAGGATCTCCGCACACTGAAGCTTGAAATCGGATTTTGCAAATAGCCCGGATGGAATGTTTTCGAACTCAAAACTAATGGCTCGAAGCAAGCTGAATTTTTTTTTTCACGCCAGTAGGATGTTCCTTTTTGCAGAGAAAAAAACGCGTGATTTTCCCTTTTCGAACCTTTCCAAATTGCCAGGTTTATTATGTCTTCAATCGCTTACTGACGCCAAGTGCCATCAGACGATTCAAATTGGCGCTGAGAAGAAAAAAAAAACTTGTAACAGTAATTCGAAAGACGCATATGTCACTCATTGTCGGTGATGAATTGTTGCTCATTATGTCCTAATTATCATGAAGCGCGTGGAACAAAAAAAAATAAAAAGAATAAACGAAAGCAAGAATGCACTTATTATTCCAACCGTGGTTTAAAGGTCGAAGAGCAGTGAACCGTGTTACTTTTTGGGAACGCTTTCTATCGCCAGATATGCCATCACCTTTGATGTCTTCAATTATTTTTTCTTTTATACCTTTTGAATAAAAAAAATCTGCATATTTTGTTTTCGAACATCTTCTTCTGAGAGAACGAGTGTCCACTTAAGCAAATGATCCAACACTTTCTGTGTTTAGGAGTGTTAAAGCGCATGTTACGAGATTAATGAAAACGATAAAAGAGAAAGGCAAGAACAAATAATTACGAAAACGTGTAGTGGGTCACTAATTTTTTCAGACGTGAACCTAGAGCAAGTTATATTCCAACTCAACTTCCAATGAAATTTCCTTTAAGTTCATAGGTGAATGTTTTTACACAATATATATATAATTATATTTTATTTCATCGTTTACTTCTTGAGAAAGAACAATGAATATTATTATATGATTAATCGTAATCACGCATCGTCGAAAAGTTTAGCATGTTTTTAAAAAATTACAAGTGCATCACGAAATGTAAATGACCTTTCGGAAATCAAGTACTTTAAAGAATTAGTTTCATTTTTTTCTTATTAAAAATATTAAACTGCAACGTTTTCAGGCAACTAAAAAATAAACATTTAAAAAATATAATACACTAAAGCCAAAAGAAATAAAACATTTATCACTGGTAATTATAACTAATTCACTAACGTCTTACTAGAAACTTGAGACAGGTAACTTCATTTATCTTTAATTCAAAGGGTTAGTGTGTGCTTTGATAAATAGAACAAATAATTCCACAATCAGCTTATCTAAGAGAAAAGAATCTTCATCCTAATTACAGAAAGTAAATAGAACATGTTTCTTCTAGACTACTTTCGAACTAAAATAATCGGATCAAAGAATTTGATTTTAAATTATAAAAAAGTTAAGATTGTTCGCATTTTAAAAGGTAATCACATGATTTGTATTAGAAAATAGTGAATAAGTACCATTAGTTTAATTATGATAAGGACTAACTAAATAAATTCCATACCTGATGTAAATTGGAAGTATTTTAAATAATGAATTAATTAATATCAAACATTTGAAATTGGTAGAATGGTTTATATATAAATTGCGATATAAGCATATATTCCTTTTTTCATGATTATTTATGCTGTATGTATCTTTGCTAGTATTCCTATATATATATATATATATATATATATATATATATATATATATATATATATATATATATATATATATATATATATATATATATATATATATATATATATATATATATATATATATATATATATATATATATATATATATAAACAGATGGAATAAATAAAGAAAATTTTAAAAAACATGCATAATGAATGGAAAAACGCATTAAATCAAATGAAATATGTACCAACATGACCAGCTTTGTCAGTGGGTGTTGACCAGATTGGCCCAAAGTATGTCTTTTCTGCAATGGCTCCAGACTAAAGTCTGTATGAAGTCACTGCACCCCAAAGCCTTACTAAAATTTTTTTGAAATTGAGCTCAATCTCAATTTTAAAAAGCTGCTTTCGTACTGAATGCATTGCTAAACATAATATTATTTTTATGCATACTTTTGCATTTATTTCTTTATTTCAAATTGTGCCTACAATATTTCCAATTATGCTTTATTCATTCATATACATACATGCATATATATATATATATAAGTGCATATAATGTTATTGATATTAGTTTGAAAATAATCAATTTTGTAAACTTTATGGATATTGTCCTGTTTTTATTGAGCATGTTAAAACGAAACACTACATTCAAAAATCAAATGATTTAATATCACATTTTAATTAACCTTATCTTGAAAAAACTTTTTTAATCTGGAGAAAATGTTCACATAATACAAATGAAACTTAATAACATAACAGTACGAATAAAATGTTATCTAATATAAATAAACATCTGCTTTTTTGGTTTTTGATTAGATTAATTTACTTGAAAAAAGTTTGAATAAACATTTATAACTATAAAAGCTTAGAATAATGCTATCTGTTTCCCATTTTCTTTATTCTTTTGTAGTTTAAAGAAAAGTTGAACGATATTTGAATGTGAAGGTAAGACACGGCTGGCTCAGAAGTTTTGCTGTCGAAATAAACTTTCAAAAAAGTTCGAAAATGCTTACAACTTCTTCAATGATTTCTTAAGGAAAATTTTTGACCTGTTCACCAGAATAATTGAACAGCAGAAAAATGGAAAATTTTATAGATAAACAGCTTGTGATATTTTGAATAAAAATATAAATGGTTGTTGTAAAATATAACAATGAAAAATGAAAGTAGAACCTTTTTTTTAATTAAACCTGCTTCACCTACTTTTCACTTATTTCTGTTTCATGAAAAAAATTCATCTATATATATAAAATTTAAAAATGCAGTAATATTTTAATATTTATATTTTCATTTAATACATGATTTCTCGTAAATATAATTCATATTAATTTTTGCTTTCTAACTAATTAGGGGACAAATATAAAGAAAATTATCTTATCATTTCTAATATAATTTTAGTATTTAAGGAACAATATTTAATCTCAGTAAATAACAAACCTAAAAATAAATATGATTCCATAAGCATATATTGAATTTTAAGTAGACTCATAAATGTAAGGCTCTCTATTTATAAAAGGAAGAAAAGCATCAAAATATCTAAAATAACAATATTGATAAAGTTTTGGAGTAAATATTCTAGAAATTTAGTACTTTTAAATTGGGCAGAGGAAACAAGGATTTAGATCTGTAGTCGGTGGAGAGTTTCAGAAAAGAATGTGATAGCTTATATTATCAGTTTGCAAAAAAAATCAACTTGTCAGGACAATCGAGAAATGAAAATTCCTCAGTCAACAATATGAAATGTGTCGAAAAAAATTACAAATCGTACAAATTACAGTTTCTGAATAATCTTATTGAACATGATAAAGAACAGAGCAATTTTTCAAATTTGCTTTCAATGAATATGATAAAGACTTTCTTCTTATACAAATTGGTTGTTGGCGAGGAAGTGTTTTTGTGTGCACCAGCATATTTCCTTATATTTCCAGTATATTCCTAGACCAAGTTTGAGTTCTGCTAGTTAAGTGAAAGTTGCTGGGTGGGAGTCTGTACTTTGAAAACGAGTACCAAGCAGAAGACTCCCAATACTTGACCGCTACCCCAGATGTATCATTTCACTTGGAGAACATTGCAACCACAACCTTAAATTGCCTCAGCCGCCATTAGGGAATTTCTGAGAACGGTGCTCACATTGAATGTGGTCTAATTCCTCACCGGCGAAGTTAATGTAATAAATAAACATTAATAATTTAACTGTACAATTGTATTCGTTAGTATTTTTCTTTTCTCTCATTTTATACATTGTAGAGCGCCCCAAAATGCCCTAGTGGTGATTTTTGGAAGTAAAATTGTTTTTCACGGAATATTTTTTTTCATGTCTTGATTAGTTTAAATACCAAGTTTGGTGCCATTTCAGCTATTAGATCGCGTTACACGGCACTCCAAACACTGTCACTTTAAAAAAGATCATCCTGTATTTTCTGCCATAACAGGAGACAAAAAATTTTGGTTCATCTTCTTTTTTTAATCCAAGAGATTATTGTTTCCTATCTGTATGATTTGGCTGTTTTACTTTTCTGATTTGGCTGTTTTACAACTGATTTGGCTGTTTTACTCTTCTTGAAAAAGAAGTGTCAATTTTATCTTTCAGCAGAATGATGCATCACCTCATTGTCTCTCTTCTGTACGTGAATTTTTTAAGGAGTAATTGCCGTAAAAGTAGATTAGTTACCAGACCAGATTTCAACAGATGAGAAGCTCGCAAAAGCTTAGATATAACTCACTTCGACTATTTATTAGGGTTACATTAATTTCCCTTCTGTTATTTTCTTTAATTTAAAAGATAAGGTATGTTTTTATGGCTTTACCAAATAACACTGTTGGTGTGAAGAATCATCAGAATTCTAATGTAATACATGCTGAAAAAAGTGTGAGGCGTAATTTACTACAGAATGGAAATCATTCGATTTTTTCCAAAATGAGCATTTATAAGTGTATGTTATTGGTAATTTTACAATGTTTTATTTCTCTTTTCCAGAAATGAGTATATTTTCTGTAGTTTTGTAAATATAGCGCTTCAAATTATGGATATTTGTTATTTCCTTGCATAAATAAATGAGAATTTTTTTGTTTTTGTAAATGTTATTATTGTACAAATTTCTATTTAATACAGGTAATTGCAAATATAAGATTTTTGTTGGGAATATTCTGCAATACTTAATTTATGTATATATTAATACAGGTAATTGCAAATATAAGATTTTTGTTGGGAATATTCTGCAATACTTAATTTATTTATATATTAATATCTCTAATGTTTAGTTTTTAAGTTATCATTAGTTTCTGATTTATCACTTGGCTTTTTAATAAATTCTATGTATTGGTGACAAAAGTTAATCTAAATATCTCAGGCGTAACGAAGTTTAAATCACGTTTTGATAAAATTTTAAGCAAAATTTAGAATATATTTTTTTACTCTGTTACTATATTTTTGATCAAATTCTATGTGAAAGGGGTTTAATTGAATAATTATTCTTTATTTACATCTTCATTCATGCTTTATTTATAGGTAACAGATAAAACTAACTTGCATTATCATGGGTGTTTTTTTTTTTTTTTTTTTTTTTTTTTAGTTCAAAGTCGTTTCAATCAAAAATAGAAATCAGATTTATCCGAACAGAAAAATAAAAATAGCTTAATTTTTTTAAACATAAAAACACCTTACAAGCAACAAATTAAAATAGTTTACGAGCTCTCTATAATTAGAAAAAATTTGCTAAGAAACAGATATTTAGTTTCAATATAAGAGCCAGAATCTTTTTTCATAAAAAATAGAAATTTACAAGATATTATAACCTTTTGAAGTTTAAAAAAAATAAATGATTCCATCATTGAATTTATAATATTCAGTTTTTTATTTGGTCTTTGTCATAAGATAAATGTAACTCAATTATTTTCTTCCTCACCTTTCTTAAACACCAAGTCAAGACAGTATCCTTAATAACTATAATATTGACATCAATATTGATCATTTTGATCATTTTGGCAGATTATATTTTTATGCATTTACTAGAGAGTTATAAATGTCTCACCACCATATTCAAAAATTTGCTACTAAATTTGAATTCGAAACTCGAAGCATTTGTCTCTAATGAGGATTAGAATCAGGTATAGAAAGAAAATAATATATTTAGTACACTGATCTCAGTTATTTTCATTGGTGTGATTTCTTATCTCATATCAATGGAAAGCTTAACTTAAACTTAAAAGCAATCGGATATATGACTTAATTAATCTCAGTGAATCCAAGCACAAAAAATGAACATTAATATCATTTTGTACAACTTTTCTGGGCATTAAAAAGGTTCATTATTATAACGAGGCATATATACCGTACATATACTTTAATACAGTGAGAAATTTAACTCATTTGATTTTTAGCGCGAATTGCTAGGTCTATTTCTATACCTTCATTTTATCCTCAAAATATTGGTAAAAACAGCAATCATTTAGGTAATCAATGACAATCCTTATGCTAAGATATTTATTTTCAAGTTTTAAAATTGCATACTTTTCAATAATCATATTTAAATTTCTTTCTTTTTATACCTTAATAGGCGAGTCACGAAATTAAGATAGCAATTATATTCGAATTTCAATAAGGAATTTTCAAGCCAAATGCCATGCATCTAACTCAATAAATTTTCCAACGACATGGTGCACCTGTTTTTTGTAGTATTATACTTCTTTAGGAGTAAATGGACGAGAAGTTTAAAAAATTTTAACAAAACTTTCGTGTACGAAATTTTATTGGATTATTGAATAACATAAGCTTCTTTCCATTCTTTTTGATTGGTTGGTTGGTGTCGTTGTCTGGGAAATCAAATGGATCCGTGACTGCCAATGACGGTTTAGCCAGCTTCACTATATTCTCTGTGTAGAGATCGCCATCAAATGGGTATTCTTCAATTTTCTGGAAAGGTGCTAGTATTGCTGGGCAACTTAAAAGAGAGTTCTTTGTCAAAGCTTTGAAAGAGCTCTTCGTCAAAACAATTTCTACATTTTACATACATTCTTGTATTGTCTACACTCTTGCATTATTTTAATGCTCCGAAGTGGCCTATTGGTTGGTTGGTTGGTGTTGTGTTTATTTGAAGTCAAGTCAAATTACTCCAAGTGCCAAAATCACAACTTTAGTAGTGTGTACAATTTTATCATTATAGAGATTTCCCTGAAAGGGAAATTCATCAATAGCCTGTAAACTTCTTATGATGACCGGGCTGTTAAAAATATGTTCCGGGGTAAGATCCTCCTCAGGGCAGTTCCTGCATGATTTGTAAGATCTGGTGCATTCTGGGTCCCACGGACCCTTGATCCCTCGGAGAACCTGTAACCTTTAGAAGGCGCGTCCCCAGATGACGGATAGAGGACTAGCTCTCCAGTGGTTGATAGAAGGGAAATAAACCTTTCGCGGGCAAACAGGTAGAAGTTCTACCTCTCCGAGGCAATGGCACTCATTTTTCCATGAGAAGTGGCCTGTTCTCAATCATGTAATTGTCTTTGTGATTTCTCTGTTGGAATCACTCTCACATATTTGTTGATTCACTTAAATGATTTTCTCTTTAAGTCGTATCGGGCAATGGTGTTTGCGTCATCGAGTGTAAGAGGGCGTTTGGGGATGTTGCTTAAGTCTCCTGCCTCTTTAGCCAGTTCATCAGCTGACTCATTGCACTCGATTCCTGAATAGCTTATGTTTTCCTGATTCTGTAAATTGTTTCGAGGGGTTGGTGAATTTCCTGCGTGTGAGCCTCGAGTGTCCATTTAAAATTGCCTCTAGATCACCCTTAGAGTCGCTGTATATTACCAGCCCTTTGCCTTTGCTTATTTTAGAAGTAATTTATAATTTACAAACTAAATGATAAAAAAATGAATCACAATTTCGTTCGAATCTATCAAGACCTACACCTTTCATATTCATTTCGCTCACTTAGAAGTCTATTAGCATTTTATAAAATGCTAATTTTTAAAGGTGATCTCAGAAGTGTAGATCCCAAATTTCATCTGAATCTATAAATTAATTTATTTTCGAATCATAAATAACACCAGTTTATTTCTTGTTAGAAAACTATTAACTTGTTAACAGTGCAGTTAATTTTTCAGGGTGACAAATGACACAAGTAAAATGGGCGTAAATATCATAAATAGAATTTCTCTTTCTAATTTGTTAGAGACTGTAGAATTGTAAAATATCCATGTAAAGAAACAAAAATTAATTTTTAATAAATATATGAATCTCTATTTGTGGCATGTGTGGGGATCCGTAAAGATAGAAAAAATGATTTCTTTCTTGATAGTTTTCTTAGATACCAAACTATTTTAAAAATATACTAGAATAAGTCTTGGAAATGAAAAAAAATATTGAGATTAAGTTAAGTACTTACAGATTAAATTTGTGAAGATGGAAACTCATTCTATAATAAATAAATCGGTTCATTTAATGTAGATATTTTTTTTAACTTTTTATCTTTAATAATTCATTTAAAAATACTATAAACCACACTTAGTCCTTTCTAAAATGTAAAATTGAAATTCAACTGTTAAAATTTATAAAAAGAATTATTATGATAAAATTTGAATGTGCCGAATAAAAATCAATTTTTTGACAAAATATTTAGCAAAAAAAGAAAATTTCAATGTAATAACTTATCACATATTTCTTTGAATGATTTGTTTACTTGTGATTAGCTATCGTTGAGCAGTTACCATGGGTGTAATGGTCTGCAGAAAATTTTCTCTCTTCCTCCAGATTAATGTCAAAATTGAGGGAGTAGATCGTCTGATGGTGCCCTCTAACGGAGGAGTTTAGAGCAAAGTCGTACTCTCACCTTCGTAGTGCTCTAGTTAAACGAAAGACGCTCCCTTCTGACTTAAATTCGCATAGCCAACGGCGCAACGAGCTTGATTTGTCCAAGTGTCATAAGTAACAGCAACAACAACAAAAATTACGATTAGAATAACTCTGTTTATTTTTAAAAAAATATCTTTTGTGTTAGTTTGATTATTATATTCGATATTTAGATTATTGCTATAAAAGTCAATATAAAATGCTTTTTAACTTTTTACGAGAAATTGTAAAATATGATATTAAAGTCTTCGAACTCATTTATATTTCGCCATTTTTAATTCTTAGAAAAACTGGCAATCTTCTTCTCTTTTTGTTTCAAACCTTTTTCCGTTTGTTTACTAATCGCCATTAGCTCAGAGAAAGCTTATTTCGACAATTCAACTACTTATCGACCGTCTCACGAGTTCAGTTTCAATTTCCTTTCCATTTCAACAATTTCATAGCAAAGGTGATCCAATCACGTTCTTCACCTTTCTAGACCTTTTATTGCTTTTATAGACCTTTATTTTCTTCAGAGTAAATGCTATCCTTCGAATAATGTTCCTTTCCACTGGTAAATCAACTCAATTCCTTTTGGAACAGGCACATTACTCGCACCCACGCAATTATTATAAAGAAAAAAGTTATAAGAAATGCCAAACTTGTTTCTGTTTTCCCTAGAGTAGGCACGTTATACTTGACCTACTTCGGAAAATAAATATATCATATTTCCTGTCAGTTTAAATGTTATGATGCAATATTTTTAATTGCTTGTTTAAGAAAGAAGAAAGCAACCAAAATTATTAAAACATAAATAGATATTAAAATATAACATTTAACAATGAAAACACTTTTTTTCTGATAGTAAAACTTTACCTGGCACAAATCTCAGTAAAAAAAATGCTAAATGCATCTAAAAATAGATTGAAAATTAGTAATTACCATATTTGTTAACTTATAAACGGACATTTTTCTTTGAAAATAGGTCTGGAAAACGGGATAAATTTTATTAGATGATACTGCGTTTTATACTTTGATACTTATCTTTATCGTCGATACTGTATGTTATACAAAATCTTAAAAAGGATCTGAAAAAAAACTAGCAGTAAATATAACCTACGAGACCTATGCAAAAGAGAAACAGTGTTTAAATCATTTAAGAAGTATACAATTAGTAAAGTACTCTATGTTATAGAAGACAGTTTGAGTATGAGAATTTTATTGAGAAGATGCTTCAAGTGACTCTTCATTTAGCTCTGGAGATGAGTATCTGAGTTTTGATAATAAAAAAATATTAACAGGTGCATTAACAGACATTAAAAACATTAACGGTGTTAGATCCCAGATAAATTAGGTACATGTAGAAAATATTACTTTAGATTTGTATTACTTCATATTTAAAATACAAACACAGTAAATCTATTTTAAAGGTCAGTAATAAAAATTTATCCTTTAAATACACAAATATAAATAGAGTATAAAAGTCTTATAAGCTGGCAAATGCTGTATATTCAATTTCAAATTTGATAACTTATTATTGGCAAAATCCTAAGCCCTTTACAAAAATAATAAATTCTGAGATGAAAATCATGAAATATTTGCGGAAATTATAATCTCATTTTTTCAAGCAAAATCGATTTTACTATCAATGAACATTATTTTAAAAATTATACTTAAAAATAGAAGATTATTAAATATAGAAATTTCCTTAGTAATAGAAACAGAAAATGATTTTTAAATAAGTGAGAATGTTTTCCACCATCATGATTAATATTATGTGGGAAATATATCACAAAGTTTCTAATATACCATATAATTGTTTTATTCAATTACATAACGTTTAATTGATGGTCTAACAACATTGCAAAAAATACTGTACTTTCAGTAAAGTATTTTTAACACAAATAACAAATAATCCTCATTAAAATAATTAACTTTCACACATTGTATTAAAATATATATTTCCTGAAATATGTATAAATATATAGTATATAACCTAACATATAAAATGAGGGTAATTCATACTTTCTATCCACAAAATTGTTTTTTTTTTCCACGTCAGAATAAAACTTATTATAAAGCACAAATTCTTGTACACTGTAACACTCTGCAATATAATCACGAATGCACATATATTTGAACTAATACAAGGAGCATAAAACATTTTAAAATTAGGTTTCGAGGTACAATGATTCACGAGCATGGAATAATAAAAATTCGAACCATGAAAATGCTGAGAAATATCAGATTTGAATTTACTTTTTGATTAAATTAAAATTCAGACCCAAACTGAAATGTAAGAAAATTGAAAATCTGTTTCATGGAATTATAATTTTCTAACATTATATATATATATATATATATATATATATATATATATATATATATATATATATATATATATATATATATATATATATATATATATATATATATATATATATATATATATATATATATATATATATATATATATATATATATATATATATAACATTTTTGATAAATACATTCTTTTCTAAATGTTATAATTTCATCTTTGTCATATTATTTTGGATTCTTTTTCCCAATTTGAATATTCATATTTATATTATCAAAATAAATGTTTTTCCAACATTAGTCATTAATATTGAAATGAAGCCATTGAGGCTTAGAACTGAATCATCAATACATATAAACTAATCAAAATCATCTTAGTTTAAATCTTTAAAATGATATATTTTCTATAATTTAATTTTTTTATATTTTCAATTAAAATGCTAATTGGTTTTCTTCCAAATGTCGCAGTTTTAAATTTAATATAGTTATTCCTTTTAATATATTACTGTAGGTAAAATAAAAATGCATGAATTTTATAAATAAGCCATTATTAAATTAATTCTCGATACCAATAAATTTTGCTGCAATTGCGCTTACAGAGAACTTTTTAAATTAAAATTAAATAAAGTTATTTATAAATGAGAATCACGACAATTTTTATTTATTGTTTGCATTATGAAGCGAAAACAATTAAAACGATAAAATTGCTATTTTACAATTGTTAAAATACTCATAATTATTTTTAGAATATTAAAAATATTTATACTAACTTTTAAACAAGTTTTCTGTTGTAGAATTTTACCAATTTTACCTGTAAAAAGTGGTTACTTTATACTGAAAAATAATACTATAAGTATCACGAAAAATAATATTTTTGTGAAATCATATGCAATAAAGTTATACAAAATTACAAATTAAATTCTAAAATAGAATAATTTAGCAATAGTTTCTATAAACAAATAAGAATTATTACATTTTTCGTAAAAATTACAATGGAATGATGAATTTAAAACAATTTTCGAATAATCCATCATAACATCTTTAATTCACAAACGTATTTAAATTACTATATCTCTAATGAATTATTTATATTTGTTTATTTATATTTCTCAAGGTAGAGCAAACTACATTTATCATCGAACACGAGCATTGCAATCGTTTTCATGCTCTTCAACCCGAAACCGGTTCTTTTTATTTACTTGTTCCCCCCAATCCGTCATATGCTGGTTCCTCTTTGGCATCGTGGAATCTCTGTCGGGGATCGGTGGAAAGTTTCTGGTTGCGTCGGTATTTGCATTCGAAACTAGCACCTGCTCGAAGTCGGTTGGCGAAAGAATCAGCTGGAGAAAAGTCGAGCGCGCCTTCCTGACACGATTTCGGGAGAAAAGTATTCCTTTTCTAGTTTACATTTCACATCATTGTTTTATCAGAACAATGTCTGCAACAGCGCATCGTTGTTCGAAATTACTCGTTTTGTTCTTTTATGTCATAATTATGTGACATTAGCTTCAATTGTTGAGTGGCATCTTCAGTTTCCTTACAATCCTCTAACACTCGATGAGCAGGTGATGGAATGGTTGGAAAGAAATTCAGCCGTATACTTCTGGAAATATGATCTGGAAAAGCTAATTTGTTCTTAACATTGTAACTTAACAACCTGAATGAAATTAATCCATATCTTTTAACGGAACTGTATAGCTTTCGAAGAGAAAAATACTGAAATTTCTTACGGTATTTTAAACCATACTGTTGATATTAATAGTAAAAATAATTTTCTGTAGAAAAAATTATATTTTTGTGCAAATATTCTATTTTTGTTGATTAGAAAAGATATCAACTATTTGGCTCTGGCAAGTATCTTACGAATAATTGTGTTCTTAGAATTGGAACGAGAAGTCTTAGAAGATAAGTAACTTTTATTTCATTTCATTTTCAGATTTAAAGATTAAATAAATATGTTAAACGTCTCAGTATTACAATTAAAACGGACAGTATTCCAGTGAAAAAAACCATTTTCAATTATATTTAATGGCAACAATACAAACACAGAATTGTGCAAGAAACCAATAGTATTACTCAAAACTATTATTCAAATTTTAATCATATTTATACATAAAACATTTAAGTAAAACAGTATATTTTGCAGATTCTTCTTAAGTTCTGAGTTTCTTATTTTGAGATTGTATATACAAATATAGTTTGACAGAAAAGGACAATCATGTTCCCTGCATATTTTCCAATGGACGGTACCAAGAGATGCTTGGTGAGCATAGTGTTTCTGATTAATTGCGCAACATTTGCATTGATATGTACTGCTATGCTTTCTCAGGAATGGGTTATAGTGAAACCGGTCAGAACAGGACTGAACATCAGTATTCGAAATGTTGAGTTCCTTGATTCCGAAACGAACAGATTCCAAGGTATCATATACCTTGGATTATTCGAAGGGAAAAAAATATTGAATTATGGATTCGGAAATCGAGCTTTCGATTTGAAAAGTAAGTGGCCTTTTATTCTTAATTCTTTTTCTAATTGAAGAATAAAATATAATAAGTTATTGATTGTATGAGATAGCGCTTTTATATCTTGTATTTAATTAAAATTTCTGTTAATTTATTGTAATTATTCATTTTTTTGTTATACGATAAACGTTAAAAGAAAATTTTAAATTCCATTTGAATTTTTATCAATATAAATTGAACAACATATGCAGCATTGGATAAAATTCTTTATTACTTATATTTAATGAAATCCAAAAATAAATTCATTTAGAAAATTTTAAGGCATTATAAATATTAGATTTTAATAAATTTTGTAATCTCAGATGTGTTATATTCATTATTTTCTACGAAAGAATTCAATAATTTAAAGATTTAATTAAAGTGAAATTTTCAATTTAGCTAAAATGCATGTTTCTTTAGGAATATACATATACACTAGTAAAAATGCATGAAAATATTCTAGAATCAATCATTTGAAGTGTTGCCACATGAGGATAAATATTTTAATGAAAAATAATTTGCGGCAATTCGTAAAGTTGAAAACTGTTTCCAAAATTTGTAGATTTCTTTTTTTATTGAGTTCCCCTGTAAATATTCTGAAATCTTACATTTAAGAGAAGTAGCTCCATTTATATTGTTTTCAAAATTATATACAGTTTTTAAATAAAAGTTCTTCTGTTTCTATTAAAAGCTCTACGCCGCTTATGGGGCACATCTTAGTAGCCAAAAGTAATCGTTAGCGGGATGAATTTAAAAGTGTATCTCTTTCTACTCTACAATTAACTGTACATTATTATTTTAAAATATTTTAATTAATAACTGTCGTAAAATAATTTATGTATGGATAATACTGAAATAGTTTGGACGAAAATATATATAAAATTTGTTTACTAGATTTTTTATTTTTCTAAAGAAAAGGAATTTTAAATGAAATTTTTTATTTACATTTATAATGTATCTCTACATATTTTCAATTGGAGTTAAATTTCATCAATTTATAAAATTTTTATTTAGTTTTATCATTTGAATTTCAGAAAAAATAATTGAAGTTGTTTAATTGAGAAGATGTAATAAGTCTTTAATGACTCTTATCTTTAGAGATATCCTTATAATACAGACAAGACTCCTTTATTGTAAGAATTTAATCATCTGATATTATATATGTAAAGGATACCTAATTCTAATATAGATGATATCTGCTTTCTGTATGATTCTAAACTTCTCCAAAACATAAAGCAAAAAATTAGCATGAATTATATTAAATATGTTATAGGTTAAAACTCACAAAAAAGAGACTAAATAAAACAAATCGGAAAATACCGCAAATAGGATTTAAAAATGTTTCTTATTTTTTTACGATAAAGGTAGAAAATTACAGAAAGCAAACTGAATTAAGAAATCAAAAATCTAAATTTTACAATCAAAAAAGTAAAATCTTATAAACGCATTGAATTTATTTTACCAAACATTTTCATTTTTTAATTTCTGTGGGCTATTTTTTATTAAATGATCTTACTGAAAATTGATCAAGAATAACTAGTATTTAATTATTTTTTAAATTTCTTTTTTGAAACTGAAGAGACAAATTTTGCAGGTTTCAGAGAAAACATTAATGGAAGAAATATTTTTGTCATTACTTAATAAATACGAGTTCAGGAAAATCATATAATAATATAAAAATTATGAATAAGAGTAAATAATGAATAGATTGATAAGAGTATATTAAAATATTTTAGATTTTATCACACATAATTTTAATTTATGTTTGATTAATAAATTTGTGCAAAATCATTTGAATATATATTTTATAAAATTAAATGTTAGTCAAACTTAAATGCAAATAAATGGAGAAATGAATCAAGTTTTATTTAAATGAAATAAATAATTATACAATAATGAGTCGCTTTCATTACTTTATTGAAATATAGTTAATTGTGGTGTTAAAAAATCTTGTTATGGTTTCCTTTTTTTATTATTATTTGAAATATAATCATTGTGATCATTAAGGTACTAGAATTCATTTAAAGTATCACATGATGTATTCCTTAAGATTTAAAAAACAAGTATATGAGTTTCAGTTTTTAGTTTTAAGGTTTCAATTTGTTATTCAAATCCAAAGATTGAAAAATGAAATTCTTATCTTAGTTTCTTGAATTTTTTACAACAAAACAACTAACTTGTTCAATTATTTTAGTTCATTTATAATTATTCTAAATTGAGAAATTAATATTATTGAATTACAAAAAAAAAGATAATTTTTAAATCATTTTTATATTTTTATTTTTCTGAAAAAAATGTTTTTATTTTTAAGCTCGTTATTAGACTTAATTTTTCTTAAATTAAAGTACATTAAGCTAAACATTGGATTTAAAAGAGTTTCATATTAATTATTAATTTGAAACATATTAATTTCCTTTAAAATTATTTTTATATACATTAATTATTTTAAATTGCAAATAATGTTTACAGAACAAAATACGGATTAATGCATTTCAGATTAAAAAATCTGTATTAATATTTGATATAAAAGCTAGATAAATCACTCATTTCTTTTATTATAAATTAATTAAAAATCACTGATAAAATTAGAATAAAAAATTATCGAAGTACTATTGATTATTGCAAATTAATAATCGGTAATTTTTTAATATTTTTTGTTATTATTAGTAAAAATAGAATCATCATTTGTTTCAATTCTTTATTTTAAATTCTTAAATCACACTGATTTAATAAAAGCAAAATGAACATTCATTCAAGTTTGAACGAACTTAGTTAAGATATATTGTACAAATAAAATATAAATTCATTATTTTATATAATTAATTTCCTTTTCTTCAAATTCAATAATTTAATGTTGTCCTATTATGTTGGTATTTTATTTAAAATTGTTGAAAAATATAGCACATGTTATCAATTTATATAGTTTGGAAAATGGTTTAATTTTATTAATGAAAAAATATTGATATTCAGGCTCACACAGTGACCCAGTGAATCAATAAAGGCATTCTTTTATAGCACTAGTATATATATATAAATACGTATTATTCCAATTTCACAGTATTGTACATGGTTGTGAACGCTTAAAAGCTTTGTAAAACAGTTCATATTTTTTAGAACAATTGAGTATAGCGAACGGTATTTCTAACAAAAAACAAAGACTAAAACTGTCTGAATGATTCTAATTTTTGTTCCTCATGCTTCACAAGTCAATTGTTATGTGAGCTAACAAATAACAAAACTCTATACACATTGTATCTTACGCATCGTAAAGGCTATTAACTTCCTTTGAAGCAAAGCATTCGAAAACAAATGCACAACTGGTTGGATCGATTATCGCTTAACCCCTTCCGTGCTTAGAATCTCTGGTGAAAAAATACAAAAACTCAGACGAACTGAGGAAAGTATGTCATCCTGATGCAAAAATCGTCTGCTTCACATAATGTGTGCGTATAATAAACAAGCAGGTGGTTACTTGGGCTGCATGACTTGCTCCGAAAAGAACAAAAGGCCAAAAAAAGTTCTGCTTTATTTTGAGTTTATCGAAAATAAGTTCGTCCTTGAGAAAAATAGCCTCACCAGCGTTTCGGATCACAGAATATTTCAGCAAAAAGACTTTATGAAAGATGTTGTTCTTGGACTTCCTTTAATCGTTTGCTTTTTCTTGGGTGACTTGCGCGAGTGATTTACTAAACGGAATCGTTCAGGCTTCTTTTTTTTCTTTGATTAGGATGAGTGCGTCCGTTTCTATAAATTGAGAAAATTTTCGATATTTGAAATCATGGTCAAAACAGTTATAGAACTTGTGTTATTAACCAATAGAAAGAAGTGAAATAAAAGGTTGAAGTAATTTTACCATCGGTTATATTTATAAATAACAAAAATAATCTTGATTAAATTACAAATCTGGAATGTTGATTGCTTAGGTAGATGTTTTGTATCTTTCTGTTTTACATTGTTAAATATTTAGCAATCCTATCAAGTTAATTTCCTAGATTCCATTTAGAATGTGAAAAAATACCACCTAATATTAAAAACATTTTAAATACCATTTTATTTTTTCATTGCGAAACATTTAGAACTTATGGCACTTGTTCTTTCTTATAAAATTATGCATTTTTGATTTGTTTATTTTTTATTTCAAAGTTAAATAAATTTCTTAAGCTTAACGAGATTGACGTTATACAATGCCATTTATTTTATTCATTCTCATGGAATCCAAAAAATGACAATATTAGATTTGACAAATAATGTCAACTAAACAATTATATATAAAAACAATTTTAATTCATGATTGTTATTTTCATTGAAGTGACACATACTCGCTCAAATTATATAAACATTCCAAATTTAATTCCATTATTATATATCGCAATTTTCTATTATTATTGTTAAATGAGAGCGTTTTTAATTAATAATTGAAATAATAATTATTAAAGAGTAATAGAAATAAATATTAAGTCAATCTGTATTACTTTACAAAAAATATTAAGCCAATATTTATAATTTTACAAAAAATATTAAGTCAATATTTATTTAAAAACTGTTTATAAAAGTTAAATTTACTAAACTGTTAATTGAAAACAAAATTTAAATTACTTTACAAAAATAACCTAATTTTATTGAAAGTAAGGTATTTAAAATTCTAATTAAGTATTTATTCATAATTACTTGTTTTATAATATAAGACGTTTTAAACATGAAAATACTGTCAAAAATATTGCAATTTAAGAGTGGTTTCTAGTTTCTAATGCCAGAACAATCAAAATAATTGATAAGTTGTTTTCAAAAATTTTCGTAAATGCATTGTAATAATTTTTATAATATTTTAGTTTATTTACATATTAGTTTTTTTTACTCCAGAAATTGATCCAGTATTGATTTCCATATGTAGTCCATTAGTTAAAAACAATTAATTTTTAGTCTTATTAAGCAAATTTGTTCATGTGCAATGAAATAATTTTCATTAAAAATTATAATATCAAATACTTACCGATTGTTTTAAAGAGAATTTGAAAAAACTATGAAAGAAAATATAAATCTCCAGTTTTCGAATATCAATTTTTTAAAAAAACTAAAAGGTATTCATAATAACTTCTAACAACGGAATAACAATTCCTTTTATAAAATTTCCCATCATGAATCTCAAACAAGAACTCTGAAACTACTTATAAATATTTCTTACATATGGAAGTTTTCTTCCATCATTTTACTTTCATAAATAATTATAAACATTTTTCACCTTGTTTTCTAATTACATTCATTATTTTTCACAAAAAAACTTCTCTTTTTATTGAATATGCAAAGAAAAAATAGCTGGTCATTTGGCGATAATCAAAATCTAATTGAAATTAAAAATTGCACTGAAAAATAACAGGTTAAAAAAACAAAAATTATTTTTAAAATTAAGCGGTCAGAAACTTTTCACAATAACGACAAGCAATAAAAACATTTAAAAGTTGTTTTTTGCAATCATCATTGGTCGAAAGAAAAATAATTTAGCGTTAGTCTTGCTCTGAATCCAAATAGTTGATTATTTGTTCAAATAGCATTCTCTCGTAAATTGCAAAATTTACTTATAAAAAAAATAAAACTGTATTTTTTAGATCAGTTGACCAGTGATTGTTTATTTTGATTTAAAAAATTTGGTTATCTAGTAATCAAGTCATTTCACCTACAAAGTCAGTTTTCAATAAGTAAACAGTTTTTGAGATAATATATTTCCCAGATCACATTATTTACATTTAAAATTTTGAGTCGTAACTAATCTTCTGAAAAACACTTTAGATTTCTGTTTTGATTTTCGCAGTGTAATATTTGATTTGCCGCCCAATTTGTCTAGTGGTCAGCGTGTCTGACTACGGATAGGAAAGTCCTGGGTTCGAATCCCGGTACTTTGGATGTACTTTCTCTCTCTATCTATCCTGTCTTTGTCCTTTCCTTGTATGAATGTGGAGTGAATGGTTGCCTACCCTATACACAGGTACCTATGGCATGTGTACTCAGGAATTCCGACTCCACACCAAAATATGGTTCAGTTGGAGAAGTGGAGCAGCGCACCCCATATTGCCAGCATGGCTGGCACACGACAACAACAACAATATTTGATTCATTTAATGAGCTCATCTTTTAAGATCTTGGTAACCTATGATGCTATCAATTATCAACCAACTGCGAATAAATGTCTCTTTGTCATTATAAGTTACCCTAAATGCGATGAATTTCAAAAGAGGGCTGAACTCAATTATTTACGCTTCCTTTGCATAACGGAAATTGAAGTTGGCTTCTGATTCTTCTGTTATAAATGACACCTACGCTTGACAATAGGCGTCATTCGATTATTGTAATCGCAGTTTATCCAGGTAAGTAAACCATTTGTTTTAGGTTTGGCTCTAGATTTGGCCTGTTGCCTACGATCACTTTATACGCACGTTTATTAATTCCTCTAAGAACAAAAGTTTGCAAATGGATTATGAACCATTAAACATTCATTCTCAAAATGAGAATTCATTAAATGAAACGAAATTTTATTAAGAGATAAGTCATGTATTATGCTGAATATGATTTAATATGTTTAAAAACTTATGTAAAATTATTTATAAATTTCTTTATTTATATGACTTATTGTTATCCTTATTATGTGTTTTTGTTATAAATAAATAACATAGAAATATCAAATAGAACATTCTTAAATAATTCATGGTCTTAAAAATATAATAATTAGGTTGAAAAAAATGTAAATTAGAGTAATTATACAATGTATACAATTACATTAATTTACATATATATATATATATATATATATATATATATATATATATATATATATATATATATATATATATATATATATATATATATATATATATATATATATATATATATATATATGATAACAAGTACACAGTTAATATATCATAATATTTTAAGTATTAAATTTCTAATTTGATAATATCATGTGTTAGATAGGATAATTAAATCACAGAAATATATTAAAAGACATAAGATACGTAATATTATTCTCTTTCCAAACTACCAGCTGAAAGGATAATACTAGGACTTCACACACAGTTTAAAACCTACGGAGTAGATGTCTATATTGTCCAGAATCCACTTTAAACTGTTTGAAAAATAAATGGCTAAAGGCATTGAATGAAAAATTGATGAAGAGGTAACGGAATGAAATTCACGTGTATTAGTTTCTGGTTAACTTGCAATAAAGATTATTTCATTCCAAAATTTTGATCACTAAATTTGTAATTAATTTAAACTCTAATGATGATTTGAGCTTCCTGTAAAGTTGGTTATGCCGCGAGGATATTAATTTAAGTGGAAAAACATTCTGATTTGGAACTCATCTAGCTTCAAGAAAGAGTCAGCTTTTCATTTCCCTCTTCAAAATTGCTAATTACGCGTAACTACTGGGAATAAATGGAAAATATTTATGGTGATTGATTTCTCTACTTTCTGTATTCCAACAGGGTAAATTTTTTAAAAAAATTTTTTCAATTTTTGTAGAAATATTGTTTTAGAAATAGCAGCGTAGTATGTGTTATGTTAAACTCAATTTACTTCCATAAGAAATACATTGATACGCATAGGAAAGGAGTTTTAATTTCAGTTCTTAATAAATGCACTGTTAAAAGTAATTTTCATAAATTCAACATTTCAATAGATTTTTTTATTGTACATACTGGAAACTTCATAGCATTGTGGATAAAAATGAATAAATAGTAATTAATATTAATATTTCCTGTCTCGGTTTTTTTTTCTCGAAATGTATGTACACGTTTTCTACTGAAAGTTACGGCTCGTGAAAAATGATGTTCGCTAGTTTAATCTTTTTTCTAATTTCCTGAAAAATTTATGGTGTTTTGTAAAATTTTTATGAAACTTTTTGTTGAATAACTAAATATTTGAAAAAAATATGTTTATTTTATATCTAGAAGTATCTTAGGAAAATATTTAGATAACCTTGAATGTTTTTATCGATGGAAAGATTAATGATATTGATACAAATGATTGCTACTATGAGGTAGAATTTGCTAGATGATTAAAGATTTTGAAAATGTACAGATTAATTATAAATAAAATATTAACTGGAAAATGGGTAACAAGGGTGAGTAAATTAATTTAATTTTTATTTATATTTTGCAGATAATACCATAGATATCATCGAAAATTGATATTTTGTTTTACCTTCGTTGCATGACATCCTATCTTTGCGTTCTGTCGTCATATATTACTTTTCTGTGTAAAATAACCCTTTTCGTGCATTTTTTTAAATTTGGAGAATTATTTTAGATGGTTTTAGTTTATCTTGCAACACATCTGTATTTGTTATTGCATTTAAAAGATTGAGAAGACTAAGAATATTCAACAGTATTCTACTTAGCAGCCCTTGTTTATGCATCATCATGGGACAATTAGAAATATTTTATTTTAACAACGCGTTTCCCTTAAAATTCTTGTAAAAGCATAATTTACTTATTTAAAAAGAAATCATGATATAACAATAACGTCATCTTAGTAACATTTTTAGTCGCCAAAACATTCAAAATTTCGCCAAAAATTTCATATAGAATTTGTACCATTTTTTTCTTTGGGACTGTTTGAAAAAGCAGAGGAATCTTTTGCAATTCATTAAACTTTACAGTGTATAGAAGAGGGAAGTTCAAGACCAAACTTTACACGATGCAAGAACTGAAACACCAAATTCTACATCATACAGGAACAGAAATACCAATCTCACTGAAACCGGAACCGAAAATATTAATATGAACGGGGATCAATTTCCATTTAATGTATGCATATTGTATGGAAATTGATTGAAGAAAGCTATTAACAACATAGAATGGTAACTTTAGCACTAATGGTAGCGTTGACTTTTTGCGTGATGTTACATCCAAAACGTGGGTTGAAAACCAAATACTAATTAAAATTCTTTGTAATGTGGTAAATATTAATATTGTTTTGCTACTGAATGATGTTTTCCCATTGCTTAAAATTATAAAATTGCTCTTGCTTAACTTTTATAAGGATTAGTATATAGAGTTTTTTAATTCAAGAATCTGAAATTTTTATATTTTTCGGAAATAAAGATGACTAGACTTGAAGAAATCGAATAAAAAACTATTTTTTGTGTCATTAATTATTAAAATCAAAGCAGCAACTAAAAATTATATATTAAACAGCATAACAGAATTAAACTACATAAAAACAAAGAATTTTATTGCTTGTAAAGCATATATGATTGGAAATATTCCATTATATTCTTAATATATCCCTCTCTTTATGTGTACATTTATTTCTTGTACATAAATATTACTCAAAACAATCGTATTGTTGTTAATCGTATTATCAGTACTAATCAGAGCTAAATGCAAAGTCGTTAACATTTTTCTAGATTCAATAATTAAACATTTTATTTTGATAAAAATTCTGCTTACCATACGAATGTTTTGAATGTCTCTTCTTTCAACAACAAAAATGTTAGATTAGGGACGAAAAATTATATTAAAAAAATATATTGTGGGAAAACAAATGCATAAGAAAATCAAGCGGAACAAAGTTGATGGCTTTAAATTGTATTGTTCTTTCTCTTTTGTTATATCTTGAAATTCTCAGAGGATACACATTTGCATGTGGTGGATCACATTACGCATTATGTCCGTAATTTGAAACTAACACCAAATATAGTTGAAATTCTAACATATTTATATTAATCATTAAAAAATTTTCAGTTTAAATTTATATATAATAACATTTAATTCACGGTTTTATTTTCAAGTCATTAGTACAGCACAATAAATAGAGTAAGCAAATTTAAATATAAATTTGGTGTCTTCTACAGAAACTAAGTTTATTGAATTTTTAATATCAGAAATATAAGTCGAATGAAAAATACATCTATCAAAGAATAATTTTTTAAGAATTGTAAACACATAAAATTGGTTTAATATGGAATATGTTATTGCAAAAATTATGAAAGATAACTAAATATTCAGTCATTTTTAATATAATTTAAAATTTTTGCAAAATTACCATAAAATCAAATTTAAAAGAATCTTTTGCATTTGAAAGGATAATATATTTCATTTCTAAATGCATTGCACTTATTATAGTCTCTTTTTAATCAAGAGTTTTTTCACACTCTTTTTCTTTTATTTACTGTCATTAGCATTTGTATCTGCAATCAGAAATACAATTGAAATACTTGTTTATGTTTCTTGGAATAAAATGGCATATATACGATAGTTTCATCCTTTTAATGATAAAAAACATTTGATACTCTGCGCTGTTTTGTTTGTCCGTACAAAGGTTACCACCAAGAAGCCATGATTTTGAAAAGCTCGTCAAACAAAACAGATGATTATAGTCCATAAAGATATGTGTGACTCCCTATATTATTCATTACTAAATAGAAAAGTGCATTTGCTAACTTTAAAGCTAATTTTATCAATCAATCCAAAAGTTCAGAAAAATCATAAAAAGATGGACTGACTCCCAAAAAAATTCATTTGGCTTTTACAAGAATATTATTTTATAAGGTGAATAAATTTACAATTAGTTTATATATTTTCATTTAACCCTATGTTTTTGCTGCTTCTAATAAAAACTAAAGAAAATTAATCAATTTCTAAATAATATTTTTTGTTAAATTTTTTATTAAAATAAATGCTTTAATATTTTAAATGAAGTAATTTAATAGAATTTTAATTTAAAGTCAATTATTAAGTTACTAGCAGTGAGAACAAGCCAAATGATGGAAATAAATGATATTATTTGCAATGAATTTTATAACAAACTTTTTTAGTTTGCTGAATGGACACATTTTTTTAAAAAATATCAAGTTCAATATGCATTGATCATCATTATGAAAAATTTAAATATCGTATCAAAAAGATTATGTGAATCATACAAAAGAGATAGAATACAAAACATATTTTCACCAATTCTATCTTTCTTATTTAAGAGACTTTATAGCAATCAAAAATCAAATTCCTTATGAATTAAATAATAAATAATGAAATAAGCTTTTTATGAAAACCTATTCAAATTTTTACATAAAAGGACATTAAATGAAAGTACTAATGTCACATGCAGAACTCTTAAAACAAATTCCAAACATTAAAAAAAAACTAAAAAGTAGTTAAGCAGAAAATAATTAAATATAATTTACTTTTTTATATAAGGTATTTGACTTACAAAAGTACATAAAAACAATTATTCCATCATTGAATAAATTAATGAATGAATGATGAACAATAATTAATAATTCATGAATTAAAAATAAAAATCACGTTCTACACAATCCAATTCATTCACACAAAGCAATTTTCATTTAATGTTACAAAAATGCCATTTTTGATTACGAATTATGCGAAAGAATCAGTTAAAATTCATTTGATTATTTTCTCCTAAGATTCTGCTCCTCTTCTTACAAAGCAATTTTTTCAATGCTTTTCTTCCAATAAAACTTTTTTTGTGCGGATTCTCCTAACCTGCTGCTATTCGTTCTAATTGCAGTTTTCTGTGAAAAGGAAAGGTATTAATTGAAATATCTTTCTATTCTCCGGTACCCCAAGGGGTGAGTGGAAGCCTTATAACATTGCCCTTTAAATCTATTTGTGAATCTGACCTGCATCAACTCGCATTACGGAGAAAAACCCGCTGAACCAGTTTTCTTCAATCATTTGTTTCGAGACACCTGGTCTGTCTTAGAGTGAAAGTAAGAAAGGGTAATTACGTCTTCTAATTTCAATTAGGTCCTTGACTTTCTTAGGACGGATAGCAATAACAAAGGGCTAATGAGAGAGTATGAAAACATTTTGGTGATATATTAGGGCAGTAATACCAATATTTAAAACTTGAAATCATTTAAAATGTCTGTGAATCAAAAGAGGGTTAGGTTTAAATTTATGTGCCAACACTTATAATCAGCGATGAATAATTGTTCAAATAATAAAATATTTTTTAAAGCATCAATTTTTAGTACAGTGTAAAATAACAACTAGTATTTAAATTAGCTGAAGAGAAGTTTCGCTTATTTAGTGTTGCTAAAGTAAAGTTTTGATAAAAATTGTGACTAAGCGTTATACATAAAGTAGATAAAAAAACAGGAAAATAAAAAAATATATTAATTACAAAATATTGCAATATTCCATTTTAATAAAAGTATTAGAGCATTTTTTATTCGATAAATATTTTTATTTGATTATTTAGTTTAGAATTTTTACCAAAAAACAAATAGAAATATAAATAAAAGTTAGTATGTTTTTCATTATACCTTCTATTTCTACTAAAAACACATAAAATATATCCATTTTTCTCTTCTTTCTGGGGAACTTAAGATTTCAATATTAGTGGTCTGACCTTTAGTTCAAGCATTTTTGGGTTTGGTTTTTTCCCAGTTGTACACATTTATAATAATTTGGAGTCTATACTTTTAACTAATTGTTTTAAAACTTTTTAACTTAAACTTTTAACTAAAGTTTAAAAACTAAAGTAAAAAGTGACCATGAAGTGATAAAACTAAAAGCTTTAATAATTTTTTTAAATTATTCCGCTCTATCATTTAAATAATTATATAAAATTTATTACCAAGTAGGAAATTCAGTGACGATATTTATTTAAAAATAGTTATTAAAATCAAGATTTTAATTCAAATAAAATGTTGATAAATTAATCTATTTTTACATAGTTAACTATGCTTGAAATGTAACATTCCGTTAATAATTATAATCGGATATTAAAAGTTATTGTTCTGTTCGTTCCAAATGCATTTACTAAATTATTCATTTATTTTGATTTTTAAAATATCATTTTTATGTTTAGTTTTCAATTAATGAAATAAAAATACATTTTTAATCGGAAAAGTTGAAGTAGAATATTTTTGCTTTTAATTTTACGGCAGTATAGTTGAAATTTTATGCTTACATTGTCTTAATAATTATATAATCGTATTTTGAAAAACTGAAAATCTCTCTCTCGCTCACTGAAATAAAAAATATAGTTCCTTTTTTTTCTTTTTGAAAAAGAAAAAGAATTCAATTGATTTTTAATTACTTAGAGAAAAAATATTTTTACAGAAATTTAGATTCAATATTTTTCCAGTTATCAAAACATGATTTTTCAAAATAAACCTTAGAAATTTTACGAGATCAAGAATAAATCAGTTTAATTTTGACTAGTTTTGAATTTCTGTGTTTTCAAATATTCTTTTTCGATAAGTGAAGAATTTTCTATTTGATTTTTTCTTGTAAATGTTTTGACGAATGACTAAAATAATACGAGAAAAATTTTACTTCCCTTTTTTTTAACGAGATGTTTTAAAAACATACCAGTGTTGTAATAAAAATATGTGTAGATAAAAATGTGTTGTAATAAAAATATTTTCTTCTGAAATGTCCTGCTAAAATATTTGTTATAATTGCTTTTTTGAAGTAAATATTAACAAATATAAGAATCTAAATATTACAGAATAGAATCTAAATTATACATCATAAACAAAATCTTACAAATATTTATTTTTTTAATTAAAAATTTTAAAATGAATTTAAGTGAGTGTAATGTGTATAATTTAACAATTCCAAAATAAATTAATGATTTCGTTATAAAAGGTAAAACGTAATAATGATAACAAAGAATAACAACGTCCTTAAGAATTTAAAAATATATATAATTTATTGTATTTTATATTTAAATATCTACTATATTTTTAAAATATTTATTCCCTCCATGCGTATATTCCCTTGATAAGTCCTCTTTAACCATCCCGATCAATAATAATGCAGCCGATACTTCTAAGAAGTATTCCCGATTTAGCAACACATCCAGTCTAAACGCTGTTACGCAGTTCGATTTTCCATCGTATGAAAACAAGCTGTTCTCCATCGTCTGGTTTGACTACAGAATATCACAGTAGGGGCAAACAATAACGCGATTATGCGGTGAAAACTAAAGATTGTAAGAAGCAGCTGTTTGTTCATAAAAAAAATTTTTTTTTCTATTTTGGGATGAATTATCGTTTTGTGAAAAGAATATTATAAATTCTTCCTTGTTTTACTATCTTACTCTCGGAAATTCTTTTTTAATGAGCTCGTATGTTATCTCCACGGAAATTATTTGAATCTTGAGAAAAAGTACGTTTCGAAATTTGCATTTAATCAAAATTCTGGATTCTTAATCAGAACAAGTTTATTTATAATTAGAAAGTTTATGCTTTAGTGAATTCTAATGAAATTATTAATATTTCTCGTTAATGTGTCCTTACTTTTTATTTTATTTCTTTACGTTTGCAATACTTAATTTTGAAGTTTAGTTAAAAGACGAGATCGACACCTGAGAAAACACCCTCTTCTCCTAAAATTCCACACTAGTTCACAAGAGAGGTATTAGACCCTATTAATTTGAATATTTTAATCCAAATGAGATTTAAAAATTTAGTTTATAAATTTTAATCAATTGAAGCTTTTAATTTAGTTCACAATATTCAATATACTTAAGATGACGAATAATTAATAAAAATGTACAACACATAAATATATCTATATTTATCTTAGAATTTCCTAGTCACTTTATGGTCTCATATTGCTGAGAACACACTGTTCGTAATGAAATTTTTGATTAATAATGTTTAATTAATCTGTTTACATAAAATCTCCATTTTTTTTCACGAATAGTGACGAAACCAGTGAAGTTATCCCAAAGCTGGAATGATGTTTACTTAAAGATACTGATATATTTCACATGTTGCATTTCAACAAATTTGTCATAAAAAACCAACCAAAAGTTTCTTTATCTATGCTAAATATAAATATTAATGATTATTAATGTATATATTATCAACAAAAATTTACTTAAATTAAAACTGACCAACACAGTTTCCTTCATCAGCTGAATTTTATAAGACAATAAATCTTGTGATAAATTTTGTTAAGTAAAAGATTAATAATTGTTTGTTATATTGCTATGAATATTTAATTTAATAAATCTATGGCTTTTAGTTGAATTATTATTTGATATTATTATTTATAATAGATATTTTTTATAATAGTGTTAATTATAATTGAAATGGATTTTTATCAAATAATTTTCATTAAAATTATTATTTGATTTATTTAATAAAAAAACTCAGCAATTATAGTTTTTGTTTCGATTTAATTAATAAAATTATCAGTCAAGCTGGAAAATAATATGTCTAGTTAAAAACTATTTTTAATTAAATTTTTTCCCCTATTGAATCAATAAAATCAGAATTTCGGTTTCAAGCTGTTACATTGCTGAAATGAGAAGTAACCGAAACATAGATACTGGTACTGGCGATTCTGCTTCTACAGAAAAATGTGCAAGTCTTATATTTAATTGTGGATATTGTCATTTTTTGACATGAGATTAGATTTGACTGGGGGGGGTTACAGTTTAAAAACTGGATAGCCAACCATTACAAATACAAATCCTGAGGTAAGAATCCAACTCACAAACTGTTAAACGAAAGAGCAGAGTCCTAACCACTCACTAACGAATTCCAATGTGTGCAAATTGAAATTTGCCACGATCTTAGCTTAACTCGCATTTGCCCAAATAAAAGCTCGAAATGACAGCTCAATGCAAATAATATAAAATACTTTGAATACGAACGAAGTAATTTAACAAGATAATATAATATAAATCATCTTAAATATTAAGTGAATAATAAATCATTTAAATTAATTCGAAGTAAAGAGATTACCATAGATTTTTTATTATTTATGAAGAAATATTTTGAACAACACGGGAAAGGATATAATCGGTTATCTATTGTACGCAGTCTATGATATTAAAAGAACTACTCGTTCTAGAGTAGTTCTCTAGTAAAGTAGATCTTCGTATTGTTAAATTGAAATAAACTTTATTATTAATTCCTGATGTCATGTATTTTGAACTAACATATTATTTGAATTAACGATATATAAATATTAATATTATTAATCCAAAATAAACTAAAAACTTCCATCAAGTTTTAATACGAATTTAATATGAATCAATGATTTGTTTTTTTATGTCTATATTGATTCGTTCCCTTCAGAAATAGGTACATATAGTTTTACAAAAAAATGTATAGTAAAATAATAGCTAAACTCTCATTTGAGTTAAATTCTATATAGAAATTTTAAAACTGATTCCAATTTATGCAAACATAATTCAATTAGTCTTATTCAAAATTAATTTTTTAAGTATTTTTATTTTAGCATTAATAAATGAATGTGATTCAGCCGCAAAATTGTAATTCCTCAGTACATATTTTGTTATTATAAAATTAAACTTTTGTGTGAGTGAAAAATAGCTTATAATGTTCCAAAGGAGAATTTAAATACCATTTTTTTCTTTTTTAAACAAATTCAGCTAATACTTTTAAAGATTACTTTCTACTAAAAAGTTAATTAATCAATTTATAATATTAATTACATTAAGTAAATACACAGACATATTTGCTTTTTATTCTAATTACTCATATATGAAAGGTTGAATAATTCGAAAAAATTTAACATTTTTCTGACTTTAAATTGCTTATCAAATTATTATTTACTTTATTAAAAGCTATAGAATAATTTTTAAAAAGAATTCGCATATTATATTTCAAGTATGTCTTACCACTTAAATAACGTACAGCAATTTTCTTTTCGTAAAAACTTTCTTCCTTCCAAGAAACATGTATTGTTTGCGCGCTTCGCTCTGCTAGACTTCATTAGACTTAATCCGAAAATCATTTTTTGATATACATTTAAAATCTTATTATTTATGTCAAGCTGCAGTTTTATTCTGAATTATCTTTTCTTTATCGTGTGATAGAAACGTTCCATTTAGACTAGTTTTGATACCGCATTATTTATGTTCAGGCGAAATTTCCGTTTGAAATTTTGCTATCGTCAATGGCTAGGAAACAAGCCTTCTCAAAACAATCGTTTGAAAATTTTTGATCATAAATAATGGATTAGGGTGAAAAAAATCGTTTCATAATCCTCTAGTAGCATAAAAAGACTAATTGTGTTTAATGCTTTATTCAAGCTTAAACTGAGATGCTAAGCTCAAAAATAATATCGAAAAAAATAGTTTAAATTTTAATATTTTAAAATAATTTTTTATTGCATCTTAGGAATATGAACTTAAATATTAAATTCGTAGATTTTAAATGTAAAAGTTTTATTACTTTATATTACACTATATTTATCACTATTAACAGAACAAAATAGGAATACGTTAAATATTATTTTATATGAATATGTTAAATATTATTTTATAGGAATATTTTAAATAATATTTATTAAATATTTTTGTAATTAATAAAACAAAAGTCACTTTAATAAATAAAAAATGTTTTATGACATATTTTTAGTAACTAATACACAATCTTTTTTATTCTTTAGTTCAAGTTATTAAATTTTTAGCTGAAAATTTATATAATCATATTTTGATGTAATAGATAATAATATTATAAAATTTTATAGCTTTAATTTTTCGGTCAATAAAGCATCAAATGATATTTACTATTATTTTATTTCAACAAAGAATTACATTGGAACAAGCAAGCGCCTATAAATTATAAATTTGAATTTTGATCAAAAAAAATCTATTATATCTTTTATTATTGTTATCAAATTCCGATTAGAAATGGAAATACAATTGTGGTTCAATGAATAAATTTGAATTATTAATAACGGAATTCATTCAAATACCATAATAAATGTAAATTTGATGCAAAGTTTATAAAATTAAAATAATTAATCACATGTTAACTGTTTAAACTTCCATATAGATATCTTTACAATTTTAAAACTAACATTAATATCAAGAGACCCAAGTGCTTGCTTACCAAATATTTATGTATAATTGATAAAAATACCATATTATTTCGGTAAAAAGATCATTTGCGACCTTTTATAGATATAAATAAAAGATATTTTCATTCTTTTATTTATATTTAAGATTTACAAAAGTAATAGAATGAATTTTAAAAATGGATATTTCTTTTATATGTCTAGTAGCATTATGCAATTAAAGGCAATTAATTAAACTAAACTGAGTGGCACGGGAGTCCGGTGGGGTAGATGCCTACAGTGCCTATATCTGTTTCTGGGGGTTAGAATCTTGGGATGCGAAGTATGTCTCGTTTAGGTGGTAAGCCCAACGCCAAGCCCCTAGAGTTTAGCTCCTATCGATGCTTGGTATTCATTTTTATCTGATGGAATTAAAGGTTGTATCAACATTGCGAAGCCCGAACCTCGAATTTGTTCGCCTTACCACTAAGCCACTGGGGTTCACAGTTTTTAATTAATTTTGATGGATACTGAGTTCCAATTGAAATTAAAAGAACTTTATATAAAGTAACTGATGCTTTTAAATAAGCATTTTCACTTTTAACAAGGGAAAAGTGCTTTTTCTATTTTAATTTCTTCCAATACACGAAATCACCTGCTAATACCCGAAACATCAAAATAAGAAAACGATTTTTTTCTAAAAGTTCCTGTTGTTATTCCCAAATTATGTTCGTAGCAATCATGGCTAGAAGAGGAAAAAGACATTTTCCAGTTGCATACCAATAGTATCTCAATCGTAAAAAAATCATGATGCTTTTCCCAAATGCGATTTTAAACACCACAATTTAGCTCTCTGGCGATATTTTTTTTTCCTGAAAATGTTTTCTCAGTTCTCAATCGTTAGTCGGCACGTTTTCTTCAACATGCGTGTGAAGGAGTTATTCCTCCCTTATCCAATCGTCAACAATTTAAAAGAGTATTATATTCGATTTCGAATAATTTTTCTCATGGTTATTCAATAGCAGTAGCATTTTGTGATTGTCCATTCCTCCTTTATTCACATTGTATCATTTTGATTCAATGAAATGAGCTGAAGTGAGTTATTAAATGTAGGTATTTAAATGTAAACATCTTCTCCAAATCCAAAAAGGTCATTATCTTTAACCGAATATAGAATAATATTTCTCAATGTGATATTCTATAATTCTCAACTAAATTTAATAATGACAATGTGGGATTTAACAAGCAAAATAAAAAATATAGTTTATTTATAAATATTTTATTTACAATATTTATGTAAATTTAATGAACAAGAAATATATATTTCTCCTAAGAAGCAAAGTTTCGACAAAGAACACATTTTTAGATTAATTTTTTTATTATCTTAACCGTTTTACAAAAATAAGTTAACAGAAGTATATACAGATGTTTATTGTTTTAGAATTAAAACCATAATAACATTTAAATTGTTTGTATAATGTATCTTCTACCCAATATTTTTTTTAATTTTATTTACTTCTGAAGAACTTATACCACGAGTACCAAATGTTATATAAATGAAAATTTTAATGGCGTGTGAAAAGTTTTCAAAAGCTATTTTTTTAATCTTAAGATAAATTCTTTTAAAAAGAAAAAGCTAATCAAAAAGCAAATTATTTCGTTTCTTGAAAACATTTCTCATTATTATTAGTGATAAAATTGAATATGCTTTAACAGAAATATAAAAATCAAGTTACCATAATTTAAATGACTATAAGAAAACAATACGAGAGATTGATATTTCGATAAGTGAACTAGAACAATAAGAACTGTAACCTATTTCGAATGTGACTTTTTTTTAGTGAATACATCAAGAACATCTAAATTATTTTCTGTGCTGTGATTTTTATTTATTTTTTATTATTAAAATGATTAACTCAATGTTCGTTTACTATAATAGAACAAGTTATTTGTTGTTATATTGATGGAGTTTAAAATTTCCTATCTAATTTAATTTTTTGTGAACTAACTAAAACAAATTAACGAAACATATATAAATGTGTAAATATTGAAGAAAACTTGGTTAAAAAATTTTTTAATATCTGGAAAACATGAGGTAAAAATAATTTGTGTAAGAATTTAATCAAAATATTTTACGTTTGTTTCTTTTTGAGAAATCATTGATGATCATAATTTTTTTTTACTTTTCTTATATCTTTTATATAGGTAAGAAATTATAAATAAGCTTTCTTATAAAATTTCATTCTCTTTTAACACTATGTCAAATTACTGATCAGCTATTTAAACAAATATTATACAACTATTATATGTTGATTACTATTAAAAAAGTGCTTTAAATAAATTATATCTTATTATTTATGGTATAGAAATAATGCCTTTAATTATATTCCAAATATATAAGTTATAATGTATTTGTAATCGCATAGTAATAAAATATCACATTTAAAACAATATAGAAATCTGTCAAATTCTAAATTTGCGTTAAAAAAGTAAAAAAAAACGAATATTTAAAAGAAATTGAATCATATTCTAGCATTAAATTATCTTTTATGATGAAGAGATTATGGAGCCACGGATAGAATGATGATTCTCTGCTGTGAAAAATTTATTTTCTTTTACGATGCTCCTTTTTTGAACTTTGCTCAAGTTCTTTTATTTCTGCTTACATGCGTTAACTTATTAAAATTCATCCAGTAAAACTTGTCGTTTTAATTATGTGATTGATTCAAATTGTATTATTATGAATGAAAATGGTTGAGTAAGTTCTAATTTATTAAAGACAATACTTTCTGATAAGTAGTTATTATTCACTTAAATGATTTATAACTATTTTCTAAATTAATAATAAATTCATTTTGTCACTATATATTTTAGCTTTTGACTGAAATTGTCAACAATGTAAAATGACGCATTCATTTAAAAGTCTGATTTAAATGCCTTCCAGTTTTTTAATGTATTTTGGATAAAATTTTAAATATAAAATATTTAAAATGAATATAATTTTATTCATTACGATAAAAATTCTATTAGCATAATATATGTGAACAAGCTGAAATAATATGAAAATTGTTTCTTTACTTTAGTAATTTCTAATTTTTAACGTACAGAATCAGGTTTTTTTCTACTAATTGCTGTAACAAAATTGAGAAAAGTGTTTTCTCAAATAACCATTAAAACTAATTATCTATCGAGCTATAGTTTCATATACATATTTGCATATACATAAAAGATCCACAAAATAATTTTGACTGAGATAAGTAGAGATAATTTGAGAATAATAACAGAACCATTCAGCATAATTGAAATTACTAATTCGTGAATCGTGAGTCATTTTATAAAATTAATGATGAAAATTAGTCATAAAAGCAATATAATATAATTTGTTCCAATAATTTTAAATGAAAATATAATTCTCTATTATTATTTCTAAGAACTCAGATTGATTATTTATACATCATGTTAAACATTATTATAAATACTATTTAAAATTTAATTTTTAATTTTAAATAAAAGTTTGAATATAATTAATGTTAAGTGAAGCTGTTATTAATTAAAATGATCATTTAATATAAGCATTATCAGTACTGCCTTAGTTAGTTATAAATAAAGGTAGCATTTTATAAGTACAAATAAAAAAAGCTTTCTTGAAATAGTGAATTAATGCGTTATTATGTTAACAAGATTTTCTGATTATTTATTTCCTTATTAAATTATTTTATTAATAATTATCACTTTATCAGACTTAGAAAGCTATGTTTTTAATAAACTAATTTTAAATATAAAAACTGGGATAGCTTCATATATCTGATTAGAATATTTTGGCTTGGTGTATTGCTGAAAAGAAATATTTCCTTATATCAAAAAAAAACTTTTCTTTAAAATTTGAGAAGTGTAGTTACAAAATATTGTAACTAAGGAATTCAAAACAAGACTTCAATAGTTTAGCAAGCAATACTTCAATAACAAAATGGTTCAAGGGTCATATTTAACAATTCATGCAATCTGGATACATGTTGCCAGCTACAGAAACAAAATTAAAATTACTTTTTATGCAAATAGTTTTAACAGTAGTCATAGATAAATTTTGAGTTTTATATTCGTTAACTTATAAGTTGTATTTGATTCAATTATTAAAAAATAAATATCTCGTACTTTTTGTTCTTATTTATAAATAAAAAGACTGGAAGTTGTATATGCTCAAAAATAAAGTACTCAAGTCTTTAACGTAGCATATCCTCCTGGCACATTAAAGAGATCATAATAAAACAATTTTCCTCTCTTGCCTGGTTAACTGACCGATATTTCTGAGAAATATTTCTTCGTGATGCCATTAAAACCAATAGTTATTTTGCGATTATGAAGCTCTTCCCCCGGGCACAGTACCCATCACCGACTATTGGCACCTCGACTTATTATTTCTGCTATCTTTCCCAAGGCCATTTCTCGCCGGTAATAACATTCGAAATGTTTTTAAATTGTTGGGAAAAGAGTTCTTGTCCTCTCTAGGCTACAAAAAAAATTTTTTTTCTTCCCCAAACAGCCGCCAAAAGTTACTCTTTCTTTTCATCATTATCACGATGTTATTTATCTGTTTCACTTCTGCATAAAAAGGCGACTGGAGTCAACATCTGTTAAATGATTGGAAGCAGGGGTGAAAAAAACTGCAAACGATACTTGAAGTTTGATGACCTGCTCAAAATGGTGGCTGACGACTTATGTATTCACGGTCAGGGGTATGCAGAAATGTGGTTCAGCAGTATTTCAACTTATAAAAGAATGAAATTCCATGAATAAAAAATCTCGCTTTACACTTTTAACCTACTTAAGCGCTTTATCACTATTAATGTCCTTAAAACGGTATATTTTATTATATTTCGAACTGTTTTATCAACGGGCAGGAAGTTTGACCAAATAAAAATAAAAAGAGTTCCAAAGATTAAACTTTTTCCGTTTTATTCAAAATCTTCAACCAACCATAAAATCCGGTTGACATTAGAATTATGTCAATAGTTAATTCTGCCTACTCGTGTTCGTGGAAAAAAATTGATTTCTACTCATATAATGTTATGCATTTAATCTCTGTATTGATCTAAATAGAAAAGGAATATTTTTATTATCGCATTAAACTCTAAATCTATATTTTATTTGCACGTGGTTATAAAATTAGAATGAAAAAATCGTGTCATTAGTACTTCGCTTGGATATTTGAATATAATAAAAGAGATTCGTGTTAAATTATGTAATTTTAACATAAAATTAAGTGTTTAAGTAATGTTTGCTTCAAGTTGCTCTTAAATGTCATAAGTTCATAGTAAATCAGTTATGATTAAGGAAGTTTTATTAGCTTTTTATAAATGCAAATTATTATCTCTAAATATTTTTTCATATTCTTTTCAAAAAGAAATCTTTTATAAATTTACTGAGCATAAAAAATACACAAATAATATTTAATAAGTATAAATATTATTGAATAAAAAAGAACTAAAAATTAATTTTCATTAATTCTAAACTTATTTAGTTGCATTAAAGATTATTACAAACTTATAACATCTGCATTCATTGCCAAAAGTCATAAGTTTGTAATAAATCAGTTAGGAATAAAATAAATGCTTTTGATATTCTATAAATATGAATTATTCGATGTACTGTCAAGACTTTTATCCTAAACCTGTTAAAACTTTCACGCGCGCGCGCGCGAAATTCTAATTCAGTATGGAAACTAAAATAAACCCCCTATTAAATTTACTAAGCATAAATGAATGTACAAATAATACATTATAAATATAAATAACTACTGAAATGGAAGAGTTATTATAAAAATCTTTAAATATTCAAACTTTTTGAGTTATTTTCTACGATGAACTACACTTTCTATATAATTTAGAAGTTGTGTGATCTCTAAGAAATACCATTAATCTAAATGTAAAATATTGTCATAATAAAATGCTCATGTATGTTAAAAGGCCAACTATATCATCTTTTAGAAGAATTTGGTAAATCGTGCATTACTGTAAAGAAACACTTAAAGGTTAAAGGCTCTTGGTGACAAATTAGAGATAACTCAAATCGGTTGAAATTAGGTATAATAAATCACAGTCAATATAAAGAAAACATCTTAAATATTTTAATTTAAAAAGATATTTTAATACGATTGTTTTGATTTATTTCTTAAGACATTTCCAATAAAACAGCTATTTTGTTGTCATTAAAATAATGAATTTAGTATCTATGTTTAACAATTTTAGCAAATAAAGCGTGTTACAATTTTTTTCAATAGTGTGTTCTAAAGCACTTACTTCAATATTTTTTAAAATTAACTTTGTTTTACTTCTCAATAAATATTTACTGAAGGACAATGTGAAAGGATTTTGGAGGAATTTTTGCCAAATTTCCTTCATGGTATATGTATATATACCATATGTGTTATTTACAAACAATATGGATTATGTATTGGAAGAAAGAATCTTTAAGAACTTGCCTTTTTGATGACAAAATTACAAATTTACTTAAACCGACTCTTTTTTTAATTTCGAAATTTTATATCATTTAATAACGAATGTCCATTTGATTTATTTTTCATTAATTTCAGATGATAATTATACAGAATGAATTTTTACTTAATAAAAGGATAATTCATTAAGTTTAAGTAAGATATTTAAAAATTATACATTTGTGTGATTTTTTCTATCAATTTCTTACATTTGATAATGATAAACTATGTTGAGCTCGGCGCTAAATAGAGATACTATAAACTCGCGATTATCTTTAAAATTAACAAGTCTGCTACCATGGATAATCCATAAAAATCAATTAATAAAGGAAAGAAATGAACACACAAATATGCATTAAGACAATTTAAACAGTCAGTAACTGATATAAACAAACACTGAAAAATTCACTTATTTTTTTTAATTTCATTTCTGAAGAAATTAGTGAATGATTATATGTATATATGTATATATATATATATATATATATATATATATATATATATATATATATATATATATATATATATATATATATATATATATATATATATATATATATATCACTAAACATAAGACCGAAATTTCTGTTTATTTTCTTTGGATTAAAACATTTTTTATTAGCGATTGAAGATTTTTATTTTGTATTTAAACACTGCTACTTAATCAAAAGGGATAATCGGATAACTGCAAAGAGGATAATCAGGGGTTCTCTGAGTCATAAAAAAACTTCCAATTCTCTCCTCCTGGTTTAAATATTTACTGCTAATTTTTTTAAATTCCCATATTACTTTCTATAACAGATGGAATTTCCAGTTGAATTCACAATCAAGTGTGATGGCTTAGATAATATTTCAAATAAAATAATAAAGGTAAAGAAAAATTTCTGACTTTTTTAAGCATAGTTTTATATGCAGTATGCAAACAAACTCTGTATTGCATATAGTTAATGTAAAGGAAACATTTATACAAAATGAAAGCCTATCAAATTACAAGATAAATATATTTTCATTTATACCTCTATAGCTATATTTGGCATAGGATGATTTATTCGATTGGGTTCTATAGTTTGAATTCAGTTATAAATCTTAACAAACATCTATCCACAACTTGGTGGATTCAGGTTCAAATCTCTTAAAGAGCTATGGATGCTGATTAGTATTGTACTTCATAGACGACGCAGTACAACAATATTATGTACTGGACTTCATGGCATCACCAGTACATGAAATTTTTGTCTTCATAAAATTAGATTTAATTCATAATCTTAAGATATGTAAATATAAGTTATGTAATATACCACATCCAAAAAAATTAGTTGTATAATGCCTTCTGGCAAAAATGAAAGAACAACTAAAAAAATTAAATAAAAAATGAAAAAACACACACTCATAAACTTCTGCTATAAAAATAAATATAGTTAAAAATTGGGTAAAATTTGTTTTAGGTGTTAGATATTTTTTGATGAATATTTGAATTATTTCTTTTATTTGAAAACTGTTTCTCCTTATTCAATGGTAGATCTATATAGCTTTTGAAATTTTTTGATCATTCATGTGTTTTATATAATGAATTGACATAATATTTTAAACATTAGCAGGTTCTAGTTTATTCTTTTATTAAGTTAAAAATTTCGGATCAAAATAAAATTTTATTCTTTATTTAGCATACATTTAATTATTTGTAAATAGTGCTTATTTTATAAGCATTTTTAACTCTTACAGTATCAATTCACTTGTAATATCGTATCGACATCAAAAATAATTTTAAATTGTGTAACTACTTTAAATAAAGAAATTTCAAGTTCTAAATGTAAAAAATAAAAATAAGACTTTCTAAGCCTCGATTCAATTGTGTAAAATATGAATGCTGAGATAACCATAACGTAAAATATGCAAGATAAATTTAAATTTTTATGATAACTCCAACTTGAATATTTAAATTGTAATTTTGTGAAAAGTAGGCGTTTTTGTCTGGAGTTATTTCAGCAGTATGACTACGCGATCTACTTTTTCAAAAATTTAAATTTTACTCAATTGAAGTCATTGATTAGTGAGGATCTGTGGGTGTCATTATGCCAGTGACCTATACGTGCTAAGAAATGAAATATGAAATCTGGTTGCTCATCTTTGTCAAAAACAAACATTTCAATCGATGAACTCTGTGACACTTGCCTTGCACAACCTTCCCTTCATTTGCATTTCCCGAAAAGAGGTTTCGAGGTTTGACGTGGGTTCGCCCTTTCGCTGCTATAAACACTGTATTCATCATTGTCTTATTGAAGACCCATTTAACCCTTGGCATCCTCATAAACAGCCACTTTCCTTTAAGTCTTCCTCGGACGGAAATTGAAGCTTGTTTGCCCAGGTGTGATAACGAACCTTGATCTTCGAAATGCATTGGGTCATCAGTATTTTGACCTCTTTATTTTCAGTGAAGAGGTTTCCAGTGAATTGCTTCACCACCTGATAATATATCCTATTCACACACAATATATGTAATATTAAAAACAATGCAATTAATACCACATGAATGCAATACACATTATGCAATAAGCAATTGGGAAAAAAATAAATGGAAGAATAAGATGCTTCGATAAGATTAATTACACATACAGAATTTATATTGTTGTGATACAGAAAGTCAAATAACCGCAATATAAATTCTCAATATGATTTACTTTGTACCTCAAGCTAATGATCTTCTGCCATAAATTTTAAAGTCATAATAATAAGGGCAAATTTGTGCATAATTCAAAATATAAATACATTAAAATGATCCAATTTATCAGTAGTGTTAATAAGTGTCTGTGTCAGATTAATAAGTGTTATGACAACTTTATACACTGTTTTAAATTGTCAAAAACTTTGTAAGTGTTTTTAATATGTCTATATATTGATATAATGATTACTAAATGGTAAAAATATATTTCAATTAAGCAAACTGTACATTACATTTTTAATTTTAAACTTTCTACAAGTCTGTCATTTTATGTGTATTTGTAATTAATTCAACCAGTGAAATATTTCTATCTTAATCTAATTGTCTTTAAGATTAAAACTCTGATACTTATGCATTAATTATAATTGTTAAGAATGAAATTATATGCATTATGTGCTAATAACAACTTAAAAATTATTTTACAATATGTAATAATACTAAGTATTTATAGCATACTTGTGAGAAGAGAAAACTATAAAAAAATATAATATTTTGAAAATATATTTATTTTTTGTTTCCAGAAAAGGTGTTTACATTAAAATCCGTGATTTTTTGGGATTGTTAGTAGTTTTAGAAGAAAACTTTCTAATTCTAAGTTCTGATTTTAACATGAGTGCTTAAGTAATGTAACTGTAAATTGTATGCTTTCATTATTTTTTTAATGAAATTAAATCTCTTCGCTGATATATAAAATCCTTACATATTTTTATCACACTGTTAAAAAAATATAAATTAAAATCAATTAAAAAATTTGGGATTAAATACAATAGAAGAAAATAATATCAATTTATAGTTTAAATTTAATTGTAAACACTCACAAATGGACATAATTTCTTTTAACTACTCTTACTAATTCCTGAGTTATCTTTCCGTTTTAAATACAAGATCACATTTTTAAAGTTCTTTCAACAAAAATAATCTCTCATGTTATAAATATTAAAAATAAGGAAAAATTACAAATAATACTGAAAAACTTAAAACTATAATTTTAATTAAAATATGAACATGACGTTTAATTAAAGTATAAACATAAATTGTTTTATATTTCTGTTTCTATAAGAAACCACGTAGCAGTTGCTACATGACTCTTTCTTAAAGAAGGGAAATATTATATTTGAATTAAATATTAAATAGAGGAAAAAATGGAAAAACAAAATAGAACACCTAACGTAACATTTCACGAGTACTTTCTTTTGTGAGAATGAAATATAAAACTATGGTAAATTTTTTTTAATATATAACGTTCATTTTCGTTATATCGCGCTCATTTAATTTAAAACTTGCATATAAATGTGCCATTTAAATCATGTTCTAATACGTCATAAAAAAAATCTTAACGTCTTCAAAAAACACATCAAAAGTTTTTTGCTAAATTGATTGAAAAATGTATAGAAATAAATAAGATGCAGGAACTAATGATTATATTTGTTTTATTATCCTCTCATTAAAGTTTACAGTTAAACCAAATAATTCCTTAGTCAGTGTAAATCTTACAAATCATTTGTTTCTCAAATATAATTGTTAAGAATAAACAAATGAAATTCAGAAACAGATGATCAGTTTTGTTTTATTATCTCTGACTAAATTGTCTCTTTGAATTTTAAATTTCTTCAATCAATCAATTTCACAAACAATTCCTTTTTATACCTTAATCTCAAGTCGTTTGCTTCGGAAACAACCGATCATTCTACCTTACTTCTCAGTTCTGTTTTTTAATTAAGGAAAAGAATGTTTTAATAAAAAGTTACTTATATTGATTTTAAAGAATCATTTTCTTGTTTACGAAACAAAATTAAAAACTGAAGATATAATCAAAAATCATTGTGATAAATTTTTAAAAAAAGTTCCAAAATTATTCTTCACAGATAAATTTGGCTGGAACAAATTGAACAAGCTATGAAAATGAAAGTAATGCTATTCGCTCGCATCTAAAACCTCATGTAAAGTACTCAAAAGTTAAAAGCTATCGTTAGGTTTCTTTGAATTTTTCATGGTAGTTAATTTTCAAGAAGACTTTTCCTAGGTGATGAGCAGTATTCAGGTGTCACTAATAATGAAAACCAGAAAAATCCCAACACCCACTTTCACAATGTATACAAAAAGCGGACAACACCACCTCTGCTGTTCATTCACCATCTGCTGTTCAAAAAAGACATGAATGGAATTATGGATTCTCCATTCTCTGAAGAACACAATCCGATCACAGTTTGATTTCTTATAGTGGAAAGATTTACGAGCTAAAGACTGTTGTAATATTGTTTATAGCACTTACTATGTTTTATCTGCCAGGAGAATTTTTGATAGAGATTAAATAAATCATATTCTTATATAGCAAGTGCGGAAACCAAGAAAACTTCCAAGCGTATCCAACACAGACGACCCATCATCCATGCCTTAAAAGACCCCTACACCAAAACCGATGTTGAAAAATTTTCATTGGAATTTATGCAGTCTGGATGTAGTAAAGAAAAATACTTTGATTATGTGTGCGCGCATATTGATTTCAAACAGATTTCAATCCACAAATTTAATTTCGCATAATTGGTAAATATTCTATGCAATGTATAATTTTATAAATCACTCGCGCTATTTATTCTTTCTCAAATTTATATTACTTCTGGAAGACTTATGGATATACATATTCCTGTGCGTGTGTTTCATTCTGACAGTATAAACACTTTAAATTAAAAAAAAGCTGAAATTTTTATTAGAACTATTTAAAATTAGATTTGAAAAATTGTTTTTGCTGTCAAGGGAATCTTGGAAATGATTTCACGGTTGAAAAATTGTAGAGCATTTGTTTTTGGCTAGAACATTTTTTCAATAAATACATGATGTTGTTTTTGCATGTCCCCTTTGGCCAGCAGTGTATACCAGGTCCATAACGTTAAGCAACCCCAAAAAATCTAGCACCATCAAAGGATCATCGTATAAATTTTGCTTGGATAGTCCCAGGCACTCAAGGATGTGTTCTGGAGTAGCTTCTTCAGGGAAACAGTTGGAACAGGTGTGGAAAATTTTTAAGTCTTCAGAAAATTTTAATGATCTGAGCAGTTTGTGAGTAGTAGTAGTTTGTTCCTGTCTTTTAAAGCCGTGAGCCTGTGAGCCTCCCAGACGAGAACATTGATACCATTGGTGCTCTGGAGGTCCATGTGGTCTTAATCCTGCTTTTTACTCTTGAAAAGATTTCCAAAAAGGTGAGAGGTGCAAACAGTTCCAAGGCCTAACGAGCTCCCGCCTTGGCCAAGGTGTCTGCAGTTTCATTTCCCTCTAGATCGACATGGGAAGGTATCCACTGTCGATGAATGTCATGGGACATGGATAGCCATTTTAATTTGTTGAGTATCAATACTCCAGCACTGTCTCTCACACTTTGACAATTGGTCAAGTGCTGAATCGCACTTCTGCTATCAAACAAAATCCATATTTCTTTTCCAGTTGGGAGGGTCATTAATTGTTCAGCAGAGTAATTGCAACGCAGAATTAAAAAAAGGATAGAAAATTCGCCTTCGTTGAGACTATCTATGTATATATAATTGATTAAAACTTCAGATTAAAAGAATAATTTACTGCTGAAAAATTTTTTAAAATAAATTTTGGTGCTACCCCATCCAGCTATGATGCAGAAATGCAATAAGTTCTCTCTTATTAATTTGATGTTTAATTAAACTCTAAGACACTTCTAATACTAGGTCTTACAGATCCATTTTGAAGTAAGCGAAACTTTTTCGAGGTAATCAAGTCTCTCTAATTAAATGCTCACTCAAAGTAACTATTTAAAATTATGCTAGTTATGACAGAATCTTATCTTGGACTATGTTTTTTTGTGATGCCTTCTTTGAGGGCAATTGAGCATTGCTTTGTTTTGTTGGACAATAACTTCTAAGAGCCATGCCATTTCAAGCAATTCAAGAATCAACCAGTTATTTAAGTCATATTCATCGAGTTATAATTTCCTCCGTATCATCATCAGATTTAGTCGAAAACTAAAAATAATTGCTGTCTGCATCAGCAAACATATTAGACTATAAATGGATCTTTTAAGAACAGCTTTATTGATGGTGTTTTCAAGCGTGAAAAGTATCATCGTCAAAATTTACTTCCAATCTCTATAAGTTTGTTTTTCTTCGCTCAATTGAATTGTTGCTCACCTTTTCATGATTGTTGAATTTGTGTTTCTGTACTTTTAGAACAAAGTTTCAATCCTTTTTTCTTATTATGTAATGGTATGAATCATTTAATTTCCCACTAAAACTGCAACTCTATTTTTTTCGATTATTTTGTCTTTTCTAGTAGTAATTCAAGATATTCTGTTAGTTAATTGAACGATTACATCCCATTAACACTTATGTTATTTTTCGTGGCTCTTTTTTCAAAATCCACTTAATCCAAAATAGTGCTCATCGCATTCAGAAGGATATCACAAATAGGCTTGTGACAAGTTGGGACTCTATCATGTGAACAGATTCATTTTTATCAATCACTTAAGGGACTATTTCTGGAACCTCACATTAGATAACATCAGGTACTTATATTAGTCTGATTTTACACTTAATTGCAATATTTGTGGCTAGAAATGGATTTCATGCTAACGTTGCTACATGCGATACATATTGCATTCACACACACACACACACACACATATATATATATATATATATATATATATATATATATATATATATATATATATATATATATATATATATATATTATTTTACTATGTAAAACTAAAATTGCAGTTGCATAATTTTTAACGGTTGTTAAAATATTATGTAACTAATGTATCTTTTTAGCATAAATTTGTTAACGTTTGTTGGTTTGTATGCGAAATATGTATTTTTGCAAAATCCTTTAATTTTTATTAATTCTATTTTTTATAAGTTCGAATGAAATCTATTACGATTATAGCTTATTAAAATTTTAATTGTTTACTTTATTCCATTGTACGTCATTCAGGTGAACTAATAATTTCCATTCCACATAAGGAAAAATGAATGAGATAGTGATCACAGAGTTTCCGATTTTATTCAATGATATGAATCATAATACAAATATAATAAATTATCATTATTCTCTAGTTAACGAAATTATTATGATAACAGATCAAATATTCTTATTAGTCTGTCTACTGATGTAATACAATAACAAGAGAAGTCATTGTTAAGTTAGGTCATATCAAATAAATGACTTTTAAATATGTCCCTCTTATTACCATAACGTTTGAGCCATTCTCCTTTCAGTTAAGTAGTCAATTTTATGAAATTTTCTATCGTACAACCGCGCGTCTAAGTCTGCTTATGTTAGTCATTATCTAATTATTTTTCATTTAATAATCTTTTATTTTATTGGAAAGTTTTCATTTTAAAAATTCAAGGAATTTGACTTGACAGCTGAAAATAAAATATATGATCTAATCATATATTAATGAACATTTCTTTTTTACTTTTTTACAAATTTAAAGCTGGAATTGATTTTTCTTTAATATTCTAAAATCATATTTTTTTCAAATTTTATAGTAACTTTTTAATAGACCTGATTTTTTTAAGTAGATTTATAGTTTCTAACCTGTACAAGCTAATTGATTTATTACAAAACAAAAAATATTCAATGTGATCAATATAAATTTGTAACAGAAATCCTCAAAAATAAGTTAAGGGAGAATCATTTGAGATAAACTTTATCTATTGTCTTTTATAATTAGAGCGTGACCAAGGCATGGGCATATGGGGCAGTTGCCCCTGGTCACCAAATAAAATAGTGAATATATTATATGTTGCCAATCAAATAGAAAGTTTGTTGTTGTGAAGTAGAAGGGGCCCTAAAAAAAGTTTTTGCCCTAGGCCTCAATTCACTTAAGTCGGGCCCTGTTTATAATACATCAAATTCACAAGATACATTGCTTAATTAAACATACTAAAATGTGAGTTAATATGATATAAAAAAATTCAGTACTAAAGTTATCATCAATAAATGAGGGAGAAATTCTAATTATATGTAAACTCAACTAAAGAAAGTTCTAGTAGGGCATCATTTAAAAAATTGATCTGGGATTGCATTGCTTCTTAAAGTAATACAATCATTAGAGAAGCATTTGCTTAAATGTTGCTTAAATGAAAAAATTTGCACTTGATTCTATTGCACTTACAAGAAAATTTTAGTGAATTGACTTTTGTCACAATCCTTTTTAATGTGCAATTTTTCTCTTCAATGTGACATCATCGATGATTTCACCTTTATGAAACCTTTAAAAACTGTGTCTTTTTGGCAATTTATATTTCATTTAGATCAACATTATAACTATGTGTGGTTTACTCTTATTATTTTAGATTAATTATACCTCTTTTATTTCCCTCGCTTAATACTGAGTCTCATGCAAAGTTATAAATAATTTCTCATCTTGGAAACCAATGGCCTTATTTTCCTATTTTCATTCACAGATGGTAGGTTAATATGGCTTTAAGTTGGAAAAAATTTAGAAATTTAAAATCTCAAACACTTTAATTTGATTTATTTTAATATATTAATTAAATATTTTTATATTAAATTTTAACAGTTTTTAAAAAAAATACTAAAAATATCATTTATTGGTTTCTCAAAACTGAAATTGCTTTCATTGATTTTAAGAGTAATCAGTTTGAATTCTTCTAACTGCTAAAATAAAACAATTCAGTGTCAAAATTCCGAAGCACATTTTTCTCATTATTCATCTGGATAAATTAACCTCATGTGAAAGTAAATTAAGTACTTGAAAAATCTTCGTTTTCTGCTCTGGAAAATTGCATAAGATTTTTTTTTAACTTTCTTCGTTTTGAAAGTGTACATTTAATGATTTGCCGACAACAGCCAACTTCCTAACTGTAATGGAATATGGACACTATTTCTGGCGCCATTACACTACCAGAAGTATCGTTAAAAAGTATCATTTCTCTAAACGACAGCATAATTATTGCTGTTTTTTATGTCCGTCTATTTCACTCACCAACAAAATCCACCGATGTGAGAAACGTAAGTAGAAACCCCAATAATTAGGTTCTTCACCTTGCTGTATTTAAATAAATCTTTTAAGGAGTGGTGAGGGTAAAAGTAGAAAGTCGACATTATATCCGTATGTGCTTTTTGATAAGAATTAATGCCCTATCGTGGGAAATTCTTCTCACTCTTCACATTTAGTACGTTTTAATTTTCAAGGCTAATTCGTTTTGTTATCATAATCCGTTAACAAAACATCACTTGCTCTGAGAATATTTTTGAAGTTAATGTTAATTTGGACATTTGTAATTTTCACTTACGAAGCGACATTATAATCTTATAACTAGTATGATTGGTCTAATTCCAATAAGAAAAATGTCTTTTTAGCATTCGGATACACCATTTTTTTGAGGGGGGGGGATATGACACAACTTCGAATTTTCTTTTTTCTTCTTAAGCTCGAATATTTTGATTCCTATTAAGGGAGGTTTTACAAAAGATATAAAATTTTAAAATTCGAAAAACGTAGGTAAAAAAAAAAAAATTATGAAAACTTTTATAAGATTTTACTGTCATGTACTCTAAATCAGTCGATAAACTCACTCAACTTTTGATTTGTATTTTTTTTTTAATTTTATATGCATATTCTATCACAATCAGTCATCGCGGGGTATATTCAAAATCGATTACATTTTGATGATATTTATTTCCTGAAATCAATAAATAATATTTAAAAAATTATGCCACAGAATGAGGAAGTTATTCAGATTCGTAATTACTCAAAAAAACTGTAGCACCAATTGGATTTTCTTCAAATCAAATTCCTGACCTTTAGCTTATGAGGATAGAAGTTTCTTAATTTAAAAAAAGGGATTTATAATTTTGGAATACAGTTACAAAAAAATTAATTCTTAGATAACAAAAAAGTAGTAGCTGAATTAATCAAATTTAGTTTTCTCACAGATTTGCCGTGATAAGTGATGTGTGAAATTGAAATTCGTCGCGCCATTTTCCGTTTTGAAAAGAATAACAACGTGCGTAAAAAGTGTTCGATCAGCATTTTAAATTACAGTTTCACGTTTCCGCTACAATTTGTTTCATACAAATCCCTCAGAGGTTAATGAACTAAAAGGTTTCAGTTTCAATAGCTTTTTTTAACAGTTACAATAAGAAAATATGTTATTGCATAGTGTCTGGGAAAAGGTAAAAATCAAGTATTCCTTGTCAGTTTTTGTGGGTTAATGAACTTAGGCTAACTCTGATTGCATATTCATACAATATGTAAAGAGGTCAAAACATTCAAAACACGATTATTCAATTTCTTTGAAAAGAGTTTTACCGTCATGTGAGAATACATGAATAAATGAACAAAAATGTGTAAAGTTATACTGTAATATGAAAAAAATGAATCATTCAATGACCTATCGAATGCAGTTTCGCTTACAAAAATATACGTAAATATAACTGTACTTCTATTTCAAGTATGCATATTGTTCATAATTATCAGATTTGAACAAAAAATAACATTTAGCGTATGATTGTACATTTATTTTCATGATGCTATTTAATCAACGTTTTACAAATCGCTGTAGAAAGTGCATCACTTAGAGAAAAATGTTGATAATACAAAGTGTGTGTGTGTGTGTGTGTGTGTGTGTGTGTGTGTGTGTGTGTGTGTGTGTGTGTGTGTGTGTGTGTGTGTGTGTGTGTGTGTGTGTGTGTGTGTGTGTGTGTGTGTGTGTGTGTGCCCTTTTGTTCAAAGGGAAAAAATTTTTTTTGATAAGTGAAGTGTTAGTTGTTGTTGTCGTGTGCCAGCTAGGCTGGCAATGTGGGGTGCGCTGCTCCACTTTTCCAACTGAACCATATTTGGTGTGGGGTCCGACTACTTCAGTACACACATGCCATAGGGACCCGTTTATAGGGTAGGCAACCATTCGCATCTCATTCATACAAGGAAAGAACAAACAGAGGATAGACAGAGAGAGGAAATATATCCAAGCCTGAACTGGGATTCGAACCCAGGACCACCTATACGCAGTCAGGCACGATGACCACTACACTGGGTAGGCGGCATGTTCAATATATATTTAAAATATTTACACTGATATTTAAGTGCGTACTATAAAATTTTAAACTTATATTAAAATATGTATTAAAATGTGTACAATAATATTTTAAGCCTTAATGAATCAGAAAAATTTTAATTTTCAAATAAAAAAGTGTAAATGCGAAGTATTTACTGTTTTAAGATTCATAAATTATACCTTATATCTCCAAAGAAAAATTTCATTGAAGTATGTGAAAGAAAATAAACCAAAATGCTAGTCTCTAGAATGGATATTGACTAGCTGTTAATAGTACATTTTATTTCTACCCATCAGTTTGAAAAAGATTTTTAATAGGATGCATGTAGTTAAATATGCTTACATGTGCTTCAGGAATGCGACGGTAAAAATATATTGCTAATCTAAATTTTTGATGATAACACTAAGTAAACTGTGTTATTAATTAAAATTTCTATTAGAATATTAGTGTGTAAAAAACACATTCTGAAAATATTATAGGCATAAATCACAAATTGTTTCAGAATAAGAATTATATCACTGTGTAACAATGGTCAGTATTTTAGATAATGAATCACTTTGTTTGATAACTAAAAAGTAAAATTGTTTGCGTGGATTAGTCTTTCCTAATCACGTTATCAAAGTATATTAAAGTAGCAGCAGAATGACAAGGAAATGAATGTGAAATGCTAAGGCAGAAATCGCGTAAATTTTGCTGTGTTAAAATATCAAATTAAGTTGATGAAATGTTACTTTACCAAAAATAACTACATTCACTTAATAGAGATACAGACAGTGCAGTATCTACAGTAGACATAGCTGCTCGAAGTAAGACAACAAAATTTTATTTTCTGTGTGTTTTAACATTCCAACAACATATATTATGCATTAAACTGTGCATAAATATCACTCAATTTAAGCAAATCTATCTTTAAAAATAATTTTACATAATTATGTCACGTGAGAAAGCAGTCGATGAAATTAATATCATTATTGGAATTTTTTCAAGTACATTTTTTGTAAGACATAAGATTTTGAAACCATAGCTTAACAAATTAAATCTACATGGATAAAAAAAAATCTTGCTTAATAACATTATTAATGTAACGTTTAACAATGTTATCTCTATTAATACATTTCTCACTTCATTGGTGCCATTATGTTGAAAATTTAATTTTTAAATCATATGTTTATCCATGATCAAGTGCAAAATGTGTGAATTTCAGTGCAATCTTATATATATATAATATCTTTATAATACTGTTAAGATTAAATTTGATTATGTATTTAATTTAATCTCATTATTAACATCTTACGAGTTGAAAACTCTCATTACTATTAGTCAAATGTATTGTTACTCTTATTTTTATTTTAAGTTGAAAATTATAAGTATGAATAAACTGATTTCAGAGCAAAGATAACAGTTATTTATCCTACCGCATTGAAATTCACCAATATTTCAAGCAGAAAATCACCGAAATATATTTCAACATAAAATGTTATCTGTTATTAAATTTAACAGAAAAAATTATTTGTCACTAATAAATATTCAGTTCGTTTAATATTATACAGAATTGTTTGTTCATAAATTGTTTATTTAAATAATTCTCAAGATGAAAGATTAAACCTCTTGTCTTTTGCAGTCGTCTGCGTGTCTAAATTAAAGACGTGCATGTACAGCTCTAAGGACAACTCAACGGAGAGGGTGAGGGATCTTCATGAAAACTTCAACATCTACACCAAACGGGGCGACAAAAATTTCACAGGTAATACATTTCATTTTTTGAACTACTTTTAACTTGTTTATCTGTTTTTGTGCATAAATAAATAAATATATATATATACATTGGGTGATCGTTAACGAACAATATGTAACAAGACTATGTTCGCTAACCAAATCGTTCGTTAACCGATCATCAATTTTCCATAGATTTTTTTTCAAATCGATTTATTTATTTTGGAGACTCAAAAAATGAAATTTATAAAGGATGTATAATTTTTTATTAAATTTATAAAAAAAAACTAAATAACTAAAATAAAGTCTTCTAAATGAATCAGTCCTTTTCATTTTCTGTTTATAGGGCGTTAAATAACATGGCCAAAGTCGATTGCTTTTCTCTCTTTTTCAGGATTTTTCCGGAAGTAATTAATGGCATTGACGTTTTAAAGTGATTAATAACGTTGCTGTTGCCATTTGGGATTCGTTATTGAAGACTACGTATAAGGCAGTGAATGAATTAAGGGGAAAAGCACTCAAAATCAAGTCAGTTTCGGTTTTGAATGTAATCAAAACCGAAACTGACTTTGGTCTACTTTAGGTGTAAATATTTTATTGGGAAAAAATATTTTTCCCCGATATATAGAACTTTAAAGTTCAATATGTAAACAACAGAATTCAAGAGAGATGAAAAACGATTTTTGATCCTTTGGGTTTGGCAACTCTCTATATTATGCTCCGAGAGCCGAAAAATGTTCGTTATAATTCGTTCTAGTAAGTTATCCGAATATGTGTTCATTGTCCGAACACAAAAATCTTTCTTGAAAGGGTTCGTTTTCCGATTTGTTCGTAGTTTGAACTGTTCGTTAACCGATCGCCCACTGTATACAATTTCTATTTCTCTGCTTTACAAAATTATGAAACAATTCAAATCTGGGCTGACCCTCCTGCTCACCCTGGGTACTTCCAAAGACATCCTGGAGCCGCCACAACACTTAAGGGCTCCAGAGTACATCAGACGACACTGTCTCGACTTTGAAATGACCACTTGAAGTGTATGATCTTTGAGGGCGGTGAAAGAAAATACCCATCATGCCCCAAGTGCGACAATGCTTCGTTTTGCCCGCAACACATCCCAAGTAGAAAATCCCAAGTACATCTTGAAGTGCTTGGGATTTTCTCGTGAAAAGGCTGTGAAAAGTCCACATCTGCTTTTGGACTTTTTGGCTATCTATTATCCCATGGATGTGGTCTAATTAACTAGACCAGATGGGGATTAGTCCCACCACCATGTTACAATTGAAACAATAAGCAGGAGTAGTATATTTCTGACAGTATAGGGTGGTATTTTAAATAATCAAGAAGTTTTGGTATAAATACAAATGATGAAACCGATTCCTTAAGTTATTACTTGTTTCAGCAGTTGTCTAAGCATGCAAAATTTAATAAACAGCAAAAAGTAGCATACATGTATGTTTATTTTGAGAAGAATTAATTTCTTTCTGCTCAGTGTGTTTTATTACTAAAAAAAATACGTATTTCTGCCTCTGCCTTTCAAATATGTACCAATGTATCTGCATTTCGATATTCTAATTCAGGAAGAGGGCCACTGAGTAATTGCCCTACTTCTTGAATTAGAGAACCGAATTTATTTGAGTTGTCCAATTGATTCTTTATTTACTTTGAAATAATTTCAAATTAATTTACTTCAAAATATTAACCTCATTCGATGATAAGCGAATTTCTGTGCTTTTATTCATTCTGAAATGTATAAATTAAATATCTTTTTTTTTCTTTATAAAAATATTTACAAGTGATAGAGTTTCCAAGTATTTTTTTTATAAATCTCTTCCAAATATTGCGGAACTAAATCAGAATTTTGAAATAACGGATGCAGAAAATAGAACTAATTTCTTTTTCTTGGTATTTATACAGTTTTTCTTGCTTCTTTCTTGATGTAGAAAAACAAAAATAAAACTTGTCTCTATTTGTATTTATAGTTGAATCGAAAACAGGCGATAGGATGTCATCCAATTTTTATAGACATTCGTATAATATATGTGCTGTGCTCTGTTTGAGAAATTATATAGTCATTTTATATTGAAAATCTGACTTTTGTTACATACACATAATACAACGTATGTAATACGAGTCATTAATTTGATTCATACTAGTTTCTTTAATTGAAATCTCTTTTGTTGAAATTTTTTTTTCTCATTGCTGTTGTAAACTGTCTTTCAACAATAGTTGCATTAAAATGAATGGGGGTTTCATTCTTGAATTCTGCTTCACTTCTTAAAATGATAATTAAATATTTAATAATGATAATTAAATACTTAAAATTCTTAAAATGAAAATAATATAAGTAGGTTGCACTGTATGCTGTTGTGGTGTATAGTTTCTAATAAAATTTCGTGGCACATTTGATTTTAAACGATGCTAATGATAGTTTAGATCATCCAACCACGAAGTGTTCAATTAGTGTACCAGAAAATACCTTTTGAAAATGAATTGTGAACCATGCTTCTTATTGAAAGTAGCAATCATCCTGCTATTCTTATAGTAGTAGTTATAATACTTGCAGTTCCGTTGATCTGTATTTTCTCTTGAACCATTAGTAGACGAGATGGAAAATTGAAATTAATTAGTAGCCCTCTAAATTATAGTGTCCCAAGAAATAAGTGCATGAACATAGCAGTCAGCTTCAGTTGTTGAGACTCCAGATAAAGACAATGTCAAAGTTGGACACTTATGTTGGTTGTTTCAATGAAGCACAGATGTGTTCTCTACCGATGAATTCAATTTTTTTTCAAGTCTTGATTGCAATCGTATTTTTCTTACAAAACTCGGCTTCTGACTTTTAATTTTACCTTACATTTGACTCATGCATTGGCTCATTTATTGAAAAGTAGAGTTATAAAAAGTCCTGTTTTTTTATTCCTAGGAATATTTAATATCATTTGCAGTTCCAACATGATCAACGTGTTTCTCAGATTTTGTCATAACTGAGCACTCAAGGAACAACTTGGAACATTGAATTAGATAAATTCCATATTTAGTTGATTCATTTTCACATTTGGGATCAGAAATGTCTCAAGATTTTAATAACATAGTTTCGAGAAATCTGTTTCATTCCACGTGTGCCTTATAAGAGACATAATGAAGTTCAAAATTTCATTTCAGAAATTTTCAAATGTCAATGTGATTCTTCCAATCTATAATTTTATTGATTTATTTAAATCAGGGTTAAAAAAATAATTCAATTTTCGCTGAAGTGTTTCAATACTTCCATATTGTGAGATATTAAGGTTGAGCAGTAAATTTATTTTGAACTTTTACATACTACGCTTTATTTTTCCATAGCATGTGTGTGAGAGAGGGATATTTTAATCTTTTTCTAGAAATAGTATTTTCCTTACTTTTCTGATTTTTATGCTTTTTTTATTTACTCAAAAAAAATTTTAGCTAGAGAGAATATTTTTATTTAAATAAATATTAGTCTTCTTTTACATTTTGAAACAATATAAAGAATATGGAAAATATTTTCTATATAATAATGTCACCATTTCTTACATAATTCTTTTCGTATTTTATTATTTTTAACTCATGAGATACACCAAGCTCGTAATGTAATATGCTATGCTTTTTTGCCAGTAGACTGTTATTGAAGATTATTATAATTCACAAATGCATTTAATTTTTTTATATATAAACATACAAATGATTTTTTAAAAAAAATTCAGGACTAAAATATGTAATTGAATTTATTATGTCCATATCTCAGGTTTTCCAAATTCGCACACAAACAGATAATTATTCACCAACTCGATAAATTTGATCCCACTTGTGTTGGATAAAAACCTAACTAAGTTTTCATCTAATCGGTTGGAAAGAAATAGAGAAAAAACACAATTTTTGTTGTTGTTGTTGTATCTTAATGGTATTATCTTCAACTTTTCATTGTTCAAATGAATTTCTTATTAAGTGATACTAAAATTTGAGCAATTACCATGGGTGTGACGGTCTGGAAAAAATTTCTTCCTCCTCCAGATCAATGTCAATATTGAAGGAATGGATTCTCTGATGGTGCCATCTATCGGAAGAGTTTAGAGCTAAGTCGTATTTTCACCTTCGTAGTGCTCCGGTTAAACGATAGATGCACCTTACTGACTTAAATTCGCATAGCCAACGGTATAACGAGCTTGGCTTGTCTAAGTGTCATAAGTAACAGCAACACAACAATAGCAGCAAATTTATTCTTATGCAAAACATTGACATATATGTTTTCTTATCTTCTTCAACTGTAGCAATTTTAGACATGTTTATTTTTGTAATCATTTTAGAAATTAACTGAAAATGTAATCAAGTCATTATTAAAGACAGTGAAGTAAGATAATGTTCAATTATATTGAACGTATATCACAGAAAAATTTTTGAGGAATTTTTCTTGACTTAAAATTGAAAACAATCATGGAGTAATCTTTTATCCTGTTTTTTTTTAATATCTTTGTGTTTTTATTTCAGAGGAGGAAGAAGCTTTCAAGGAAAGCCTCCCAGACTTCAACAGCTGGGTCGTGACCGTCTCCAGCCTTTCTTTGGCCGCCATGTTTGCAATCACTGGTGGAGTTTTTGCAATCGTCAACGCTATCCGAAATTCTGCTGAATTAGTCTTTGGATTTTTAGGCATCGGAATTTGGAATACTTTTGGAGGTAAACTGTAAAACGATTATCAGATCTTAGTATAAGACTTACATAATATTTTAGAAATACATTTTCTTAATAATACCATTTACAAAGAGTTTATCCAAAATTTTAAATATGAATTCCATTTAAATTTAACAATATTTTTGGCACAGATGCCGTATAATCCAGGATGCCAAATTCTGATTTTGGTGCTATTTTTGGCGGATTTCCTTATGTATCTGACAGCCTGGTTTTTATTACGTCATAAGTATTGAGACCTATGCGAATAATGCAGAAAATTCTATTTTGGTAGCCCTAGTATTTACGTCATTGCGCACGTCACAATACGTCATCTTGGCAATATTTCTTCATCGCCAAAAAAATTCAGTATTTGACATCCTGGATTATACAGCATCTGTGCCATTTTTTAAGCCAGAGATAATAATTTCACACATTGAACTACTTAAATTCGATTTTAAAGTAAGTAATAGTTCATATTTAGAGTATTTATGCGAAAGATGCAACAAGAAGAATTATTTCAATTTGCCTATTCCTTTCTAAATTCAATTAACCGTAACTAGGAAAAAATGATCCTATTATGTATTCGAATATCATTCATTATCCTCATTGAATTCATTCTTTATAGCATTAAAAAATTAATATCATCTCTTTCATTGTATCATTAATATAAACATTCTATTTTGAATTAAAAAGAAACTTTTTCTCATCATATTATTCTTTTCTATTTTAGAAATACCAGCAAAAAAAGGGGAAAAGGTTTTTTTTAAAAAATACGAGTCATATTTAATTTTTTGTTCAGCTTCATTATGAAATATAAAAATACATAATAACGATAAAAAAAATCCGAATTTTTCAACACGAATTTTAAATTTGGTGAGAGAGATTTTGCATATTAAAATTTTACTAACTCTAAATCATTAATTAAATGAAAAAATAAATTCTCTGAAAAAGTTTTTTTACAGTGAGAACGGTATTATTTATTCTTCATTTATAAGCGTTTCTCGTATAGTAAAAAGATTATTTTAACTTTAAGCAAGTTTAGCTTTAAAATATCATTCATTGCAAATCAATTATTGCAACAATACTTTTACAGTAAATTATTATATATTATTATTTCCGTCTTTTTTTTTTTCAAATATAAAAGCATTTCTTTAATTCCAAGCATAATCTCTCTTCATTTGAATTGATCATGACAACGACCTTAAGAATTAATTACATTATATGGAAAAGTCTGCTTTTCTGAATAAATACATGCACTGTTTTAAATTTTTCACCACAGGCTCTTCAAAATCCATGGGCGTATAATATATAGATTTGCTATTAAAGTGAGTCGATAAGCCATGTGCTTAATTGTAATATAAAGCGATGTGTTTAGATAAAATATCTTTTATTGATTCTCGTCGCTGTTATTGATTATAAAACTAAGAGCCATTGCTTTGAATCAATTTTACACCTGTCCGTCATGAATACTGAATGATTTTGAAAAATCACCACTGTTTCCTCTACTTTGGAGAGAGAAAGAAAGAAATTGCAAATATTTATATATGCTAGTTTATACACAAATTTTAGCTTCAAACAGTAGAAAATATTCTGTAAATGTGCAAGAGAACTTTACTAATTGCTTCTTTGTAAGTTTAACTTTGATTTATATAAAAGTGGTATTAACATTTGATTTATTTCAATAAATCAAATGTTAATACCATACAATAATACCATACAATACAATTTAAGTTCATTACTTATTGTCATAACACTTCGGTCCACCAAGGATAATATTTAATTGTCCTCTAAACAAAGATGGTGATCATGTTTAGTGAACAAAGATTAAAAGATTAAAGTCGTAAAGTGGTTTGAACAAAGCAACATTTTTGTCGAGATTATGAAATGGTCCAATGAAAAAGAAGTTTGTTCCTAATTTAAGCATTAACTGCTGAGCTTCTATAGAATATCTTATTATCAAACACTTTTCTACTAGTTATTGGAATGTCTATTTCTGGAAACACCATCATTTTAATAATAAAGTCTATCTTCTTTGGTAAAAAAAAGTAAAAGAAAAATAACATTTCGTAGCTCTTTTCTTTTGGACATTTATTTTAACATTCACCTTTAGTAGGAAATACCGGAGCTTCAGCCGACAAATTTCATTTCCGTGTTTTATTTTAGTAGGCTTAAATGAGTCGTTTAGTTATTCTTAGCTAATGTGGTAGGCCTCATAATTTAATTGAGCAGATCAAAAAAAAATCTTTATTTTATAATTTTTTTATCGGCACTAGTTTATACTATTACTGATGTAAAAAATTGTTATAGAAAACCTAAGAAGTCTTCACCGCTGAATAAGAATGTATAAAAATATTTCATTAAGTTCATAATTTAATTATTCATTAATAATAAAATTAATCAAATGCCAAATGAAGAATAATAAATGAAAATACGAAATATAGTAAACAGATGGAACATATATTCAATAGATAGTACAAAATTTAAAAAAAACATAAAATAAAATGAAAATGAAACGAAGTACCAACATGGCCAGCTTCTTCAGGGAATGTTGACCATATTGGTTTAAAATATGACTTTTCTCTGTATTTTTATAGTGGCTTTGGAGTGTATGAGCTTCCTTAAGACTTCGGTCTGGACCCAATGCAGAAAAGTCATACTTGGTTTACTTCATCTGTTAGCTATATTTCGTATTTTTACTTTATTATTCTTTATTTGGCATTTGATTAATTACATTTTAGTAATTCTATTTAATCTGTTTTCGCTCTGAATGTATTGCTAAGCATATGATTTTTGTATTTATTCTTGTATTTTTTCTATACTAGAATAATACGAAATATAGTAAATAGATGGAGAAATGTGTTCAATGGATAGTTTAAAATTTCAAAGAAAATAGAATAAAGGAAATTGGAACGAAGTACCAACATGGCCAGCTTTTTCTGTTTACTATATTTCGTATTTTCAATGTATTATTCTCCATTTGGTTTTTAACTGATTTTATAAAACTTTACTATTAATTATATATATATATAGTATATAAATTATCTATTTCATGTAAGTGATAAACAAGCAAGATTTATTAGCATAAGATATTAACAAACAAGATATGAAAGTCAAATAGGGTAACTATGGATTATAAACCAGCCTAGCGCTTTTTCTTGAGCAGACTAAATTATACACATCACAGTAAAAACTTGTTCTACAACAAGATTTATGTATGAGTATGCTGATGTAGTAGGTAGCTGTCATATTATGAGACTGATATTTATTACTTTGAGATTAAAGTATAAAAGTGAAGTGAAGAAGCACCATGCTTTCTTTTTCTTCCGCACTTCATAAATATTGCTTAATCCCACAGCTCTACCTGTCCTTGACTAAAAGGACAAAGTCCTCTAGAAAATCCCAAAATCAAAATGATTAGTGGCCAGAACACTTTTTGTGACATCCAAACCAATTGTTATCTGACATTTTAAAATTCATTCCAGCAGCAAGAAGTGGGATAGAAGTGATAAAAGCTTTCGATTGGTCTTTCATATTTAGGATTGTTGCCAACGCTAAAGAAATGGGAAAGCTCAGAAATACGTTGTGAATATTAAAGAAGTATTATCGTGAGACTTCTCTGTAACCGTGATAGATGAAACTTGTGATAATTTTGAAAATCAGATAAGTGTAAATTTTGACACGGATGGAAGCCACTAAAGTAAGTGCAGTAGCAACTTGAAAAAATTTAATGATGTTTTATTGTTTCGGTTCAGTTAAGACTGGACATAATTGATTATAGTCACGAATATCGAGGCTTGAATCATTGTTATTTTCGAATTATGATTTCCGAAAATATATCGCACTTTTAAACTTAAACTAGCGCTAAACTCTTAGAAATGCATTCTAACTCATTCACATACATGCCAAATGTATTGTCAGAAAACATACAAAGCACTTCAATGACATACAGATGATAATGGCAATTAGCAGTATAGAATTAATTTTTACAGTTACTTGCACTGATTATTAGATAACAATATTTTTTAAAAATCTATTATCATACTACTTTCTCAACGTGAAAAAAAATTGTTTTGCGAAATTTTTTTTGATGTTTTAATGGTGACAGGTATATTTTTAGGAGTTCTTTCATTAAAACGAACAGATTTAATACTATCATAAAATGTTTGTAATCCAATAATAGTATCACGTTGCTTTGAAGTGTAAAATTGATGCGTTATATCTGAACAACGATGAATAAGCTTCTTTCAATTACTGACAACTTTGTCGTGAGGAGTTCTTGCTTCAGTTGCGAATCTTAAAAACATTTCAAAATCTGCGAATGCTATTTATGATGGTTGACATCACTCACAAAATCATTAATAGCCTCCTGAAGTTTGAGGGTTGACTAATTCTACGGTTAACATCCTTCTTCTCACAATCTGAAGGGCCTGTGGTAGACTAGTAGTTAGGGCACAGGGAGGTTCGATTCCCAATCCCGCCAAAGATCCACTAGGTACATGCTATATACATACCTGTTGATTCTGTGGAGTCGAAAGTCCTGTGGTCGGTTGCTGAGCAGTTGCTATGGGTGTAATGGTCTGAGAAAATTTCCTTCCCCTCCAGATCAAAGTCAATATTGAAGCAATTGATCCTCTGGTGGTGCCATCTATCGGAGTTGTTTAGAGCAAAGTTATACTTTAACAGTTGTAGTTCTCTGGTTAAACGAAAGACACACCCTACTGACTTAAATTCGCATAGCCAGCTGTATAGAGAGCTTGGCTTGGCCAACTGTCATAAGTAAGAACACAATCTGGGTCCTATTGGGTTGTTCGGAAAGTAATTTCGTTTTTTCCAATCAGAGGATTTAATTGTATTTTTTTGCACCCAACTTACCACTTAAGCCGTATAATTACTATATGCTTTGAGAGCTCAAATACCAAGGCTTGTGTGTGAAAAATTCCAATTAATTCTAAGCAGTACTTTTTGGTTGGTGCCCTTTTAAATATGGAGAGCGATAAGCAGTATTTTCGATATATCTTACTGTTTTACTACAGAAAGGGTAAAAATGCTGTTCAAGCCAGAAAGAAATTGACGGATGTGTATGGAGAAGGTGTAAAGACTGGCCTGTCTCTGCATCACAGGAGCAATGTCCACCGCACCAACCAGAGCATTGGAAGTTATGTTGGATCTGACTCCCTTACACTTCATCTGCAGCACTGCCAGAATGACTGCATACAAAATGAGGCTACAAAACCAATGGTACGACCAACCTGTTGCCAAAGGGCACAGGGGTATTACCAGGAAAATTCAAGAACCTACTTTCCTGATGCCTTCGGACATCATCGAAAAGTCATACATGTTTGAAAGGACATTTGAAATAGTTTTTCCAACTAGAGACGAATGGGATAACAACATGTTCAAAACTAAAACAGGAGATCTAATCTGGTACACAGATGGATCACTTAAAAGCAGCCTTTCAGGACTGGGAGTATGTGGCGTGTCACCAAGAACCAGCCTATCTGTAAGCCTTGGGCGATACGCTACGGTCTTCCAGGCAAAAGTTTTGGCCATTATCCACTGTCTGCGACTAAATATGAGGAAGGGCTACCATGGTAAGCGGATTCTCATTTTTAGTGACAGTAAAGCGCTTTAAAAGCGCTCAATTCTTTCGAAATCAAATCTAAAATGATTTTGGAATGTAGAAACCTTCTTACAGAACTGGCAACTAGAAACAAGGTGATCCTTGTATGGGTGCCAGGGCACAAAGATATCGAAGGTAATGAAAAGGCTGATGAACTTGCTAAACAAGGATCGTCTTTTGCTCCCATCGGTGCAGAACCTTTTTGTGGAATCAATTTGAAGACCGCAAAAACCAATGTTCTTAAATGGGAAAAACGGAATATGTATGAAGCTTGGCTCAACACTCCTGGTCAAACCCACGCTAAAAGTATGGTCTATGGATCATCAGCGGGGATTGCCTCTGAAATTCTAAGATGCTCTAAGCAGAAGATAGTTTAATCGTAGGCTTCATAACTGGGCACTACTATTTCAGAAAACACCTCCATAAAATAGGACTGTTTCAACAAGACCCTATCTGCAGGAAATGTCATACGCAAGAGGAAACGGCCAAGCATATCATTTACGAATGCGAGGCTCTTGCCCTCCCTAGATGAACTTCTTTAGGCATCATCCATACTAGAGAATTACACCTAGACTCCATTAAAGGATTATCGGACTTTATTAATAAAGTGGGTGATCCGAGCAACTGGAACTAGGAAACATTGGGTTTGGAGTTAAAAGTACAAAATACTGATAAAAGCAGAGGTGCCCAATGACATACAAACCCAACTCTTAGAAGAAGAAGATGGAGAAGTTGTGTTGACGGTACGCCAGTGCCAGAACTGGTCCGCTAAATTTCGATCCTGCAATTTTGATGTCGAAGATGCACCACGTTCGGGAAGGCCAGTTGAAGCGGATAAAAACGCGATAAAGGCATTAGTTGATGCGAACCGGCGAATAACAACAGTTTATGCCCACTTGAAAGGCCTGGGATTATCCTCGAAGCTCGATGTTCTTCATTCCCCATGTTCTCACAGAGAGAAATCTGTGTCGCCGCATTGACGTCTGCGATTCGCTTCTCAAACGTCACGAAAATTATCGGTTTTTGAAGCGCATCATCACTGGAGACGAAAAATGGGTTGTGCACAGCTACGTCAAACGCAAGAGGTCATGGAGCAAAAGAGATGAACCAGCTGAAACCATTTCCAAAGCTAATATTCATCAAAAAAAGGTGATGCTGTCTGTTTGGTGGAATTTAATTTTTTTTTAAAGCTTTTACAGGATAACACAACGATTAATTCGGAAGTCTACTGTCATCAGCTAGACAAACTGAATGATGTACTTCAACAGAAAAGGCCAGAACTAATCAACAGGAAAGGTGTGTTTCACCAAGACAACGCGAGACCTCACACAAATTTCGTCACTCGCCAAAAGCTTTTACAGCTTGAATGGGATACAATGCCACACCCACCATATTCTCCAGACCTGGCGCCATCGGATTATTATTTGTTCCGGTCACTCCAATATTTTTTAGACGATAAAACCTTCACCTCAAATGAAGAGGTCAAAAATCACCTCGATCAGTATTTTGCCAGCAAAGACCAAAAATTTTATGTGCGTGGAACAACCCAATACTTTGAAAAGAGTAATTTTAACATCACCTTTCGAAATCCTGAAACTTCTAGTAGCTGCTAAACACAATGCAATCATCACTACATCTTTCAGTAAAAAATTTTATTTTTACTTTAATTCTAAAAACTACTAAGCTCTCCTAGAGATTTGATAATAATAAATTAGTTTTGTCCAGAGATTAAATATGAAAGAAATTTGCGCAACAAACATAACGACTCTCGGTATAACTAAAAGTATGAGGAAGTCCTTAATGAAAAATTGGATAATATTTTTGCATTAAATATTGATAAAAAATATACACAAAATGGACATAAAATAATGAGTAATATAAAGTTTTTGATGATGAGGATAAGGAATTGACTACTGTATATTTAGGGCACCTCTAAAAGAGAAAATTTACCAGCTACAAAATGATATATATATATATATATATATATATATATATATATATATATATATATATATATATATATATATATATATATATATATATATATATATATATATATATAATATATATATATATATATGAATAATTGTATTAATATTTATAATTGTTGTTGTTTATTCCATATGTACCTAGCCATGGGTAGGTTAGAAAATGTTCGTGGAAAAGTTTTTATGTGAATAAAACATCTTTTGATAGAAGATGGGGATTTTGAAATAGATTCAAAAATATGATTGATAAGTTGCACAGTTCTTCGAAGCTTTAATTTTGTTTTTTTTTAATGAAATAATTGGGATAGTATTTTTTTCTTGAACTGCAGATATAAACTGCTCTTCATTTGAAAATTTTGAACTTTTAAGTAAACTTAAGTTGCTAGAGCTATTGAAAATAGATTTTTACGGATTAAAGGATATATATATCCTTTAAATAATTTCTCTTTAAATTCTACTTTTCTACATTTTAATCGATTAGTAAAATTTTTTCAGGGTAAAAATCTTATTCTTTTATAATACATGCTGCTAGATAATAAGATTTTTAATAAGCATTTCTTTGCTTTGTATAAAAGTTCAGAAGTGCTTGAATTGTTGCTGCATTTAGTTTGTTAATTTGATTAGAAGAATCTCTTTCTTAAAGATTTAGTAAGCAGCATGGAGCAGATACATTTGGTTGCAGTTTTTTTATTTTTTTAATCAAATGACAGATTTCTGGAAAATAGAACAATATTCCGGTTTAAAATTACAATACGACTTTCTCCGAACAATTTATCAGGAATCATTTCAAAACAAGATGAAAAATTTATTTTAGGATAGTAAAAATTTGATTTATTTCTACATTAAATTCAAATTGCAGATAGGAATATTTAAGCTCATACAATCTTGATGAATTTAACATTTAAAAAATCAGCCATCAAATAAGCTGTGTGAAAGGATAAATAAAATCGATGTCGTTAAGAAGCTCATAATCGTTAAGAAGAATCACATACGAAGAATGCCGATCAACTTGTCTAGTGGTCAGCGTGCCTGACTGCGGATAAGGAGGTCCTGGGTTCGAATCCTGTTTCGGGCATGGATGTACTTTTTTTCTCTCTCTATCTATCCTGTCTTTATCCTTTCCTTGTATGAATGAGGTGTGAATGGTTGCCTACCCTATAAACGGGTACCTATGGCAAGTATGTAGAGCAAAGTCGTACTTTCACCTACATGGTGCTCTGATTAAAACGAAAGACGCTCCCAATCGACTTAATTCGCATAGCATAGCGAGCTTGACTTGTCCAAGTGTCATTAGTAAACAAAAACAACATAAGAAGAATAAAACAGCCAAAATTAGTTTAATTTGATGTAATTTTATATCTTTAAAGTAATTCAAGATGTTATAATTTTTTACTCATTTAGTGAAAGTGGCTATCTTTGTATTTTTATGACCTTAGGTTGAAGGTTTCCTTTCATTCAATATTATGAATATTCTTATTACTAATGACAGAGCAATTTTAAATGTGTAGAATTGTAAAAGATTATGTTTATTGAATTCAGAGTTATTCGTGAAGTCAAAACTTGAAAAAGTCTATCATAATAAATTCAAAAATTTTCAAACTTCTCTGGATGAGAAAACTAATGAGAATTTTATTGTACTTAATGAAAATGAAATTATTTTTTTAGTCAAATAGTTCCTTTACATTAAACTCCTAATTCATGACATTAATATAAATTATTTGTGGACTGTAAAACATAACGAAAGTAATCCTCAAATTTTAAGTCTAATGACAAATATATTTTTGCAAAAGCACAATTTTTCTCAAAGAAAATTATAATATTAAAAAAAAATTCTACAAAGTACAAATTGTATTGTGAAACTGGATAAAAATGATTAAGATTGTGATTTAAAAGTTTTCGTCTTGGCAACTTTTACAGTTGCACGCCTGCATGATACTTTAGCAGATATAATTGCTTGAAGCAAAATTACGTCAGTTTTTTTTTAGCATCTAATGTATTATGTTGCAATACTTTAATAACTACAACAAAGCACCTTTAATGTCGATTGTGTTCAAGATGTTCATGTCTGCTTATAAAATGTAAATTGTTGAAGCTTGATTGTAAAATGTAAATTGTTGAATATATAAATATTTAAATTTTTCTTTTCAGCTCTTAGTGCCATGGTGTCCTTCTTGACGTGGATTTTGCTCTATCTGTCGAAATTCCGCAAAAACGTCATGACTCGAGAAGAATTAGAACAGCACTGGGTATCCGAATACCGAGCCTGCGTCGGTTACAGTTTCTATCTCGTTGTGGTTTCTATGTTCATGTTCCTGCTGAATGTTGCCCTCATTTCTACCATCATCAAACAACCCTGGGTGGACAGAAAGCTAAGGTCCGAGCTGAGAAAAAAGCTATCTTCTGGAAAATATGTTGCCCATTCGCCGGCATCCAGCTTAGCAAAGAAATCAAAAGACATTTCAGTGTGAATATCTGTATACAAACTGGAGAATCATGAAGGTAACAACGTTTTCATTAAGAGACAACAAAGCAGATAATATTTGAAAATCTTCACCTCCAGGGAAAGGAAACAGTGATTTACGTTTGAAGATGTATAATCTATATGGGCATATTTGTCATCAAACTCATAATCGGTTAGTAGAAGAAATTAAATGATTGAATGGCACATTTTGATCAAACTCTTCGTTATTCTAAAAAGCCAGTAAATAGTATGACCAATAATAAAGAATGTCATTTTGGTGAGTTTTTAGAATTTCAGGACTAGGTTCTTAGAACAGGACTTTGGATTGGTTAAATATATTTTATCTTTAGAGTCTGGAATTAGAGTGTAGATACCATCAGCTCTTATTGGTTATGTCCTACACTACTTCTTTTTGATGTATGAGTTATGTGAATTTCTCTTTCTAGGGAATTAATAAAGTAATAAAAAATACATAAGTAACATTTTTTGTGTCCTTTTAAATAATTGATGAATCTTTCCATAGATATAATGCAATTCCAGAAATTTAATATTTCATTAATTAATATTGCAATTTTAAAATTTTAAGAACAATTTTTATCACGATATACTTAACTTACTAAGCTAATCTGTCGCAAACTAAATTAGACAAACAAATCTTGAAACATTTATCTTGAAAGAAACAAATAAATTGAACAATAAATTTAAAAAAGAAATGAGGAAACCATTGTGAAAGTTGCAGCAATACAGTATCAGATTTAATTTGAATAACAGATTAAATTAAAAACAATCAAATTTAATTTGAAAACCGAACCAAAGAACATTAATTTTTCTTTTTTATTTGCATTATAAAAACTTTATTTCTTTCCATTGATGATTTTTAATTACATATATATAAATTTTTACATGCATTTTTTGCCTACTCATTTACTTTTAATTCCATAAATAAGGCCAATAAAAAGAAATTAACAGCTTGAAAGTTTATTTGGAAAATTATTTCACATGACGTAATCCGAAATAAAAGAAAATATATAAAATCCATAATAATTTTAGTTACAAATGCTCAATATATCAAGTTTTCGCAACATGACAAACATTACTTGTGTTCGAAGTCCAATATATTTTTATATTTTACACAATCGACACCGAGTTAGTAGATATATTACCAGCGTTCTGACCATTAATTCAGATACTCAAGTTCCATTTCAACCTCAGATGTAAAATCATTTCTTCACAATTTTTAGTAATTCGAAATCTTCTTCAAATCGTTTATCCCTGATGAAATAGCTTTCGTAAGCAAAATGGGATTGTTAAACGGCAAACGAACTAATTAACTATGCTGTAAGCAATATTTATTGCAGTATTGACACGTTCTTCATCAAGTGTTTTCATCACACAACGATAAATTACAAAAAATTCTATAATAATCTATTGAAAAGAATTCATAAAGCGTGATAACTAATGATATTTTGACATTCAGTGAGGTTTAATTGTTCATAAATTTGTTGAATTGGTTGTTGGAGGATTTTCAGACTGGAAATATACTATATGAGGGTAATTACAGTTTAATGTAAACATGCGGCCAACAGAAAATACTTTAATATGATATAGAATCCGAAAAAATTGATTGATCAATATAAATATATGTACAAACAATATAAAATCCTAATTTTTCAAGGATTAATCACTAGATTTTTAATTATCACTAGATGTTACTTTCATTGCAACATGAACTTTCAAGAATAAAATGGGAATTTCACTGTGACAAAAAGTTTCAATCATGACAAGACTTTTTTTGGTACGACATCCTTTTTACAGACTAGACACTCAATCCCTAAAATACTATGCACACGTTTTATCAATATGAATAATTAAATCTCAGATAGCTCTTGTTGTAAGATCATACCCAAATAATTTACCTCTGTTCTCAACAAGTGTTTTATTGTTATCAAAATATAAAAAAATAAATAAACATATTTCATTCAGAAGTATTTACCTTAATGGGTTATGGAAATATTTTGTGTGGGTGTGTGTGTATTAATATTATCTAATCATATTAAAGTAAACTTGGGCCACTGTGTGTGACATTTTTATATAGAGTGGGCAATCTTAAAAATACATTCTATAATAGTTTTCAACTTGATGACGAAATACGAATATACCGTTAACTTTCATAATTTTTGGCAAATAATGAGCATTCTATGAACGTTCCAAGTTAACTGCTGAGTATTGTGTTAGAAAAAGTTAAATGTAATTTAAAGTATTATATTATGAAGTAAATCTGCGAATACTTCATAAATGTTTTAAAATGTTTGATTATATAATATTGAGTATATGCCTTCCCCTTACTGCAATGGTTGCTCCCCACCGCATCTTTACACTCAGCACTAGGTTAGCCAACAGTCCTCCAGGTAAGTGTGCTCAATCCTCAATCAACGTGTTGTTTTTTTGGTATATATTTGGTTGTTTCTCCGACAATGCCTTCTAAAGCATGCCACACATGTTGTATGGGATTTAAACTAGAAGAATACGCTGATCAATCACTTCGAGTGATAACTTCTCTTTTCAGTTGCTACCGAAAAGCAGGAGTCCAGGTGGCCGTGAATCACTATCCATTAAAACAGTCATTTCCACACACACAGTGACACTTCGGAGACAGACGTACAAAGGCAAGGATTAACTCTTTACAATAGCGATCTCTAATTAGGGAACCTCTCTCAAAAATGTGAACTATATTCGCCCATTTCATAAATGCTTCTCCAGATGAACTCGCATATACGTGTGTGGAATACATCACAAGCGACATGAACGTACGCAAAACATACACACGGCTCGCGTAGCTCAAAACTACAATGAAAGAAAGGAATGAAACACAACTTAAGATATTCGCTATAAAGTGAATCTTTCTTGAAATATGGTTAGAAGTAATTACTTGTGGACGGCTTCACTCGTGGAAGAATGATCGGAAGGATGGCAAAATGGCGTAATATAACCAGTGTAGCTGAAGGATTAAAAAATCAATAATAGTGTCCTTTCGCGGGCTTGGAAAACCTTCCAAACCATAGGAATAGCAATTTGAAAGGTTGGTGGTAGACGCTTTAGGAAAACAACTTCAATGGATGACTGATACGTCGTCCTCCAGGTGAAGATACCGAGGCCTGTCAATAAGTGCCATTTATCAGCAATAGTGTACAGCAACGAAGTAAGAAGTATCATGGCTGCGTTCAACGCCTTCCCATATGTGGCACATTCACCCGCAGTCCTAAACGTGACATTCATTTGAAAATTGGCCATCAGCGCCACCGTTTAGTGTGTGGTTCACACACACACACACAAAGAACACAAAAACTAGACATATCATCCAATGAATTCGTGTCCTCTTTAACCATGAATAGTTTCCGTGCTACAGGTGATTCTCAATTCCAGACGTTTTGAAGAAATGTCGAGATACAGTTTTATCCAAGCAACATCAAGGAAAGAGACTATTACGATAGTCTTGGAATTGTCTGGGGAGACAAAGGTGAAATAGCGGACAGAGCTCAATATTTCCAACACAGGTTCAATAACCGATGATTCGCTATTGTAAAAAAGTGAATTTTTCCCGTGTGCGCCTGTTCCGAAGTCCCATTGGAGCAGATTTCATTTTTCCGGAAACCAATGCATGACCATACCGGACACTTTTCCACATTGTTCAGCTGGAAAGGAAAGATATGAATGGAATGGACTGCCAGCGTAGTCCGCCGATTTAAATCCCTTAGAACATGTGTGGGATGCTTTGCAGCACGATTATATCCTCCGGATAGCATTCAACAGCTAAAACTGATGGTGATTGAGGAATGGGCACTCTTATCTCAAAAACTGTTGAATAATACGGTGCAGAGTATGTTAAGCCCGTGTGGAGCAACCATGACAATTAGAGTGCACTCCATACTAAGGAACATCTTATTAACCATCATATGAAACGATACTGAGTTGAATAGAGCTCTTTTTGTTTGATGCTATATTATACGCGCTGCCTTCATTATGCGCAACTATGCTCTTGTTAAATACAAAATGCTCTCTCATTTCTGAATTTCATGTTTCTCAAATGATTATGTCATGGAGTTATAAGTATCTATTGCTTGAGTTTTGCACACAAGTGTGTATATATACATATATTTGTACAATTGTGAAAAAGAAATTAGTGAAATTGTAAGAACACAAACATAATTAATACAATTTGTATGTAAAATTTGTGTGTGTACTTCAGATGATGGGAAAGAAAACTAATATTTAGTTAATAATAAAATTGGTGAGAGTTTTGTCTCAATCTAATAAATGAGGCTCAGTAGAGAGTAGCTAAAATCTCAGAATGTTTGATAAAGCTACTTTCATTTCTATCCAAACAATATTTGTTACCAGTAATAGAGGAATTGCTGAAACTCACATCTCACCAGATATGAAAAGCAAGGAAAATAGAAACATCTGTCTTTATTATCATCCATTTTCTTTTCCCTACCCATAATTTTTTCTTTAATACTGAAATTCTGTTTTTTCTTGATAACTGAATTGAAAAATTTCAAAATGTGAACACTATTACCTTAATGAGAAATATCTATTGCATTTGATTTTTTGAATGCCAAAATGTAAGCTACTGTCAACACGAAGTTTGGATTTGTAGAATTGTTGGCCCTCTCAAGATTATTTTTAAAAAATTGTGTCTTGTCGATTTTGTGTTGCTTGTCATTCAATGACCATATTTTGCACACAAGGTCTAATTCGACTGGGACCTATAATTCAAAGTAGATTCCAAATCGCTACAAACATGCCTGCCCCACGTGGGATTTGAACCCTAGATTTATTGAACAGAAAACAAGAGCGTTAACCATTCAGCTACAAGCCCAACAACTTTCTTGTCAAAGTTCAAAAACTCAAGACAATGTTTCCATAGAACAAAGCGAGTGAATGAAGTACACAAAAAACGTGTTTAGCCCCCAAATCATACAAGTTTCTGAAAAATTTGCCTTTAAATGACTTAACATTTATGCAATTTATTACACATTGCAATGAGATTCAGTGAAAGAGTAAGAGTATTTAGTGCAAGCACTTCTTTGTGAATGATGCAATGGGTTCACAATCTAAGAGTTTTGTGATGAATCAAGATCAGTAGTCCTCAATATTGACAGGCATTGATCCCATAGCACTACATGCTGTTCGACTTTGACAATTCAAATTATCATATAAATGTATGAAGGAATATGTCTTCAGCATTTAAAATTGCTATAATGCATTAACGAAACAGGTCTTCAGCTAAAATACAGTATCAGTGAAATATACATTACTGATCGATAACAAATTTATTGAATTACTTAGATTCTTGATTTAAAATGTTTTTTAAACAGATCACATACTGCAATAGCTAACTATCATTTTCTTTTTAAATGAAACTAAAGTCCAAACAAATATTCCATTATTAGTAGTACTTCTACTTTTTTCCATGCAAACTACAAATTAATTTGTAATTATTTATAAGTACTTGCTTCATAAGTTTTCTTCATCAAAAAATCTATTCGTTTTTTTATGAAAAATATTTATGTAACTTTCCTAGAACTCGAGCATGGTGAACCTACATAAATACATGCTCAAATAATGAGATGAATGTCCAAGGGAAAGCAGCAAAGAAATGCATCTATTTTCATTCTTATTAGTTATTGTGCAACTGAAAGGGTAGATTCGAAGAACACGAGAGTTGAAAATTTATCCAGCAGGTGTGCTGTAACCATTGAGGAATGAATGGATTTTTAGTAAATGATTTTGATACTTTTTCCTTGTTCAATAAGAGATCAGATTGATACCACTTTTTTAACTGCAGGGTCTACATTTCAGGAGCCCAAAATGTAAGCAAATGTATGGAATAAATTATCAACATATTATTGAGAAGATAAAACATTTTATTTATCATAAAATTACTTTAACCACTGGTTTTCATTAAATTTTTTAATGACTACGATTGAAATTAGTATTCTGTATAGGCACAGTGGCATTTGTGAGCAAAATTTGTCAAAATTATTAATGTGAAGAAAGCATTAAGGAATAAACATTTAAAACAATAATAATGTAAACAGTTTATTATAAAAAACATAAAAGGCAGTGTCAAATGAGAGCATAAGTATCCACAGTCGAGATAATAGGACAGAAAATACAAATTCTACACATATACAGCATGATATTATTTACAATTATTTCATGAATATGTACAACACATCAATGTGATGAGATAGCTACTTGAGTTTGCTAACACTAACATTCAGATATATCAAACTGCCTTTGTCACAAGATGAAATACTTAAGCAATTTAATTCCTCAACATTGTATAAAAAATGAAAAACAATTATATTTGATTAATCATAAAATTTAGTAATAATTTAAATGCTTGAATTTAATTTCTCTTTTAATATTAAAATCATGCATTAAAACTAATTCCATTAATCTTCATTATTTTACAAAATTATAAATTACTTTAAAGTAAATTTTTAAAATGTTGTATTAATTTAAATAAATTTCCCCAATAAATATATCAATTGATAATTCTTTAGAATAGATAAGTTAAAAATAAAATATGACGTATAATCCTACAACTCTTCTGAACAGAAACATCATTCAAATAATAAATGAATTTCAACTGCCCAGATTAAATCTAGATTAATCCAGAAATTTCAATTAAATATAATATAATGATTAACAATAAAAAAATGGATACAGTTTGATAAACTTATAATCGTTGATGTTCCTCTTCCAATAGTAGAAATGTCTAATACTTGAGTAATATTTTGAAGCATTTTCTTCAAGCTTATTCCCAACAAACTAGAAACATGCAAGATCTTAAAGAATGCCATCAAGCACACAATGATAATATAAAAATAAGCAGTTCAAAGAAGAATTTATCACTGATGCAGAATATTGTTCTTCAACTAATGTACATTTACTTTGCCTTTTACAGTCCAAGTTAAATTAATGAAGAACATGCTTGTAAACTTCCATACCACCAGACGGAGTCATGTTCTCATTTCAATAGACTCTGGTCTTGGCCTGTTTTTAACTTTCCTGCTTTTGCACTGACCTCTATAATATGCCATTAGATTAGAATACTCTTTATCATGCATTGGTTGGTAATCCTGAGGCTCACACAAATCCTGAAAATAATAATCACTATTGAGAAAAAATTGGCATATAGGCTATATTCATTCCTTTATTAATACATAACATTATCATTTTTAATTTAAATAAAATTATTAGGTCTAGATATAATGCAATATATTTTCAGGAAATAAAGTTAAATATAATTAAGGATATTGAACTGAAAAATACCAACCCCAGTGTTGTTGCTGGAACACATAAATTAAAAAAAAGAAAAATATTTAATAAAACCAAGCCACAAACATTTTATATTTTATTGCTGCAAAAGTAGTTACAGTACGAAAGCCAAGCTATATACTTTATTTAACATCAGCAAATATAATTTTAAAAAATTTTTAAATATTAAATAAATTACTGGTTTTTTGTCAGTTATATAAAAACAAATTTTATGTCAGTCAAAACTGATTCATGACTATAGCTTTCATTATTGTTTAAGCTCAAAAGATTTACAAAAAAGTCATTCTCACAAATATTGAAATTTTTGTAGCAAAATTTTCAATTATTTTAGTAAGTTTGTTTACGTTTCAGCAAAACATGTAGTTCTTTCAAAGCAAATAAATTGATGAATTTAAACTTTTAATATAAGCCATAATTCTAATTTATCGTAAACAACAAGCGATTAAATTCTTCTTAAACAATAAGCAATAAAGTAACAATATTAAGTAACATTCAATTTTAAAATCAAAAACGTTAAAACAGTTATGAATAAATTATATTTTTTTGATTTTAAAATTGAAGTGATGTTGAGTTAATAAGATGCAATCAAGATATATTTCAACCATCAAATTAAAAGTTTTAAAAATTCTATTATGGCAAAATTCTGATACAACAACAAATCTTTAAAAACTTGATGAAAATGTTAAACTAAATTTAAGTCAATATTACCTTAAATTTACTATAAAATGCTTTGTAACCTCCTTCAATGAGATATATTTCTGGATAATATAACTGTGGATAGCAATGACTATTGCGCTCTCTGTCTTGACTCCTTAAAAACCGCATCCTAAAAAAAAAGGAGGGGAAATAAAATACAAGAAATGTCTTAAAACAAAAATACATTATAATGTTATATTTTTAAAGGAAAAGACTTATTTCTGTATTTACATTTACATCATTACAAGTCTTCAAACTTATTATTTATTTATGCATTTTTCTGTTATTTCATAATGAGAACAATTAATTTATATAAATTAAATGTGATCAGTCAAACAATCAGACTTATCTTGTTAGAAAAGATGAATATTTTAACAGTTGAAAACAACAATTTTATTATGCAAAATAATATAATTGTTTCAGATACTATCTTATATTAATTACATAATAAAACTTTTCTATTATTATTAATGTGATAGTACACTTATTAAGTTACAAGTTATACTTCCAAAAAACATTATATAAATAACAGTAATGTGCATTTATAGCTTTCTCAAAAGTTACCAAATTTAATGACAAATATAATAATCAAAATTAATTAAAATTATGAAAACTAAAAAATGCTTACATGCTAGGTGCTCGTTCAGCTGAATATTCACAATAAAATATAAGGATACTATTTTTTATTGATTCAAGAGAGGAGGATTTAAAATTAAGAAACTTGATTTCAGCGTCATCTTGGTAAAATATGTTAAGAGCATTCTAAAACAAACAATTGAGACAAATTAAAAACAAGAAATATATATATATATATATATATATATATATATATATATATATATATATAGAAATAAAAAAATACCAAAAATATTGGCATTAAAATAAAATATAATTTATTAGGAAATTTTATATTTATTGGAATAAACATGGGAAATTTTAACCTTCAAAATACTTCGAGCAAAATATAAAATATAAAGTTATATTTTAAATACATCCTAAACATACATATTATAACTTTATTTATAAATAATGAAATCAAAGCTTGAATCTTAAATTTGAAATGCATAGTAAAATTTCAAAAAAAAATCTTGCTTTTGATCAGTTAGAAAAGTAATTCATGAAATACCATGTGTTTTACTTTGTCAACTTCATTTCCTACCTCATAAAAGAAAATTAGTTTTACTTCAAAATTGTTCATATTTCATTATGAAACATTTTGCACTTGTTTTTTAAAATTTTAAAAAGATGCCTGCAATTTAATTCTTTTAGAAAAATCAGAAAAGATAACAAGTTCCAGTGAAATATTTATAAGAAAATGACACAATACTGATCAGCAGATAGGATTTGGTATTGATGAACAACACTCGTCAAAAAACTAAAATACAGAAATATAAATAATTAAGCGTAAATATAAGTGATATAAGTTTATTGAACACAAACTCTAACAATACCTCTTTTATATGTTGAAGAGATCAAGTCTTGAGATTATATTAAATACATATGTTCTGATTCATATTTTTATATTACATAAAATGTTATTGACAAATATGTAATTTATGTTCCTAATTTTCAAAGTTTGAGACCCAGAAAAGTATGTTTGAATAAAAACAAAGCAAGCAAATAAAAGGAAAAAAAAATTTAAAAATCAGATCAAACTGACAATTTACAAATATAAATTTTGTTTGTCATCTAAAATTTTATTTTTGTTCTACATACTGTTAACTAATGGTCTGTCTCATACAAGGAGAAAATTGAATGGAAAGCAACATTCATTCCAAATACAGACAAATGAAAAAACATACAGTTGATTACTTATTGTATAAGTTTTCAGCAAATTTCTAAAAAATGTATTGCTTGAATTACTTAATTATTACATTTACTAATATTAGATATCAATGCAAATTGTAGTTTTTACCTTAATATGTCCACCATTATATTCATAAGGATATCTACAATCCACAAAAATGACATTCAAATCTTCCATATTTTGCAATATACTGGCAACCTTAAAGAAAAATATATTCAATAAAAAAGTATTTTTTAAATTTACAAATAAAATTACTTTAAAGAATAATTCATAATGCCTGAATAAGCTATAATCTGTATTAAGATTTCTAATTAAGGTATAAAAAGCCAATCAATTTATATAGTAATCTTTGATAATACTTTTAGTGCTGAGAAAATTGTAAATGAATTTATTTCAACCTTTGAATTATGAAGTAGAAACTACAGGAAATAATTTTTTACTTATCTAATTTGTTTTAAAATTATTTGCAATGCTGTAGAAATGTAGTTGCAATAGTAAATTTTCCACATGAAAATAAATAACAAATAACCATTTCATTAGCATACTTTGAAAATTATATATTTGCATACTATATATATATATATATATATATATATATATATATATATATATATATATATATATATATATATATATATATATATATATATATAATGCAAAACTACTGACTTATCACTCTATGGTCACTTATTGCAATCTAAGGATATTTAAATAAGGGCCCTTGATTTCAGTTTCCTACTCTACAAATATCCAGGCTTAAGATGACAATTAATCGCCTAACATTAATATGAAATTTAAAAACTGAACAAATTTTTATTCATAGTAAAACATCTGAAACCTAGCACTTGATATATTTTAAAAGCATTACTGATCTTTTTCTGAAATTTTTTAAATTTAACTTTATAAAAAAATGCATATCATATGGTGATAATTTGTAGTCAATATTTTTATTATTTATGAACAATAACATAAAAATCAGTAAAATTATATTCACGAAATTACAATGAACCCTTAATTAACACATTTTATTAACAGTCATCTTTTAAAAACAGTAAGTAGTTTCAGTCTCTTAGCAGTTCTATAGTTAAAATTATACTAAATACTACAAATAAAGACACTTATTTACATTGAAATATTTTACTTAAGAATAAAAATACTGATTTAATTTTAAACAGAAGAGCCTAATTCTATACGATTTTATACACAAGAAAGTAACTATAACTTATTTATTTGAAAATTTAATAAAGATTAAACTTTTCATTGAAAACAAACTAATGTAATTTTTAAAAAAATAGTTATGATTCATTACAATTAACACTTGTACAAAGAATATAACGTCAAGCTTTAAAAAAATTATCCATTTCACTAAATTGAAACTTATTTTACTCTTTACAGAAATGAAAATCCAAATTAAAATTTACTTTAGTTTTGGAAATAATATTCGCTGTAATAATATTTGAAAATAAAATAACAATGTAGAATTTATAATCAAAACCATACTTGATTAGTTTTTTTTCTAACAATATGTAGTAATTTAAATTGATGTTTCACAAAATTTACATCACTGATAGATCAAGTATCAAAAACATGTCTGACAGATAGTATTAGTAAAAACACAGTGTCCACATTACATCAAAATCAATATTTCACAGAATTTAATCAAATAGTTACAATAAATAACTAAATGTAAAAAATATATACAATTATTATATTTATATAAGAATAAATAAAAGCATATAAATTCTTACTGTGTCCGGTGAAATTGACTTAAGATCTGGATGTTTCCCTTGAACAGTTGGAAAGCAATAAGGCTAAAAAATAAAATATTATATCATCAAGAAATTTTCACAAAATTTAATCAAAAAAATAAGATATATTTAAATATGATTCTTAAAACTGATAAATTTCAAATCATAGTTGGCAAGTTTCAACTAAAAAATATTTAAAAATCCAAAATTGGGGATTTCTTTTTTGAGCAAGCGGCATAATTCATTCCTATACTATTTAAGATGCTAAATGTGAGGAAACATTATTTAAATAGATATGAATGTTTAGATAAATATTAAAAAAATACATTTGTTACTTTAAGAATATTGAAAAATATGATATTAATATGAATAAATTTATGTATCTAAAAATTATTCATGTGAAGATATTGCTAAAACTATATCAGTTTGAGCATAAAAAATAGCAAAGACATAACTATTATTAAAAATTTTTCTAGTTAATTTCCTTTTTATTTAATGTATGGCATCATTTTAATAAAAGTTGTTTAAATCAATTTTTGAGGCTATTCACGCTTAAAATATAACATGATTTCAATTAGAAAACATTTATAAGCCATTTTTTATCAATACCTTGGAAAAGTCTCCAATGAGATCAGGATTCTGCACAGCTGAAAAGAAAAATTCAAAACAGATCATTGAAAAATATACACATATAAAAAGGAATATAATAACAGTTCACTGTCAGAAATTATCTTATTTAGGAATGTAAACTAGTACATCAATTTTTACATTCATTTTCAAAAAATGTAAAAAAAAATTAATGACATGAAAATGCAACATTCTTAGTTTATTTTTAAATAAAGAATATACAAATTGTTATATTTTTTAATTAAAAACTTAAAAACAAACTTTAAAACATTTTTTTACATAATGAACATTTTTATGAACATTTAAAACATTTTTTACAGTGCTATAAATTATATCTATATAGGTAATCATTTAAATTTGACTACACACAAATTATTAATAACAATTTATTATATGATATAAATAAAAATTCTAATTGAAGAAATAACATTTAAATATTTCTACAAATATAGTATTTTAACAATGTTATTTATAAAAGAAAATCTTGCAATCTTTTCTATTAAAAAGTGTTTTCATTGATTTTAAAATTAACCATGCACATATGGTTTCAAATTTTTCAGAATTAATTTTCAATGAAACAAGATAATTATGACATTTCTAATACAGTAAAGCACAAATCCTATTTTTTTTCAAACATATATATTTTTTCTATCATTAAGTCACATTCAAAATTCAAACAATTTAAATAAACAAATTTTCTTTTCCATAGATAATGACTGAAGCAAATATAACTTTATGAATGTTGCATAACAAAATAAAATTGACACACACACATTTATTTCAATATTTTGTAAATAACTGCAAGATTAATTAATGGAAACAAAGTAAATATTTTATTTTTAATACCTATCAATTTAGTGGGAAAGTGGCAGTTTTCTTACTCACTCTACACACAATCACCTTTCATAATTTAGAGCTAAATCAATCAGCACTTACAATTTAAAATAGACTTTAAACCACTACAAACATTCAACTTGAGGCTGGAAATGAGACCATTAACAGTTGTATTTAAAGCTAAAGTGCTATGCATTTAACTACTAGCTCTTTATGACAGAACTGAGTACTATGGCATATTAAGTTTCATTGTCTAAATTGTATTTTTTTAACTTACGAGATTATTCCTATATTTCAAATAAATGTTTTTATAAACATTAGAAAATATGGATTACATAAAAATTTCACTCTTCAGCAAAATAAAAGGAAAATGAATTTTTATACTCATTTAGCGGTGTTTGTCTAGATTGTCTTGAAGAGTATATTTAAACCTTTACAAATTTAATCATCAAATTCTGGATTATGCAAATCAGTAAAAATAAAAAATTAAATATATTGAACAAAATTTAAATGTATTTTATATAATAAAGCCTTGATAAATTGTTACTGATCAGAGCTGCAACTTTTTATGCCATAAGATATTTAGTTATACAATGATGAAAATTTTGAATGACGAAATTAGCTACATACATCTTATAATTTCAATAATAAATTTTTATAAATTAAAAATGATCCATCCCAAGCATATTTAAATCTGAAAATATAACAAAAACTTATTTTGATTTTTCATAATGATACTTCATTGCTTAAATTAATGTCTATTTCTCTGTCACACAAATATTATCCTTTTTTACTTTGTAAATAATCAAAAATTTAAACACTTTCCTTCTTAAATATTGTTTAAATATTCTATTTTCATTACATGAAATATTTATCAAATTTTATTTAATGTTGAAATTTCTCATTTGTTTTTCTTTAAAAAACTTAATTTAAATTTAATTAGTTCACAATAATTTTAATTGATGTAAACCAAGCATCATAAGTATCTTTGTAGGTGGTACAATTTTTTTCAGTATCATTTTAGTCAGAAACATTTCAATTTTCACTCAAGTTTTATCTGAAAATTTCTATGTAAAAGCCATAAATGCTTAAGCATACAATGCAGTGTTATTTGACACTGCCATGTTATTGCTTTCAGAGATACTTGAATGAAAGATTATTTTATAATTTATTGTACATTTGGTAAGCTATAAAAATATGATTCAGGTTCTTTCACACCAATTATGAGATATAAATCCTGATTATTTGAAAATATTTTTTATTCTTTTTTTTAAACACACAATTTCAATATTCTGGCCTGTTATTAGACTCAAAACAGACAAAATAAATTTCCATTCAAATATTTAATAAAATTTTTACTAATAATTTTTAAAGCAATATATTCATTTTAAAGCAATATTTAAATTCTTTAATACTGTTTTAACCCATAATATGCAAAGCTGTGATAACAATAAAAGGCAAAATCAATTGATCTCTCTCCCACACAGACAATTTTAAATATTTATTTGAATATGAGTTTTCATAGAAAATAGTATTCTATCGAAAGTAAAAGCATTTTTTCCTGTCATGAAAACTGCATAAACATTTTGCTAATTTCCTTTTCCTGAATTGCCAATAATGTATTTATGCACTTGAGTTAATTTTGTGAGTAATTGGGAAATTTTTGGTGTTTTTGAAGCACTTTGAATTTTTGATTTTCACACAATCACTAGAAGTTATATTTTCTCATTTTTATTCCTGCTAGCAGCTAATAAAATTGTTAAATGTTTTTTGAGTTTCATAGATATACATTTTTTACTTTAAAAGTAATGTTTCACCAAGAAAAATAAATTAAAGCAATCCATAGAAATTAAAATTAAGATCTGCAGATCAAGATTAAGATGCTGCCAATTCACAATGCATCTGCACAGCATTCCAACTAATATTTTTATAACAAATTTTCACTCACTGCTTAAAAAAGTTTCCTGCATAAAAATTTTTAAACTGCTATATGAACTTTTTAACACTTAATACCATCACAAATCATATAAATACTTAAATTATACTTAAATTTCAACTACTTAAGTAAAATAATTTTCATATCTTGAAGGTTAGTTTCTTCTTCTGATCTTTCGAATCAATATTCACTGCACGATATTCCTTTTTGATAAAAGAATGTCATTCAATGTAGTACAAGTAAATTTTTTAGTAAGTCTAATTTTGGTTGCATTTGATTTTTTTGAAATGATCAACTTTCTTTTTTCCTTTTCAAAGATAAAACTGGTAATTTTTGTTCCTGGACATTTTCACAGCTTTATAAAACAAAGCATCCTATTCTAATGGCAATTAATACTACATCTATAAATTGCTGGTATCAAAAATATTTTTTATAGGTGCAATTCAAAACCATTTCAAAATGATATTTTTTCTTTGAATGATGGCTTACCAAGTATTGAGTTTGAATAAATGTTAAATAAATGACAAAGTCCTCTGTGATATTAAAATGAGACAGAAGAAAAGTATCTATCCACTGAACCACTTATCAAGGTTTACTGTACAAATTACTAGATAATTTCAAAATGGAACAAATTAAAAAAAATAATGTATACATCTTGGAAATACATTAATTTTTTAGTATTCTCACATGATCTAATTGAGTTTTAAATATAAAGAAAACTTAAAATAAATATTTGTTTTAAAAGATGCATGAAAAAAATTTCATGATTGAATACTTTTTTTTTTTTTACAAAAACAATGAATATTTATAAATATCAAAACAAAAATTTAACTATAACACATATAAGACATTTAAAACCTTAGTAATTTAAGAAATTACAAATATTACAATATTTTATTTCAAAATTAAATCAACTTATTTTTATTCATATCCTTACATTTTTGAACAGCTTGCTTCACAGGAGAATCAGAAGTTGCAATTTGGAACGAAACAGTCTTATGCTAATAAACAGGAATAAAAAATAAAAATAATAAGTTCTCATTAATTTAAAGTTAGGCATACAAAATTATTTAACTGTATATTAAATTGTAAATATTATATGTATACATACATACATATATAGATTAATAAGAAATCAACTTATGAATTGTTAAAACTTTTTCCATCAGTTACATTCGTAAATATACCAGTTTCATTACTATTTTTTTACAGTCCTTGTTTATAACATGAATACATTATCAGCCATAATAGGTTGATTTATTTAATCCAGATTACAAAAAGCAAATTTACTTTATCAATTAGTAAAAGATGTAAATTCAATATTAGATTTATTGCTCAGTGAGTAATAAAAACAAATTATTGACTTTATAAAAAAGTATATTTTAACTTCAATTAGTTTCACAACTATCTGTGCATCCATATATATATATAATTTTTTTATTTATACTTTTTTGAACTTATATATTGTTATTTATCATCTTTTTTTCTAATTACATTTTGGAATGAATTTTTTTATACATTATTAACCCCTTAACCTTATTTAACCTATCCCGAGGTAATTCGGGCAAACAATTCTGTGCGTTTTCCGGCTACCTCGAGCCCCTTGGTAGGGGCAATTGGCTTCACTGCAATGCTTCAAGCTCAACCCCCAGAATTGACAGAAAAATCATCGAATTCACAGTGCGTGTCTGAAGAGTTATCTTCATAATAAAAATAAAATTCTTCACTACTTGAATCAGACATAATGTTGGTAAGCCAGTAATATTTTCACATATACAATTAGCTACTAGAATAACTTCTAAGAGTGAAACAGCACTCATATATGTTTCAGTGTATATATATATATGCAAACAAGAATAGGGAAGTGACAATATGGCATTTGAATAATTTGTTTTGGCCAGCAGAAGGCGATTTATTGACACGCTCACCTGGAATACATCATGAAACAGATGTTCCCAAGATTATTCGATAGGAAATGTGCATCCACTACACCAGTGCTACATTTGATTTAAATTTACATTTATCAGTTTCCCACGGAATTTGAAAAAATCCCTAAGTTCCACTAGTTTGGCATTTGTCAATCCTGATGTGAAATTGATATAATCAGAAACACCAATCAACCAATCAATCATTCTGCTATCTTCATTCTACTTGTAAATAATTTAAAATTAACTACATGTGCATTAATTTTCTGTTTACTCGAGAATTTGACTAAACATGTTTTGAAATTTTTCATATTGTTGTTAGCTTCACACTACTCAAATTTTCAGTACACATATTTCAAGCATTCGCTAAAATACCAAGATCAAGGTAATTACAAAATATGAAGGAATAAATCCTCTTACATAACTATTTTCAAATGGGACTTATGTTACTCTTTATTCCACATAAAATTATATTATTTTGTTACGATTAAGGTATATAACTTTACAAGGAAGCTATTATTTTTAGCAAAAAAATTTTAATTTTGATTAAAACTTTCACTCAATTTACATTTTGCTATAAGACTGGCAAATGATATTAAAATACATCAAGAATTGCTAATTTCAGAAAAATTACGAGAAATATTCCCTTTATTGTTTGTTTAAGAAATGCATATCTGTTTCAAAGACATTATAATATAATTTCACCATAAACTAATGATCAAATTTAAATATTTAAAAAATGTTTGAATTTAGTAATCACAAAAAATTTTTTGCATAAGGAAAACAGGGGAAAACATGTTAAATTATTTAATGTCTTTATTGTGAGGTTTCAAATTATTTCAAAAATTTTTGTTTTGTAAAATTAAGGATAATTTAAACTAATATTTTGTAAGTATAATTTAAAATCATTAAATTAAAGTTACTTACAAATTCCTGAAAATATGAAATTTCCTTTGTCATAGAAAAGAAATATTTTCATTTACTAATTTAGTGATTACATTTTCAGTATTAAGCTTTTTTCTCATATACTTCAATATCTAACAGCTTTGCACTAAAGATTATACTTTCACCTTCTTGAAACAGAATATTTCAAATAAGCACTATGTTATGCCTTTTTTATTCCTTTAGTATGTTTTTGAAAACAAGTTCAATGACTTAATTCTAATATTAAAGCTAAATAATTTGACCTACAATAAGATGTTTCTAACATAAGAAATAAATTTTATTTTTGTAATAAATTATGATAAGCATTTTTAACAGGTTATAAACTTTATGTAAAATTAATACTTTCGAACTAGACAAAGTATTCATTTCTGGTTAGTGAATTTATGTTTAAAAATAAATTGTGAATATTTACTTCTTTAATCAAAACTATTTAAAAATATTTGATTAACAAATCAAAAGTAGCTAAATATTTATATTTATAACCTTCAAAAGAAGAATGAAGTTAAATCATTATTGTACTAAAGTACTTTAAAAAAATCTTTCTCTAAATTTATAGCTTATAATGATTTGAATATCAAAGCAGTTATAATTCTGTGAAGGCAAAAAATATTTAATGTAGGGCTGATTTGAATATGTGAAAAATTGTGATATTGACCAAGTTCTACATTAAATATTTAATTATCAGAATACTATTGTAAACAATAGCATTAAGATGTCCCTGTTTTTATATTTTTGGCATTTTTCTCCTTTTGAAAAACAAATATTCATACGAGAGACGCATTAATTTTAGTATTTGTATAAAACATTTTAAGAAATACTAAAAGATATATAATAGCAATACGGGTTCTTGTATGGAGTGATGTTTTTTACATAATTAGAAACGAAAATCTTTCGGTACAAGGAATTTTATATGACAAATTTGCTTTCAAAATTTTTACCAAAATTTCATCTGTTGTCAGTAGTTTACTATATACTATAAAATCTATTGTTCGGTAATTTAGTTAGCTTTTTATTTTTTTAAAAATATACAATATCTAAATCTTCAATCTGTATGTATTAAAGCAACAGAAGCGTTTCTTTTAATGATTTTGAAAATTTGATGATTTTAAAAATATAATATATTGATTTTGAAAAGTATCTGCAATGATTAAAATTACAAATAAACAGCAAATTAATTAATTATTACAGCTATTTAAAATCAATACATTTTTAACTATCTGAGAAATTAAAAACATTTTCTGATTTTTAATTAAAGTAATGATTGAAATAATTATGTATATATATATAATGACATTTAAAAATTAAAATACGATATTCATTGTGATGGCTATCTTATATATTTTTTTAATTGTTTAAGATTTTAAATATACAAATTGCTTAAAAATAAATTAAATTTCCTGATAATAATTTACAAAATAATTAAATAAAAATTCATATTTAGTGTAGTAAAAATTATAATAAGGACTTGAAGAAATTTTTGAGCAGAACATTCACAAAGCAAACTGCAAGCACATGTGGGTTTCTACAGCTGACAGCGATTGAGAGGCTTCCTCGCTGTAAGTCATTAGAATGCGATTATTGTGAGGTGGTCCAGACTACAACGGAAATACGTCTCATCAAGAATTAGAGGCTTTTGTATTCTTGACAAGAGTTAAAGGGGGAAATACTTGCATTGCAGTGAAAGCCCAAACTATGTTGCCACCGGGAAGCAAAAATGTTGCACTTTATTCACAGAACCCCAGACGGTTAAGGGGTTAATGTCTATAAAAAACTTTGATGATAAATATTTTGAAAATAGATTTGATAAAAGAGGTAAATGCCTCTTTTGATGTTGATTTCAATGAATACCATCAAAAACAATCACAATTTTTTTCTACCTGGGGGGAATTTATTTTTTCTCATTATTTCAATATATAACAAACATATTAATTTTAACTATTATGTTTATCAATAATGAAAAGTTTTATAGTTTTAAAATAGACATATAAGGACTAAGTTGTCAGCACTAACTAGACTTCATTTCTCAAAAATAAAATAATTCTAAAATGTAAGACTGGTTGGTTGATTGAGGTTTATAGTACTACGTTCAAAATTGGACATGCTGTACCAACTAAAATGCAAGGCATATTACGTTATCTATTTCTTAAACTTTTAATGATCACCATGCTATACACATTTAAAATAAAAATTTTCTAATAAAGCTACACTTGAAACCACCAATCTATAAGACATATTCTGCTGACAATTATCAATACAAAATAAATAATACCCAAAATAAAAAATTATTTCTCACTCTAAGATTTAAATATTATCTCAAGAAAAAAATTCCTGGAATTACACTAAATATTTACACGGAGTGCTGACATTCACATGTTAAATAAACATTTTATTAATAATTATTCAGTATTAATATTTATTCAATCACTACTATAATTATACAATAATATTTATTCTTATTATCTATTTGGCCAAATATATTTAAAATTATGAACATATTAAATTATTACATTATATTTTTGATTAAATCAATCAATATTTTAACACGTGAATATTTTGTTTCAAATTAATTTCAAACATATTGATAATTTTGAAAGCATTAAATGAACCTACAATTACGCAATAGAGGAATTATTCAAAACTCTTTAAATTATTTATTTTAAATTTTGTTTATATAAATTTTCAGAATTTTTTAAATGGTTTACAAGGCTCTTTTGTTTTAACTTAAGGTATATTTAAAAAATATATGACCACAATTTCAGACAAATCTATCTAACAAATCTATAATAATAAATAACAAAAGACAATAAAAAATAACATCATGTAAGATAAAAAGCAGGAACATAATAACAAAAATGAAAATTAAATAAAAACAATGATATAAACTATCAATTTAAATTCTTTTTAATCATTATTTTAAAAAAATGTTTTTCTTCTGTTTATTTTTAATTTTTTTTAAGATATTCGATCATTATATATATTTTAAACTTTAAGAAATTTGCTAACTAATTTTATTACATTTTGGTATTTTACAAATATTGATTTATATTTAATTAATATCATCCTCTTAAACTTCAATCATATTCTATGTAAATTTTAGATGTAGTAGATAATTACAATAGTTCAAGGATTTTATTTCTGCTGATGTTATTCAGCAGAAATATTTTAAACATGAAATATTTCATTATTAATATTATAATAAATACTATTATAATAAGCTCTAATATATATATATATTTTAAATAATTTACAATTTAAATAAAAATTTAAAAGTTTGAAAAATTTAAATATTTATGATAATTTTTTAAAAAATAAATGTCTAAAGAAAAAATTAAAAAATTCTAGAAATCAACTTAAAATTCTAGGAACTTTAAGGGCATCGGGGGGAAACAAAATTGAATGGAATTGAAAATAATTTTTACGATCAGTGTGAGCAGAGCCATTATATCTTAAAAAACCAAACCAACTACAAAAGTAAACTCCATAAATTAGGTCCAGTTCCACTTTACTTACAAAAGATTTAAACCATATTGCTTCTGACAAAATAAAACATGATTTTGTTACCTTTGTTAAAACAAGAAAATGATTTTAAAAAAACAGAAATGAAAAATGCATAATTAAGGAATAAATAAATCAATAAAATCTTACTAGAAAAACATTTTTAATACTAAATTTTATGGAAAAAATTTTCCCCTAATATATCACATATTTTTAGTAGTTAGAATTAAATATAACTATATAATTGTTTTTTTTAAATAACATTTTATTCTATACATATATATTTTGCCCTTTATTTATGAACAAAAAACTTGTTAGGAGCCTTGTTTTTAAAGATAAATTAGTTCCTTCAATTCAATGGAAATAAAAACTATAACATGCAACCTAAGAAAGATCATTTATCAACTTTTATAAATTAATAATTTGGGAAATTAAAATAAAATTTGAATTTTTCAGTAATTATTGCTATTTTTGAAAAATGAATATGAAATCTAAAATTTTTACCCAGGAATTTTTTTTTAATTGAAAACTTTTAAGAGGTGTATTCCACTCAAATGCAGCAGACGATTTTACTTCCTGTTGAACTTTACGAGCAGAATACTGTGAAAAAGGGCTGCCATCATCATAAGAAATTGCAGAATCTGGAGAAGCTAGAGGTTTTCTAATGAAATAGCCTGTTTGACATTCAGGTGAAAATCTTGAATCTATTTTCGATGGCGACTGAAATTCAACCTGTAAAATATGCAATTAAAATTTTAATGGGGTATATTCATTAACTTAGTAAATAAAAAAGGATATTCAAGAATTACATATGTATATTGGCTATTTTAAACCCAGTCTTCTTATATATGCAAATACTTTACACCTATCCCATTATAACTTGTGATTTTTGATTAAATTCTCGTATTTTTTGGTGCAATAAAATATTAGTTTAAAGAAATTTTTTAATTAAGAATATAAATTATAGTACACTTATTTTGTAACAAAAAAAAACTTTTATAAACATTATATATTTAAAATTTTCTACAAAGCTTTACTATGAAAGATTATTTGTAGCTCAATGGTTATTTTCTGCTCATGAGGATCTACAGTTTAAAGTGAATTCTGAATCCTAACATCCAAGCCAGAGATAAGATTCAAACTCACAAACTTTTGAACTGAAGGCAGGAGTGCTAATCATTCTGCTACCAGCTTGATTTCCTTATAAAAGAAAACTGAATACAGAAATAAAATATTATCATTTAATCTGCAATGTTCAATTAAGAATAATTAATATTAGAATATAAATATATTATCTTGAAATAATAAGTGCTTGATAATAATATATCAAAATTTTTAGCACATACATACATAAAAAAATCAACAATTAAATAGCATATGATACATACATTTTTAACTGTATATAAACAGACACAAAATGAAACTGTCATTGTATCAAGTACTTCCCATATTGGCACTTTTTAAATTTTAAAGAAATAAAAAAATTGTTATAGTTATATTATAATCTAAATTTCTGAAAAATAAATTTCCCTTTACAATTTATAAAACTAAAAATATGAATCCAAATTAAGTAAGTTATTTCTCCTTCAAAAGTCAATTTTTGGACTAAAGAGGTAATTAGATAGGGATCTATAGAAATACTAAAGCAATAAATATTACACAGGTTAGAAACAATTACAAAGGTGTAAAGATTTTTATAATGTACAAAAATTTTCATGCAGAAATTCCAGATTTGAAAATACAATAAATCAATTTACAAACAAAGGCTTATTTTTTACTGTATAGTAATATCTTTACAAATAACAACCATTAGTTGCCTTATTTTGCTCTCAATGGCTATAAAAATATTCATCTCACTGGAAACTAAACATTCATAATCTTATAACAGGCTGATGTTAAATTAGAATTTTGTTAGGGCTACTGGTGCAAAGTCAAGTACTAACTTGACCTTGCACCAAAGAAATCTGCAAAATACTATGTTTAAAACTAGAAACTTTGTGACAAATGTCCAGTCAATTTTATAAAAGAAGGAATATACAAAAAAATCAATAAAAATTTAAGTAAAAAGTTGTTGTCGTGTGCCAGCTAGGCTGACAATATGGAGTGCCCTGTTCCACTTATCCAACTGAACCATATATGTAAAAAGTAATAATAATTTAAAAACTAATTGTACATAAGAATGCAATGCAAACAAATTTTCACACAGTTTAAACCTTATGTGTGGTAAGCTTAAAATTGTGCTACTAAAAACAATAAACTTAAATCACTGAAATTAGAATAGACAAATGATATGCCTTATCTCCTTAAAACTAATTGATAAAGAATAGAATACATATTTTTCTTGATTAACACCATATTATGGACATTTGTTTCCATGCAAATAAAGCTCTAGTAAATATTTATGTAATTCAATAATTGAAGCCAATAGAGAATCCAGCATTTTTTATCGTTGATGATAGTTTTAAATTTCTTCCAAATTGTAGTATTAGAAGGTGCAAACATAGGTAAAGGGATATCAGTAGAAACTGTTACCTTTTGTTGCAAATTTAATGTTTTTATACCAAACCATTTTAGCATTCCTCAAACATACCATTATCTTAAAAACAGGTTTATTTATTTTTTTACTTGGCATCTAATAAAGATGCCTGCATAACATGTTCATTGGTAGAAAACCATCCACACCACTTTGACAGACATTTCAACAATTCCCTCCCTAATATTTTAATTGACTTCAAATTATTATCATTTTTAATGGTGTAATTCTTTACCTTATTCACCATTAGTTTAATCAGAATTGCTGTTTGAGAGAGAAGGATGTAGTTTTCTGAAAAAACTTCTGAAGTCATTACATCAAAAATTTTAAAAATATTTATTGATTTTTGCATAACTTTCCAATCAAAATTGATGAAATTAAAATTTTTAACAAATATTATTGCAAGAGAAAATATATTATTATATCCCTGTTTAAAATATCTTTTTAATATTTCATATGTCAAATTCCAATGCATGGAAACATCTGGTTTAACTTTTTTTCCCTCTAGCACTTTAATCAATATGCTGGAATCATTAGAAATATTTTTTTTAAAAATACACAGCTGCTTTACTTATTTTTAATTGAAAATTTAATGATAATTCAAACAATTAAATGTAAACTGTATACAAAAAAGGTGGTAAATATTGCATATTTAAAAAGGATGCGGCTAATTTCATATTTGCAGCAGTCTGTTATAATTGGTGTAATTTTGTCTATATGGAATTTTTTGGTTACAGACAATCAAAATTTTAATATTTAGCCCAATATGCTTTTCAACTATACTGAGAACAATTTTATCATTACTTACTTATTTATAAAGATAATTGCTTCTGAAAAAAACCTAGACTTATTGATTAGAGAAAGAATGAGTTCAGTCTAAATAAATGCCCAGATACTTAACCTCTAAAGCCACATTGATTTCAACATCAAAAAGTCTTGGTATGAAAAAACCTTTCTGTTTCTTTTTGCGTGTAAAAGGTACAAGGTGGGTTTTCTGAGGATTAACCATCAGGTCCCTATCCATGCACCATTGACCTACATAACTTAGAGCATCCTGCATGAGATGACAAGTTATGTCGAAATCTTTGCCAAGGATAAGGATGACAATGTCATCAACATATCTTTGCGTATAATAGCCCCTATCATTTAGATATTTTATAAGGTCATTTACAACTAGGTTCCAAAGTAATGGTGAGAGAACACCTCCTTGAGGACAACCTCTAGTAGTCTTTTTTTCAAATGATTCACCGAAGATGTTCATTTGTATACACCTATCTGAAATCAAGGCCTCAATCCAAGTACACAGGGTCTGATTAATCCCTGCCCCTCTAAGTGCATTGAGTATCTACATTTACAGTAATTTTAATTAATTTTTCTAGTGAAATAAAAAATATATTTTTCTGCAAACTGAGTGGATATATTTAATTTTAAAGAAAAGTTGAAAATATCTATGGAATGAATTTAAAGTAAAATGATATTTTCCAATATATTTCACACATATATTGCTTTTATCAGATTTCAAATAAAATATTTCCTCAAGTTTTACATTCAATATTAAGAAAACTATTTTCTGAAATTATAAAAGTGCTGCTAATAAGTATTAGAATTTATATAAAAATGAGAAAAATATATAAAATAGTAAATAATAATTTATTCCTTAAGAGATATTCTAATATCATGAAAGTACTTTAGAAGACATGATTTGTTCACTTTAGCTGACAAAGGGAAATATTAATCAGGACAATATAAAATTCACAAAATCACATTTAATGCAGAAAGACCAAATTATCAAATGATATAAAACTTTTGACTTAATTTTTTTTTTCATATATGTGATAGGCTACATTTTAAAACTGGTGCTATTTTCAAAATGCAAAACTACTCTGGAATTAATTCAAAGCTCAGGGCTCTTATTTTATTCAACAGGTGTAAGCAATGATTTTTTTTAAATTAGTAGAATTACTTTTTAATAATTTTTTCTTAGTTTTAAGATTAAAATAAATTAATGTTAACTCGATTACAATAAGAATTTTAAAGTTTATTTTTCTTTCATATAAATATTTTAGCTGAAATACTTATAATTAAATGGTATATTTTCCATAGTCTTTCTTTTTTCAAGATAAAATGAATGAACTTCTTTATGAGCTTATAATATCAAATATTTTTATACTTTAGAAAGAATTTCTTACTATGCATTATTTCATCACGGTACTTTGAGAAAATATGTGTAACGTGTCACTGTAATTCTAAAATCAGTATCAAATACTACATTTTCATCAATCCATTTAAACATAAGCCAGAAAACCAAAGTGGCTTGATATCTAGATCTAGTGCTGTGACATACAATTCATATATTAGAAACTATAGGCTATTATAACAATTTTCAAGCAATTACAGAGCTCCAAACACAAACTGTATATCGATCATTTTTTTCAATTTTTTAATCAATTTTGAATTTTTGCTGTAATGAAAACCAATTGCTTTCTATCTAAAGGTATTTAAAAAGTCATGTATCTATAAACTTATTGTACATTTGCAAATAAACATGTACCCAAAATCATTTAAAAATGCATTCAAAATGAATAAAAGTATATAGTATTAAAAAAACTGATACATAAAGAATGAATAAAAGTAGAATGATGAAATGAATAAAAGTTAATTAATAAATTAAAATCAGATGGAAGAAATACTGGATGTGTCAGTTTAGTTTAGAAGATACAATTCTTTTTTATATAAAACTTGAATATTACTCATAAATAAACAATAAAAACTTTTCTAAATAGCCCTTCCTTGAAAAAGCACACAAAGAATTAAAAATTATGTTAAAAATATAAGAGTTATACTTTTTTTGTGAGAATAAATGCACAAAAAATAAACTTTTCAATTTAAAAAGAGATTTTAGTTGATAAGTAATTTTTATTTCTATTCATTTCTAAAATAATTCCATAAATCAAAGAAAATGGCATTCCCATTTCACTTTAATAGATATTTATTGCAAATACAGTAATTTTTCAAGCAATTTCTTACACAGGAAATAAAAGATTGTCAAAATTGTGATCATACATAAATTTCATATTAATTAACCTGTCAGAAGATGAGCTCCTATCTATGACATTGGAGGTCACACATTAAGTTACTATTTCATCAGTTTTGTTAAAAACGAACAATACATTTTAAAAAAATCATTTCATTATAAACAATGATTATGCTATTTAATAATAAAACTTAATTTTATTCCTAAGGAATGGCTTTTAATATTTGAGATAGAACATAAATTATAGGTAATGGAAAGCAGGTGAAAAATAACAATGCCTACTCCAAGAGGAGTGTCAGAACGATACTAAACAGATGACTGATTTGTTTTCCCAAGCTTCATAATTTTTGAAGCATGGGGTGACTCTGTAATCCTTAAGAAATATTCTGAATTCACATTTTATGCAAATCTTGGTTTTAATAGCAATTGATTTTTAGCTCTAGAATTTAATTCTTTCTGACTTGAAATTATACCATTTTGTTTGAGGGTTCACTATATTGCTTTTAACAATTTTAAAACTCATAGATTGTACTTTATATTGCATGTTTATTGTTGTTCTGGGTATCTGTTGCTAAATACAAAAATATTGGGCTATTTAAATTAAAGTTTTATCCAAATCTCAAAAAATGTACATAAAACAGATGGGATAATTTTCTTTTTTTTAATATTAAATTGCAATATCTTAAGGATGTCATTAAGCATAACAATTTTTTCAGTAAAATCTTCAGAGCAAAAATTATATAAGTATTATAAGATCTTTCAGGAAAATTTACTTACATCAGTATTGAACAGGCACTTCTTTACTTTGAAATAATTAGTAATCGCCTTTTTATTGGCCAAATTTCCACGGTTTTCCTTATTTTCTTTGGATGCCTATAAAAGTTTATATATTAAACATAACAGATCAAAAGGAATAAACAGTTTGAAAAATATATTTCGGAATGCCCCTTGGCGAAAACTGGTGTTTTTTCATTCGCCAAACGTGTTTAAAGAAAATAAATGGTGCCGAAAACAATATGCAATGATTACACAAATTTTACATACTTTTCAATGTAAGAATAATATTTTTTAAATGAAAAACATTATCACGATATTCACCATTATTCAAACGGAAGCCAATTTATCGAGAAACCAAGGGGGTATCCTGAAGTGCACGCTACACGTGAAGGATTTCAAACATCATTGTAAAAGCATTATAAAAATGATTACAGATTCTAATTACGATGTTAATAGTCATAAGTTGTATAGATCACTTTAATAAGAACATAAGAATATAATCTACGGAATGAGAATGGAATAGCATTAGAAGTAGAGGAACATCATTTTGCAAAAATTAAAACATACCATGTTAAAATTGTTGATTCCGTTAAAGAATTTTAACTTCTAATTATTATTCTGAATAGAAGATTCTTAAATAAGTTTTGAAAAATCAGAAATGAACGTTAACAAACTTGAAACATGGCACAAAAATCACAACCTAAAATTCGCGGTACAAACAATCAGAAAAATCCTCATGCACAGCATCTCTATATTGACCAATCACAGGTAGGGTTGGGAAGAAATACCTGTAACAAGTATTTTGTAATCAGTATTTGAATGTGACAACCTGTAATCAGTACTTTTTTTCCAAATACTCAGTACTTCCAGTAAGCGCGAGTTCGAGCAGAGCCCTGGAGTTCGAGTATCCTCAGACAGTTGCAGGTACAATGTACTTGACTAGGGATGGGACTTTGTTACTTTTCTTGTACTTGGTACGTACTGAGTACAGTTACTTTTAAAGTAACAAGTATTTTACCGATTACTTTGTGTATTTGTTACATTTTTGTGCTGCCACCTATTGGATTAAAATATAATAACAATTTTTTTCACGTTTTATGAATAAATAAAAACTAAATTAGTAATAACTAAATTAATAATTAATTAAATATTAATAATTAAATATATAACATTTTGTATAATTTCATAAAATTAATTAATATAGTTAATGTTAATTTAAATCATTATCATTTATAAATAAGCATCCAGTTAAGGTTAAAATAAGAGCTGATGTAATAATCTATAAAAATATTTCTTTTTATAAATGCAACATTTCAATAATAGCAATTTTTGTTTCTCCTGAAAAACTTTAATTTTTAGTATGAAGCAATTAAATATAAGTTATTCCCTCAACAAACAGTTTTTCTGTGAAAAATTTTGAACTTATATATTTTAATAAATATATTTTTTTCAGTATAAAAAATCCTAATCTTTTGTTATTTACATTTGTTCTTAGAATTTTCATCTGTTCTAAGTAAATTTTAAAATTATTCAATTGTAATTTTCAAAGTTTAATTGAAATATTAAATTAGTCGTGATAATATAATTTCTATTTTTCAACCAAATCATCAACTTAATTTTTTGTTTTAATTTAGTAAGATTTTCCAATTATATAAATGAATTCTTATAATTAACTAGCAAATAATTTGTAAAGAATCGCAAAGTGGGAGGATTAATCAATTACAAAGAGATTTTTTTTAATTTGCTTAGAAATATACAATTACTTTTTAAAAAAATCAAATTAAATTTCTTATATTTTTCTATTATTAAATATGATGCAACATTTATAGCAAAAATTTTTGATACCTAATAGATAGTTATTTATTTTATAAATGACGTTTATTTGTTTATATTTTTATGAAATAGATAAACTAGATTTTCTAAAATAAAAATTGCATTAACTCACAAATCTTGCTTCAGTTTCCTGAATCTTAATTTATGGATAAATAAAGTAGCTTTGCAATTAAAACTGTATTAATACTTTTTAAGTGAATATGATCATCATTCATAAAGTAACTTTTATAGTAACACAGAAATTCATTAAATATCAAAAAATGTAAAACTGTTTTCCAATAATCTAAATGTTATGTTGTTTTAATGTAAAATATTTAGTAAAATGTAATGTTTAATACAAAATACAGGAACTAAAATATATATATTTTATTTACATCAAACTGTAATTTAAAAAATACACATGATGGTATAAATAAAGATAAAAAGTAAAAGTTGACTTAATTAAAAAATTTTTTTTCATTTCGAAGTTCAAAATTAAAATGAATAAACTATCTTTATGATGTTTCAACCAACATTATCACTTTACGAATAAAATTAATTGTATAGTAAAAAAATATAAAACAAATTTTTCCCAAATTTTAAATTCTATATATTTATATTCTACATATTTATAGTAAAATATAGTGAAATTAAAACATGGTAGAATAAAAAGTACATATATTTATATGGAATCATTATCAAAAATGCACATAATAATAAAAAAACAATGAAAGTATATTAATAATTTTAATTTAAATATTTTGTTTAAGAACTTGGAAACGAAAATAAAATACATTTGTATTTAATGAGGTTCAAATATATATGTTCATTCTATATCAAAATATTTTTTCAGTTAAAAAAAATTCATTTTATACAATTTTATTCAACTGTGTAAATTACTTTAATGTAGAATAAACATATTTATTTCAGACTTATTAATTATTAAAAAAATACAAAATAATTTTGCTAATAAAACTCGAAACTCCATAATTATATTTTAATACAAAACACTGTGAAATAAAACAATGCATTAATTTAAAAAGTACTCATATTTACATAAAAAATTAGCATGATCATAGTAAAAAATTAGCATGATGTAAAACAAAAGTAGCAACAAAAATTCTAATAATATACAATCTTTAATCCCTTAGAATAATTAAAATTAATTGATATTTTGTAATATATAAAAACGATTTTGAATTAAAAGTATCACATTTTATTTTCCTAGAGGTATATATTTTTACAAGTTATCACAAAGTGGATTGAAAATAGTTACAGAAGTCAAAATTTTATATTCATGTTATGCCAAATGTAATTTATTATATATATACACAGATTATGAGAACCTTTTTTAATTTCTCCTTTTATACCGAAACACAGGCTTAACCCTTAATTAGGGGCTCTATGCTTTTATCTAAATTGTCAAAGGGCCATTTTAGTATAGAGTCATATAACACTCGTGAGAAGATGGAACTCTCTAAGATAAAGTCCCTGTAAAGTACTCAGTCTGGATTGGCTTACTTATAGGTAGGCAAGAGCCAGGCGTCTCTCTGTGACCTTGATTCTTTCTCAGACCCCTCGTTCCGTCGCTTGGACTTGTCCGCTCCGGGACCTGTTTCAGAGAAATATCAGGAACACCTAAGGTTTGTCGAAGCTCTCCTCCCTCCCCACAAGTGCCTGCTATTTATACTAACCTTTCCTCCAACATCTGGCCTACAGTAATCTCCAGATTCATCTTTTAATGTCCCTTTTTGACCTCTATTTCCAGCCACTCCGATTCTAATCAGAACGAGTGAAGAGGCAATAAATTCTTCGAAAGCACGTGGTCCATTCAGCAAGTGATTCCCAGGGCTAGGGAAAACATATCTTTCTTTCACATCTCTTTCCCTAGCCCTGAAGTGATTCCAGTTAAATTCGAAGAATTACATTTGTCATTAAGGACTTAATTGCCCATCACGAATCCTGTTTGCCGTTCCCACATCATATTCCAATCAGAACTAATTGACTGTTTTTGGGTACTATGTTGTTCCTGGAATTCAAACGTGGGTAATCAATCTCGTTGACAGCTGCAAAGGTGTTAACGTCCATTGAAAGTCTGGAAATAACTTGGGGGATTCAAGCAATAACGGGGACGTTATATCCCGTTTAACATCGCTCTTGGCCAACAAATTTGGTCTAAATTTTTGTGCGAGGTTTCTAGCAAAAGCCATTTACCTCAGTGTAGAGAATTTGGGGGTCCATAAGATATTGTTTACAGAATAGAGGAGGAGTTGAACATAGTACATACTGTCTAGAGTCCCTTCCTGAAAGATAGTGCACTTATCTTGACCCAGCTGGCTCAAAAAAGTGCAGAGCAAGAAGTTTACAATAATTTCAATATACAATTCTTGGGTGCTATTTAGCACAATCAGAAAACATTTCAATGCACACATTTAGTAGTTTTCCTTAACTGTATTTTACAGGATTATAGTGTTAACACAATTTTTACACTGTTGATCTTGATAATACATAACATAGTTGGGATTACAGATTTAGTAATAATAACAAATTTAATTATATATTTACAATATAAAGTAATTTACATTATTTTCGGGTAGTACTCCCATTATGGGTAAAAAGTGAGTGCATGATGATAATAGAGTTAAATTTGTGTCAGACATAATAATAACAAAATTTAAGTACTATACAATAAACATGAGATGAGAGCATAAAATCAGAAATCAGAGGTTTTCTAATCCGAGTTTGGGCCTTAGCACCGCTCTGGGTCTGTGTAAGTTTTTAATGTGGTTAAAGTCATAATTAGGAATGTTTTGTATACATCTGTCATCAATTTTATAAAGTTTTTCATAAAAATTTAGAGCTAGGTTTTTGATGTATTTATTGAGAGTGATAATGCCTAGATTATTCCTGATTAAAGAATTTCTGAAGTACCACTCAGCATTACTAATTAATCTCAGAATTTTGCTCTGTTGAGCCTCGAGTCTAGTTAATGAAGTGACACATGCTCCACCCCAGATCTGTGATGCATAAGTGGTGGCTGCTCTGGGTCTTGGCCAGTGGTGGCTGCTCTGGGTACTGATTTCCAAAGATCTACATTCTAATTTCCTGTAAATCCTGTAAACCTTTAATCACTTGTTCTTTCCACTATAATGTATGTGTCCAATAAATATCGTTCTGTTATTTGTATTCCTTCTTGGTGTAGCAATTTTAATGGCCAGTAGTGTATTTTATTTGCCACAGAATGATTGTGAAATTTATCTTTCTTTAAACTGCATAAATTTATATGGAATAAATTCTGTAATCCAAATAGATAATTAATCTAACTACTTCTAAAATAAAATTTCTAATCTTATCTTCCATCAATTTATTTTATCTAAAATCATGTTAATAATTTATTTTTATTTTATCAATTTAATTTGCCATTTATTTTTGTAGCTTCATATATTTCAATAATTTATAAAATTTCAGTTGATAAAAATAATTTAAATTCAGTACTTAATTCCAAATTCTTAAAAAGTGTGCAATTAACTGTGTAATAAAATAAAACTTATAATTGGAATAAATGTTTAAAGATTTGTACTCATCCAAAGCATGGAAAATAATTTTTTTTTTGATAATCACTCTTTATTGATTAGAAATAAGTAAATTTTTTTACTTTATTTCTCCATCTATTACAAAAATGATAATATATTATCAATACTCATTCTAAAAAACAGTAATTTATGCGTAAAAGGCAAGAGTAAGGCAGACTTTGAAGTCCAAGTTTGATCCAATATTTAAAAACTGTTGATGTCCTTAGTCTTAAAAAAAATTTAATCAGATCTGATAGTGATAGTTAATAATTTAATTTTTCTTGTTTATGGTATTTATATCTTTATAGAGCATTATAAGATTAATTGTAATTTTCTTAAAACTGAAAATTAAAATTTACTTTTAAATAAGCAATATTCTTGCCTTTAAAATTTTTCTACCAAAAGAAAAAGATTTATTTTGGAAATATGCATTCATAAAGAAATTGAGTGATATAAATTATTAAAAAGCTGTGTGTTATAAGTGTTTAATTTATTTACCTTCAGCTGTTAACCGAAAATAAGTTTTCAATTATTTTCAAAGACTATATAAAATATGAGCCGAACCTAAATCACAAATACTGAATAAATTAAAATTAGTTTTTTGTTTTAGTAGATATATCGTTTAAAATTTAACAAGCATTCTATTTTTCCTAAAATTATAGCTGATTTTCATATTATATTACAATAATGAATTTTCTCTGATTTTTGGGGGGCTATAAGCATTTTAACTAATCATACTATGGTTTGAAAAATATTGTATTATTCAATATTTCACACACACAAATCTCTATGACATTTTTTTTTCTTTAGCCATTCTTCTACTACCTTCAGGTGTTTTGATAGGTGTTGGTGTAGTGTTTTGTGATTGCTATTTGTGGTTAATATGGCAGTGTCCTCCGCAAACAGGTAAAGCATAGTATTAGGGTTCTGTGGAATGTCATTGATGAAGGCATTAAATAGGAATGGGCCCAGCAGTGATCCCTGTGGGACGCCTGCTAAAATGGGCTTTTCCTGGCAGTAAACATTATCAAACCTTACGGTAAATTTTCTATTAGTTAGGTAGTTTCTTAAGAGTTTGGTCTGTATGGGAAGAAGTTGTAAATAATTAATTTGAATAGTAAGCCTTGATGCCAGACACGGTCAAAAGCTTTTTCTATGTCAAGAAAAACTCCACCAGTAGTTTTTTGGTGGCAATACCTTTTGCTATCTTAGTTATAGATATAGTTTATATATAGTTTCCTCTGAAAACCAAATTGCTGAGGGATTATGATACTCGTCTAAGCATCAAAATCTAACAGTTTATTCAGAATGAACTTTTCAGTTATTTTGGCCATCGTTGGCAGTAAGGATATTGGCCTGTAACTGGAGGGTAGATTTCTATTCTTTCTTTGTTTGTAGATCGGAAAGACTACTGTCTTTTTCCAAAGTGTGGGAAAATGTCCAATATTAATTATGGCATTGATTATGTCACTGAGTAGACATACTGCAGTAACCGGGATTTTCTTGATCGCCTTATTAGTTATAAGATCGTAGCCCGGACTCTTTTTGGGTTTTAGTTTTTGTATCACCTCTTCCACCTCTGAGGCACTGATTGTCTGGGTATCCTGGGGGTAAAATTATTGTGACGGAAGTAGGAGCTAACGAGAAAGTTAACATAGGATTCATTACGAATACTTGTGTTATCGTCGGTTGTGTTTTCTTGGAATTGCTCCTCAAAGGAAGTTTGCAAGCGCTTCTACTTTCTCTTGTACTGTAATGGTCGTTTTGGGGTCGTCCATGAGAACGGGGGGAGAGTGTGTCCATTTTTGTTTTTTTTTTCCTTGACTGTGATGACCGAGTTCCAGTGCTCTTGGCACTCACCACCAATTTATTTGCTTTGACTCACAATGGGGTGTAATTATTAGTCATAGGGAAAGATTTTAATGAGGATATAACAATTATTTCCATTTACTTATCATTTGGTTAATCGTCGAGCCTTGTATTTTCCTCTAATACCGCTAAGCAGCTTTGACATCACGCTCATTCATATTCTTTATTTATAAATAAAAATAAAAGGGACTGTTTACAAGGTCAGAAATATTTCTAGACTATTTTAATTTTAATATACACACAAACAGTAAATATTATTTCATAAATTGATATAAGTAAAAATTGCTTGTTTCTATACACTTGTTATTAGATTCGTAATATAAATACTTATACAAACACATTTTTAACAATATTTACAGTAATGGTCAGTACTGCTCTGCATATACATTTGGATGCAAGCAGTGGTATAAATATTTGAATACAATTGGAATTTCGCTATAATTATATTTTGTATATGGAATCAGAATGATTTGAAGGAGAGAAGAACTTTTTCTTTTCATAATTATTTATTATTTTAAATTTTGAAACTTAAATTATTTGCAGTCTGCGTATTAATAAGATAAAAATTAAATTTCTTAATTTTAATCGATACTTTAATATGAATTAATTTAAAGACACGCGTTTGCAAGCAAAATGAGTTAAACCAACAAGAAAACTATTTATTTAAGTTCTTGACATCATACACGTTTGGATGTAAGATATGACAGATAGTTGTCGGTGCTTTTGTTTTTATTTACAAATATAAAAATCAAAAACTTTTATTGTTAGTTAATTTTACTGACAATAAAAGTTTTCGATTTTTATATTTGTAAATGAATGTCTATTAATACTGATAAATACTTTTAATATTTTAAGTACAAAAATGCAAAGAATTATTTTTCGAATCTTCCATTATATATATATATATATATATATATATATATATATATATATATATATATATATATATATATATATATATATATATATATATATATATATATATATATATATATATATAATAAAACAATATTATCAGCATAGCAATTATTAGAAATATACATTATTGAGAATTTGTTTCAGAAATAAATATTTATCAGTTATTCTAATAATTATCATAGATTTTCTTTTGCAATCGAGTAGATTGGGAAAATCCTAACACTAATTTATCTTTATATTGTCCCATAAATATTCATGTATATCACAATTAAATGTGAATGAAGCAAAAAATATTTGAGACTATTTTACGCATTACGGTATCAGAAGAGTCAATTTTTTACTTCTTGCAAAATTTTGTAATAATATTCTTGAGTTAAAATTTTATGAAATATCATTAAGTACTGAAACTGACTCCAGTTAGCAATTAATTGTAAATAAGATCTATTTTATCAGTTTATTGAAAATAATCACTATTTCATTTCTCTGATAAATTCAATAAATTATAAAAAAAAGTATTTTTGTGAGGTATAAGTACGATGAAATTTATCTTCTAGAAAAATTTATTCTACAAGTGACATATATGCTATATTCATAATAATAAAAAATTTTTCAATGGTAATATATTTAACTGAATTTAAGATTGAAACGGGAAATTACGGCCAATGTAAAAACTAAATACGGCATTCATTTATGTGTTTAAAATGTTATTTTATTTAATTAATTATATATACGATTTCATTCACACTTATATCAAAACAGTTTTGGATCCACATTTTGGACACTTTTAAGAGCAACATCAGTCCTCTTAGGTAAAATAACATCGCCCATCAACTGATTAACATGATCATTAGTTCCAACAACTAGATATAAAGTTACAAGACAAATTCTTGAAAAAAGGGTGCATTTTTAAAGTAAGAAAACCATCTCATAAAATTATCAGAAAAATCCTAATGTAATTAAGAACGAAATACAGGGTGTGGTAGATAAGTAATGAGACTCAGTCTAGAAAAACAAATTTATTGATCCGATTTGTACAAAACGTTAATATTCTTCAAAGTACTCGCCTTGGGGGTCGACACAACGTTGCCAAGCTTCATAAGCCCCACTGTAGTCCGTTGGTATCCCAGTTAGTGCCTTCGTGACAGCACGTTCAATGTTCGGAATATCGTCGAAACGATGACCCTTCAGGCATCTTTTTACCTTCGGAAATAGGTAGAAATCAGGAGGACTCATGTCAGGGCTGTATGGTGGCTGTGGCAAAACTTCAACTCCAATTCGGGTCAAATAGGGGGTCACGAGGAACGCTGTGTGCGTCGGAGCGTTGTCGTGGTGGAGACGCCAGCAGTGAGCAAGGTCCTGTCGCTTTCGTTTGACGGCTTTGTGCAATCGCTGAAGGACTTCTTTGTAGAATTCGGCATTAACAGTTTTCCCCCGAGGGACAAACTCTTTGTGAATTAACCCCCGCTTGTCAAAAAACACAATCAGCATTGTCTTGACGCGGGACTTTGACATTCTTGCTTTCTTCAGCCGCGGGGATGCCGGTGTGTGCCACTCCGAGCTCTGGGCTTTCGTCTCCGGGTCGTATTGGAATGTCCACGATTCGTCGCCTGTTACTACGTTGTCTAAAAAGTCTGGATTATTTTCCAATTCATTCAACATCTCACGACAAACGTCCACTCGTCATTGCTTTTGTTCGGCGGTGAGCACCAATTTTGCGCAAACTTTCCTCATCATCAAATCTTGCGTAACAATTTGGTGAACCGTAAATTTATTCATGGAGACCTCATCGGCGATCATTTTGAGACTTAAACGACGGTCGGAGTCCAGGAGTTCTTTCACTTTGGCCACGGTTTCATCCACACGACTCGTTGAAGGGCGTCCAGATCGTTCCATGTCTTCAACGGATTCCCTCCCGTTTTTAAATTCATTAAACCACCGGAACACTTGAGCTCTTGATAGGGCGTCCTCTTTGAAGGCCTCCGTAATCATAGCAAAACTTTCCGAAGCAGTTTTGCCCAAGCGAAAGCAAAATTTGATTGCATACCGCGTCGCTGTTCTATCGAGCGATCCATCTTCAGCGTTTTCACAAGTGTCACGGGCACACAAACAACGTAATACGCGAAGCTCGACCCTCAATGCTCCAGAGCTACGACGCGACTGCGAACCGGTTCTACTGTTAGCTCAGATCCCCACCACGTGACCTGCAGGCGGATATCCGCACTACGAGCGACTGGGACCGCACTACGATCGAGAGACCGCACTGCGAGCGACTAGGGCACCACGCGACGGCCAGTCTAATTACTTATCTACAACACCCTGTATCTTAGAACAAGAAAAAACGCTGCTAAATAAACTACGTCCAATCACATTTTATAATGGCGTCCATAGCTCCGTTTATATTGCACCCAATCACATTTTCCTCGGGCATTAATGGCTCCGCCTACAACTAATGGTCCCACGGCACGGTGATGACCTGTCCAGTTAGCTGGGTCACCATGCTGTGACTCTACTCACTGAGATTTGGCGAAAAAGGCGATAAAATATGCCGTTTGGCGTAGCAATCACGTATACCGGAATATCCCCGCGGAGAGAAGCTCGAAAATAGCTAAGTCGTGAAGTGAAGGAAATCGAAACTGTTGAAAGCACACTCATGTCCATAAATTAAGGATGATTCAGAATCACACAGAAATGAACTCCAAAATAAAATTTTCACATGTAGAATTAGCACACACATCTTGAAGAATAATATGCAAATTACAAGAAACCTCCAAATGGCGCCGATAGTATGTCACAATGACAAGAGTGTAAGAGAGAGGTGTATAAGGAATGGTTGCAAAGAAGTAAAATTTTTCACAAGCGCTTTAAAAGCCTTTCAGTGCAATAACCGCATAGTTGAGGCACAAAGGAAGCATTTGGATGATGTTTTACGTGGTAGAGTTATCGACCGTCTGGAATGTGGACGCACCCAGCTGGAAGTATCCGAGGAGCTTGGAATCTCCCAGAGTGTCATCTCCAGTAATATGCGCATAATTTGGCAACGGTTCCAAGCTGATGGTAATGTGAATAGACGTTACAGCACAGGTCGCCCCCGAGTTATAACGCCGAATGAGGACCGGTATTTGGCAGTTACTGCCAAAAGAAACAGACGGAGCACTGCATCAGACCTGCATCGTCAGCTCTCTTCAGCTACCAGTACGACAGTTTCAAGGCAGACAGACGCTTAAGGCACATTGGTCTATATGCTGGTAGGGCTGTCAGATGTGTTCCACTTACCGCAACTCACTGTCGCCTGGGGTTAGCCTGGAGTAGAGAGCAACATGCGGACACCTCTACAATGGTCTAGTGTAATGTTTTCCGACGAGTTCAGGTTTAGCATTCAGTCTCATCCTCGCCAGACTATTTACGACCAAGAGAATACCATTGAACGACACCGTTATGGTTGTGCAGAATTGCTTGTTTGGGGAGGAATTATTCTGGGCTACAGAACTAACCTGCATGTTCAGAATGTAACCATGACAGGCTACATCTATCAGGATGTCATTCTGAAAACAACATATACGTTTGTTTCGGGGCACCATGGGTGCAGAATTTCTGTTTATGAATGACAACACCCGTCCTCACCGTGCAAACATTGTAGACGAATGCCTTCAATCGGAGGAAATCACCTGTATGGACTGGCCAGCATACTCACCGGACTTGAATCCTATAGAGCATGTGTGGTACATGCTTGGCTGACGAGTTGCAGCCCGTCAACCCCCTCCCACATGTCTACCGGAACTTCAGAGAGCATTGCTTGATGTGAGAGGTGTAATATTCTCCAAAACCACAGATCGATAATTTGATACTCAGCATGCCTAGGCATTGTACGACCTGTATTGCATCGTCTGGGGGCATACTATGTATTAACCATCATATCAATCATGTTATATTAATTTTTGTAAATTGGTTCTTTTTTGAAATTTGCTCCAGGGAGTGAAAACCGCAATTTTTATTAATAATGTCAAACATATAGCATCTTTTTTGCTCTTTACCTTTTGTTTAATAAATAGACTAGTCACATTTGTTTTGCTTCTGTCTTTTTCTTTGCCTGAACTTGCATAATCTTTAATTTATGAACACGAGTGTATATATCATCCAATATCTCTCATCGGAAGGGATGGGAGAAGATTTTTTAATGTGATGAAATAGGAAAACAATCAATACTGCTGTGATATAACATCTTTTGTCGATTAATTACTTTTGTAATTCTCGATGGTTGTTGTCATTTTTCACAAATTTTAATCATATGGATCTACATTAATTTAACATCGCATTTGCAGCACATTAAATAGCAAAGAGCCATTCAATAAAAAAAATTGAAACACAAGCATAATTTTGAATATGTGAATGATGAGGAGAGCTGAGATATCACCGTTCCAATTTCATCATTTCATTGCTAGATAGATAAAAGAATTTATTGTATGTCTGTAACAATATATGTAAAGAATTTTATTCATATGTCTGTAAATCGTCAGTTTAACAGGAAAATTAGTTTTGTTCCATTTTATAAAGCTGTAAATCGGGATCCCCAACCTATTTTGAACATAAGAACAGATTATAGAATATCGATTTTATAGTAGGCACTAATCATTTTCTAAAAGTGAATTGATATTTACATGGAATTAAGAATAAATACACAGATGTAACAAGAAATATATTTAATTTAAAAGACATAATGTAACATTACTGTTGTTAATAGCTGTATGTAAAATAAATAATTACCAAATAATATTTATAAAATCCATAAAATATAGAAATTTTATATGAAAATTATAAATTTTTAAGTCAAGGTGATTTTCGTCATTGTATAATACTGATCACTGCTTCGTAATTAGAAGAATATCCTACTCCTACTCATAAGTTACCGAGAAGCAGTCATTGGTAAGTCGTAACCTGTAATCTCACATAATACAGCGTTGGAAATACTCATTATTTTGACCAGTCTTAAATTTCGTCGAGCGTGTTTGAAGTTTATTTTTAAGGCCCGTTGCTCCACAATTGATAGCTCCATTTATTGTGCGGAGCTCAGAAGACTTTGTCAGAAATGAAACAATATTTTCCAAAGCTCTTTATCGATAGCTCCTAATCATCCACACAAAATAGAACGGTTCTCTTAAGCCGAAGTACTGCACTCTACGGGGTGGAAGGTCCTAGTTTCGATCTCCGCCATAATTTAACATATCCAAAACATGAGTCAAATCAAAGTAAAATACATCAAAAAAGAAAAAAAAATGTGATTATCCATTTGATTATCTGCTATTCACGACATTGATTATACAATGATATTAAGAAATTTCTTGACCAAAAAACCTGGAATAAGCATGCTGAGTTCAAGCTACGTGTTGTATTATGACATGTAGAAAAATGCTTTTTAAAAACTGGGGTCTCCAACCGAAACTGGTGTTTTGGATGTGCGAAAATTTGAAGGGTGAGGTAGTATTCATAATAAGGAAAATTACTGTAAATAATGGTATCTGAACTTATGGAAAACAAAAATCACTGTCAATGACACCTCAAACATATTGGTAGAGAGATAGGATCGTTGAAATTAAAATGAGAACATGTCATATATTACTGTAATTAAAAATAGGACTAAATATTAGTGAAAGATATTTTAACATGTTATATGCAGGTGATAAAAGTAATACATAGAAATGAAATAATACATAGGAAATCCAAAACCATCATCTGATAATATATACCTGTAATTAAAAAAGTGCGGTAAAGTACCAAATATAAAATAATAATTAAATAATGAACAAAGAAGCACACACAGTTTTTGTGCTCACTTTACTTACTTAATATTATGTAATTTCAAATTTAAGATTGAGTGTCTATGGATTGAATCCAGAAATTTGGGTAGAAATTTTAATAATCATAAATTTTCAAAAATGCTAGAATTACTCGAATCTAAAATTATTAATTTTAAATACATATTACTAATTTAAAATAAAGTGAATATTTTAAATGCATGCTAAATTTTAAATTGCAAAGTAATATATATATATATATATATATATATATATATATATATATATATATATATATATATATATATATATATATATATATATATATATATATATATATATATATATATATATATATATATATATATATATGCATGTAAAATCAATGAAAAATTTATGTTGGCTCCGATTTTAAAAACATTCGAGAGTAAATGTTTGAATAAGTAATGCGCCATCTGCTGGATACGTTAGTAAGTAATATATTTAATTTTCCATTCAGATTTCTTTAGTGAATACTAGTATATATGCAGAGTTATAAATTTCAGTTTATTAATATTGATTGAAATATAAATGTAACAGCACCATCCAAATATTTGTTTGTAACATTTGTTTAGTTACGACTGAATTTGACATTTGAATTAATTGAAACATGTAATATTTCACAATAAAACATTTCGAAAATATTCAGGGTGAACTGAAGTATTATTCTTCATCATTTAATTAAGATAATGGTAGACAAATTTGTTTTTTTCAATTTAAGTGGATATTTAATCATAATCTAAAGAAAATAACAATGGAAAAGTATATAAAAATTATATGAATTTAATGTAGATCTTTTTGCTGCAAAATAATTCGAAAAGGACCAAGACATACGTTTACAAAATATTACTTTATGATAAGTAAAACTAAAATGTGAAAAACATTTAACATTTTATGTTAAAACATGCAAAACATTTAAAATAAATTTGCTATTTATCCACACACCCCATTAAATATATTTCAACAAACTTCAACGCGCCATCTAAAGTTAAATGGAAAATATTAAATTTTTCTTTGAATATTTTGATATAAAAATTCCACTAAAGTTATGTGATAAAGAAATAAATAATTAATATTTATTCACTGAAGGCTTGTGTAAAATAGTTTGCCTAAATGATGTTGATTAATAAATTCACAATAATTCCTATTTTTAAAATTGAGTGGAATAAGCAATATTTTATTTAAATAGAATTATGATTTATTCATTTAATAATGTTGTAAATTCGTTTAACAGCTGTCAATTCAATAAAATATTTTGAAAAATGTACTGTTAAATAAAATAAAAATACGTTAATACTTAAGCAGTAATGATCAACAGATGGCGCCATCATCTAAAAAATTAGTGAAACAAAAAGTTTTATGTATTTTAAGTGGTTCTACGAAGAACTTAATCATTATAATGTTAGAACAAGATTGAAGTTTCTTTTTTTAGTATAAACATGTTTATCATCATAATCTAACAACGAGAAATAGTAAAAAAATTATTGTGAATTCGAGCTGTTTTAATGCATATCAGGCATGATTTTACAAACTATGCAGTTAAAATTTAAAAAATAGCGACTTTACCTTTATAAATCTTTTTATTTCTGATTTTGCCATCTTATAATCATATTTTTCATAATTGAACTAAAAATTCTTTTTCAAGGCTTTTAGAATAATAATGGAATTTAAAAAAATATTTGTAAAATCTTATTATTATTTTTTTAATTTCTACTAAAATCAAATTTAGCTTCCGGTTTTTAAATATATGGTGCACAATCATCTTCCCAAATATTGAAGACAAAAGTAATTTATACTTTTATTTCATAAGATATTAATTGAATTATAGAGTGGTTAAATAGAGATAACATTAATAATTTTCGAAAATTAAGAACTTTATATTTATAAGCACATCTGCCTCTTATATTGAAAAATAGATGCTTAACAATTACATATCAAAGTACTTAAAAACATATGAACTACTTTAGCTTATTATTCATGTTTCAAAGATCCAATAATTTTTCAAAATTTCATATGCATAAAATCTTTGTTAAATAATTCCACTTGCTGTTTACATTGCAGTAGTTGTACTAGATGGCAGCACCAAACCAAAACAAATTTTATATTCAATGAAATGACTCTAGATTTCTTGAGAAAATGATTAGGTCCCTGTAATAAGCCCCCAGTGAGCAGAAAATGACCGTTACTGACAAACAAACCAAATCAATCTAGAGGAAGTTGTTATAATTTATGAACATTATCAATTACAATAAACTATTGCTTATAGTTTTAAATACAGAAAAATCTAAATTATATTAATTATAAGAAGACGATTCAAAACTTGTTAAGATTTTATACTTATTGGAATAATATTTTTACTGTAATTATTGAATAATGTCCAGCTGTGAAATCAATCATTTATTTTGATTGATATAGAACCAGAGACCAGAATACCAGTACGCAAGTTTACTATTAAGTGAAAGCGCATTTTCAAAATTATTTCTTTTTCTTTTATACTTTTTACGGTATTATTTTTACGAAATAATTTAAAGAAGATAAATTTTTTATGTGGTTAATACAAGAACGTATTATTATATACTAATTTTGTTATTAAGTAAAGTAAAATTTGAGAAATATTCAATGTAATTTAATAATGTAAATTATTTTAGAAATAGTTTAATAAAATAAAAAGAAATATAAGCGATTAGAAACGCAAAAGGCAAGATTTTTTAATATGATATTTTTTAAAAAAAAATAATGAAGATATTTTAAATATGAAAAAAAAAACTTTAATAGAGAAACTGTATGAATTATTTAGAATACGTAAAAAAACATTCAACATGCAAAAAAAGGATATAAAAAGTTAAATTATAATTAAAAACTGGAAAATAAAAGAAAAAAATTTATTTCTTTTCATCTGGAGAACAAAGGAAAGGACATTCCGAATTTATGTGAAATTAAAATTTAAAAAATAAATAATACGCAAATAAATTGCTAAAAATTTATGTTAAATTAAATTTAAAAAAATGGAGTTTCACAGATAAAATTAAAATACATTGATAACTAGTGTGGCGATATAAAAATTTATTAATTAAAATGTTTAAAATGAATAAGTAATAGATAGGAGGGGAACGAACACAATTTTTTAAAAAGTTTAAATTGTATTGGAAAAGGAATAAAACTGAATAATAATATTATTAAAAGAATGTTGCGCACTTATTTTATTTTGAGATATTGACTATGTACAGTGGAATTTGCTACTTTATCACTTTAAATACACAATTAATCGAGCCTTTAGACGGATAATTGAATAAATCTGAAAGAGTAGTCCACTCTTTTGTTTAAATATAAACTTAACACCAGGGTTGCCTTCGACAGTTTCCGGGACATTTAGGGTTTTCGCACGTACTTCATGGACACGACATCATCATCATCAATATAACTTATACATTATCTATTTCTGGGAAAAGTAATATGTAAAAATACATCTATTTATTGAAGCAATTTGTAATATTGTTTCTATACCCCATACTTTGTGTATCATTGCATATTTTGTATTTCCGCATGCACTAATTGCAGGCTGGAATTATTTATTATCTGAATAATTAATACAAAATATTAATTTTTTCAATTTCAGAATGGATAAATTATTTTATTCATCATAAAAGTAGGAATTACTTTACAATAGATATTTTAAGAACAGTTGTTGTAACGTCTTCATTTATCTCCTTATAATTCTACCATCTTTAGACTTAGCTGTGACACAAAAATCTTTATTTTATAAACCACGCGGTTTAAATCCTCAAACCAAATTTTAGAGCACCTGCTTCTAAAATTTTAAAGTACATCGATAGTTGACAATGTTAAAGATATTAAGCTGTGATTGATGTATTAAAAGTGCTATTCAATTACTACTGAAATTCTTAAAGAGGTGTTTTATTAAATGAGCACAAACAATCAATGACTTTTGTACATTAACTTCATGGAACATCTATTAAAATTTGAAATTTCGGGTTGTAAAGAATTCTTGAGAAATCTTACTTTAAAGGGGAAACAAATCACTCTCTTATGAGTCCTTGGTCATTATGGAATTTGGGGAGCACAAGCAGCCTTCATTGCAATCAGATGTGCCAACAAGGGTCATTGTTGTTGCACCAGCATTCTTCCCTGTACCTATCTTTGATTTGGGCTCCACCAATTATATAGAAGCAGTCGGGTGGAGTCTTCTTGATTTTGTAGCAGGGATCAAGCAGAAGAACCCCCCAATACTTGACTCTCCACCCCAAAGGTATTATTTCACTCAAAGGACATTGCAACCATGCCCAGCTTTAACGTGCTCCGGCCTCCTTTAGGGAACACGATGGATCTTCGGTCGGCCAGGATTCGAACTCACTACCTACCGATAAAGAGCACGACGCCCTAACCAACGAGGTCACCGCGGACCCCAACTAGGACCGTTTTGTTGCACCAGCATGCTTCCCCGGACTTAGTCCTGAGCCAACTAAGGCCGTGATAACCTAGTGGTTAGGGCATTGGCCTTCTTTCTGGTAGGGTGGGGCTCGATTCCCAATGCCACCAAAACCCACCGAGTACATGCGATATACGTGCTTGTTAAATCTGTGGAATTAAAAGTCCTGTGGTCAGTCCCAACGCTGCCAAAACCCACCAAGTATATGCGATATATGTGCTCGTTAAATCTATGGTCTTGTGGTCGGTCGTTGAGCAGTTACCATAGGTATAATGGTCTGGAGAAAATTTCCTTCCCCTCCAGATTACAACCAAAATTGAAGGAGTAGATCCTTTGATGGTACCATCTATCGGAAGAGTCTTAGAGCAACGTCGTACTTTCCCCTTCTTGGTGCTCTGATTAAACGAAAGACGTACCTTACTGACTTAAATTCGCACAATCGTCTGCAGAGCGAGCTTGGCTTTTCCAAGTGTCACAGATAACCACAACAGTAACAGTTGTCTCAACTTACTACAACATCATAATATAGTCATTTCTTATTGGAGGATCGATTTGTTTCTAATAAAACCATTCACATCTAATATCTTAAGAGTAGATTCGTATGTCTTTTAAAAGTTGGAAGAGGGCAAAGTCTTCTACTATTCCTGATGGCCCATCCTAAACTGAATGCTATTGCGATTTCTCTTCTACCTACAGGACGAGATTGCCTGTCCACCCACTTGCACTGCGTAGATGACCTATGCTATTTATCTATTGTGGGAATCTGACAAAGAAATGGACAGGAACTACTACTCCGATGTAGGGCTCTTTGTGGTCTTGCGGAAGAGTCAAACTAATAGGAGGCAAAAACGGTCTTTAAGCAATGACTTTGATCTGCTTGTTCTATTGTCTGCAACCTTTGTTTATAAGATCTTAGCTCTCTGTAATATTTTGCCTGCTCATTGGAAATAAGAGAATATAAACTCCAAATTATAGAATTTTTTTAAAATATAAATAGTTTTTTTTTTCCTCTGAAATTTTAATTCAATGCTCTGAACACTAATGTTATTTTAGAAGGCGAATAGTCTGGAGATGATGGTTAAGAAGCTCTCAACTTTGATATTTAAGCTACTGTTTCACACACAAAATCACCAGCATCCTATTAAAAAGTTAAGGCACTTTGTCGCGACAGCAGGATAGGTGCATGTAGAAAAGGACTCATAACTTTTGATTTGAATTTCGTCATTGTTTAATAAAATTAAGCTTAGACCACATATAAACTAAATTCCATATCGAATAATATATTACACAGATAACAATGTTAAAATAAAAACATCATCAACCAATAACAAATTTCATCACCACCAACAACAATACAAATGCATCCCATAAAATGAAAATTGAAACTATGAAATTTATAGCATCGATAAATATTCACGAAAAAGAGAAATGTCAATTATATATAAATGTCATTTTAAAAGGCAGCTTTGAATGTCGTATTTGGAATGTGTCACTAATATTTAAGTCGCGCACATACCAAAGATCCAAATACCAGGTTTACTTAGCCATTCTTTATATACACAAAATTCCAAATACGAGAAAAAATGATAAGCACATTTTTTTTGTCAAAATTATTATTCTCTAATTCAGTGCAACGTGCATTAAAATGAGAATATAAAGTAGACAATAGAAATCAAGAAAAACTGCTTGAAATTTTAAAAGAAAAGAAAAATTATTATCTGTGCTCTAAATAACAAATCTACCTATATATATATATATATATATATATATATATATATATATATATATATATATATATATATATATATATATATATATATATATATATATAGTATATTTGATTATAAATAGGATATTTTAAACATATTAGTAATTGAAACTGGGTTATATTCAATATAATTTTTTTAACTATTTTATAAAATCTTCTACCAAATCCACCCACAACAACATGGAATTTATTACTAAAAAACTATTTTTGAGAACATAAGAATTACAAATGGGTGAAAATTCTGGGGAAACTTGAAACAACCATTTTGAATGACGTATTGTAAAAAGTCTGTTGATCAAACTGTCCAGTCTGGTACAGTATTAACTACAACAAGAAAAAAATTTAAATTACTCGGAATATATTTAATCAATGAACTATATTGTGCTTTAAAAATATTTAAATTTATGAAAATTAAAGAAGATTTTCCTTTTTTTTCAAAATCAGACTTATGAGTTAAATAAATATTAAAAAAAAAAAGTAGAGTAATATTTTTGCTTTCCTTCAACAGTAGTAAAAAATATCACCTTCTTTTTGCTTCTAAGTAAACGTAAAACTGCTCTCTTTTACTTCTAAATACATGTTCTTTTTTACTTGCAAATAATGTAATATTCTCACGTGGAAGGCATTCGCTTTCTCTTTCGAAAGAGAGATAAAAAAAAAGAAGTATCTCAGATAACACTGAATAATCAAAAAGTTAAATAACATGACAAGAAAAGAAAACTGTACCGGGAAAAACATCAACAATTTTTCTATCAGAGCCCAGATATATTAACTCATAAATAGAGCTAAAATTGACTGTAAGAAAGTATTTTTACATTTATTAGTTTAGTGTTACACGAATATTTAAAAAAAAAATATGAGTCCATGAAGTGCTTATATATATATATATATATATATATATATATATATATATATATATATATATATATATATATATATATATATATATATATATATATATACATATATATATATATATATATATATATATATATATATATACATACATATATATATATATATATATATATATATATATATATATATATATATATATATATATATATATATATATATATATATATATATATATATATATATATATATATATATATATATATATATATATATATATATATATATATATATATATATATATATATATATATATATATATATATATATATTAGATATTATAAAAAGTGCACTTTCAGAAAATGAGAATTTGACTTGAAGAAATGATGAATTTTTCAGAAACGTGGTTCAAATTACTTATTAAAATATTTCAAGAACTCGAGAATCAAGAGACAACTGATCCCGGAAATAGATTTTAATATTAATCAGATTTCTTAAGAGCCACGTGACCAAACATGAAGAAAAGTGAATCTCGTGTCATTCTTAAAGGTGGGATGAAAAGACTTTTTATTGGTAACCTAGAAGAAAAATTTACTCAAATCAAACGCTCGCTGAGAAAGAATAATATGTGTCGAATAAGAAAAAAAATTTGAAATATATTTATTTATTTATTTTTTACATAACATATCTTCTAGCAACAAGAAAGCATATTAAGAATAAATAGTTATGTCATTAAAACGAATTCAACATTGATTAAAAAAAAGTGTGGTATTGTCGCCATTGGACGACTATACCACGCTGCATTTATTAAAAGTCCACCAGCACAAACTTTCCATTAATTAATTTCAGAAAATTTCTCTTTATCATCCATAGTATTCCAACATTGCTATTTCGTGTATATTCTAATATATATGATTACTGTAGATCAATATATAAATACATAATATACAAACCAATCAGAAATTGATCTATTGTTGATAACCACATAATTATCAACACTCATATAGACAAACAAAAATCATTGAGATAATTTCAGAAATTTTTTAGTTGATTTTTGTAAATAATGTATCATAACTGCAATCTGTGGTTACGAAGTTCTTCAGAAATCGATTCTGTTAACTTGATAATTAGAAGATAAAAAATATTTTTTTTAAATTTCTATCTCAAATGCAATAAATAAAAAGTAAATAATTTGAATAAGATTTAATATAAAATTATGAATTTTTAATATACTCTTTTATGGTGAAACACTGAAATATTTGCTCAAAAAATTTAACAGTAATGAATAGAAATAATATAATAGCAATAATGAACGGGGAGAATACATGTAAGAATGATAAAGAAACAATATTGTGGGAAATAAATAAAAAAAACGTCGATTTTTGTTTAAGTTTCAAATAAAAATTCAATCTTACTCAATGCGAGCTGTAAGCCTATGACCATAAAGCTCCAAAACAGTTTTTTTGTCGTAACCTAACCTAACCTAACAATACTGGGGTTGTAGATGAACGCTGCATTATATCTAATTTTTTTGTTTATCTAAAAGGGGAAAATAATAATGATTAAGTAAGATAATAAAATATATTTAAAAAAAATCTCAGTGATGATGATAATTGAAAAAATTATCCTTTTAAATATTAATCATATTTTAATTTTTTGAATTATCGTACTTAGAAAACATTTCAAACTCTATAATGATTTAGAAAATTATTTTAAGTGTATTTGAGTTACTACACAAATACGGGTATACATATAAAATTCTATGTAAAATAAATTCTAAATAAAATGAAAATTTGTATATAATGAACCAAATAGGAAACGGAATCTTATATATTATTCAATTTAATACATTTCAAGCTATTTCTTCAATATTTTTTCACTGTATTATTTCTCTTAAATTATAATTTAATTTACTTTTGAATGTATTATGCATTAGACAATTCACTTTGATTTCAGTTTAAATCATTAAGCCTACTGAATTACCAGTTTATTTTAATTTTCCATCCCCTTTATTCTACGCAAACTGTCTACTTAATTACTTTAAATCAGATTGATGTTGTATGAATCAGAATAATTTTTTTGGATTCTGAAAATCCTTTGGGTTTTTTTTTTTTTTTTTTCCAATAGGAAAAAACATTTATCCACTTTCCAAAAAAATCAATAATCACAATTATCATTCCCGCAAAGGGTACAACACTTCAGACGATTCATAAAAATAGATAATTGTAAGAAAATAATATGTTCTGCTTACTGAGCCACCACAAAATGTGGATGAATTACTATCGTTTGCGGAAATAAACTCATTTTCTTTCGGCTTAAATTATTCGCAGACGATTAACAAAAAACCATTTATGATCATTTTCTTGTTCGAAAGCTTAAAAAATACACTAATTTCAACATCTTTCGTCGGAACTGTAAATTTGTTATTGAGAAAAAATCCTTGAGGGGCTATAAGACCCACACTTTCTTAACCTAAGGCAATATTCGGCTTGTTTCAAAAGAAGGAAAACTTAAAGAAATATTTTGAAGATCAGGGCAACCCAGCCTTTAAGAGCAAAGGTCGGAACAACCCTAGTAAAAAACTAAAAAGGTGTGGCATTGGTTTCCGCAAGTGGTTTTAACAAACTTTCGAAATTATGGTGGTCAAAAACACAGAAAAATACTGTTTAATTATTGAATTTTATATATAACTCTGATTGAATGAACTTGTAATATTCGATTCTTAATTATTTCTATATCATAAAGAAAACATATTTCTAAGCATGCTGATAAATATAGTTAAAATTCCCATGATTATTATTTATTTATTATTTTTGACTATATCTTATAAATATATAGTAAACGAAAGCATTAGAAGTAAATAATTCTAAAGATTACTATTTCTATCAGTAAACTTAGAGTATTTTTCCAAAATAGTTGAAATGATTTATTGTAAAATTATTGTACTTGTCGAAAATAAGAAATAGTGAACTTCATTTGAAATCAGATCATATAAATCACTCCAAAGTCATAACTTTTTAATTAATATGCTGAATGTGTAATAAATTTTAACAAAATAAGCCGTAATTTGAGAAAGCACTCTTGGAAGTTAATATTAAATTTGTAATGCGTGATGTTTCAATGAATTAATAACCCCAAATAGTTAACCTTCCATTAACAATTAACCTCCTTTAGCATTTGTGAGTTGGATTGTATATATTAGGAACAATTACATTTAAAAAAGCTATAAAAATACAGTTTTAAAAATTTTAAAAATAAAAAACTAAATAAAATTACTAGATAAGATTCGATTTCCACACACACACACACACACACACACACACTCACAGGTGATAAATTTTTGTTTTATTTTCTTCTTCTATCATCATTTTGGAGATCTTACTGAATATCAAATAACCTAATATCACGGAATTTAAATCTAACATGAATATTTTAAATGTTGAACTCAGTAAGTTATGTGATTGCAAAATTTGTATAGAAATTTTAAAAACGAAGAAACCTAAAGCCTAAACCTAACCTAAAGTTTTTTATGTTTATCGATATCATTCGATATCGATAAACATAAAAAGCCGAGCTTACGGAAAAAATCAGATTCCAAATGTATACATTTTATGCAACGGTAGATTTTATTTAATTTTAATAAATTTATCATTTTAACTTTTATTATTTTAATAATCATTTTTTCAAATTTTTATTTTTAAAATCTTTTATTTAAATTAAAAAATTTTTTTGGTTTTTTATATTTTTGACTTGCTTTAGAAATGCATTCTCATTTGAAAATATTCCATTACATTAAAATACACATTTCCTTTGAAAATACTAATACTAAACAAAAAAATAAAATATTTATTTTATAAAATGAAACTACATTTTTTTTAACCGAGATGATTTTAAGCATTTATGATTTTTGAGAATAAATTTTAGTAATTGTGATGATTATATCTCTTGTTAATAATAAAAATTCCATAAAACTTATAATAAATGGATACTAACATAAAAACAGAAATTAATTTAAAAAAATCTGTTGTTTTTAAAATTTAAATTTGTTAAAAATAATTTTTCTATTACTTTTAAGAAATTTAACAAAGCATTAATCTTTATATATTTCAATATATAATGTAGTTTTACTTAAATATGAAGAAAAAATACAGTAAACAAAAACTTACCTTTTATGATTTGATTCAAAGATCAAATATCGTATTTAGTTTTCGATTCATTTTGCATAAAATTTAACATTTTGATTTTTGTTTTTTTAACAGTTCCATTGCATATGAATAAACTCTTTTCATTTTATTGCACCGAATTATCTTGAAATTTAGTAACTGCAAAGAAACACTTTTTTTAAAATAAACGTTATGAATTTTATATTTTTCATTTATAATAAATTGTGAAATTTACGTTGACTCTTTCCTTTTTACTGCACTAATGAATCAACCTTTTCCATTTTATTATACCAAATTTTCTTTCAATTTAATAACAGCAAGGAAAAATGTTCTCACTTTTCTTTAAATAAATGTTATTTACGAATTTTGCATTTTTCATTTATGTAAATTGAGTAATTTACATCAAATCATTCTATTTTATTATACCAAATTTTCTTTAAATTTAGAAACTGCTAGGGAAAAAGTTCTCAGTTTTCTTTAGATAAATATTATTTACGCATTTTGTGCATTTTTCATTAATATAAACTAAATAATTTACATCTTCACATTGCTTGCGTAAATTAATGTGAATCGGCTTTTATATATTTACATTACATTTTCCTTCCAATTCACTTAGTTGTTTTATCTATTTTATTTCTAAGTATTCAATATTAAATTTAATTAAATTTTTTTCACATATTTAGTATTTTTTTATCAGACTGTAATCTTATTTTTTAGCATTTTTTATGCAGATTAATATTATGATGAATAAAAATTAATAATAAAACTAATATATATGATAAATTAATATGTATGATTCGGGTATCCGTAATTAAATCCAATTACAATTCATTTTCATAATTATGATAATACAGAGCCAAATTAAGAATTGTCTTATTTTTTGCTTTTACTATGCAGTGGAATATTTCACTGGCTAGTTATTTATGTTCTACGGTGTTTTTTTTTTTTTTATTTATGGGAGGAATTCTTACAGTCAAATGACCCCTTCTCACCCCTCATTCCTCAAGTAAACAACTTACCGTTCCCATCTAATAACAGTCTTTTCCACAGTTAACCATCTCCAAACCGAAACGACTACACTCATTTAGAAATGGGTGCGGAAAATAATGCTAAGTTTTGGAGAAAAAAACCATTTTAGCTTCAAAGTTATGTTGAAGATATTTTTGTTTATTTATTTTCATTTCTTAAAAGATGAGCGGGTTTTTGTTGTGCTCGTGCTTTATTGGTAAATAATAGGTGTGGTTAAGAACGTGTAATTTTCACGTACCATTGTTTTCATCTTCTTTAAACCCCGAGGGGGGATCTCGCTTTCACCTCACCCGTTTATTTTCTCGGTAATTTTATTGACATTTAAAAGAGAAATATGCTTCACAATACGATAAACATCATTTACATAATAAAGTTATTTAATATAGATGAGGTTTATATATATATATATATATATATATATATATATATATATATATATATATATATATATATATATATATATATATATATATATATATATATATATATATATATATATATATATATATATATATATATATATATATATATATATATATATATATATATATGTATGTATATATAGTTTTCCATTTTAATTCAAATCTAATTTCTGACTCAATTTCTTCACATGATTATGTATTTTTTTACATTTATTTTATGTTTATCCATTTGCAGAAAACTATGAATTGTTCTATATATTATCAAAGTATTTTTGAACTGATTATGCAAACTTTTCAGTTGGCTTTCTTAAGTATCTTTTGTTTTATTTTTAATTGAAAGTCTTGTTATGTCTTATTAATTTTATTTTATCAAATAAAATCATATTAATTTTATTCAAAAAAATTCAGCACCTGACTAAGTGTAACACATTGCCTCAAAACTGTTGTTAAGACATTTAAACATCACAGACATCAAGGGGGGCTATTTACAGATAACAAAGCAGCATTCCCGTGTCGCAAGAATGAAAACCTAGAAAATCCCCTAGCACCCACCTTTAGAGGGGTGTATTTAGAAAACAAAAAAAAGAAAAAAAACATATTCCAGGTCTTTTATAGTCTAGTGGTAGGACAATTCTCGTCAGTGTTATAAGTCTCGGGCTCGATTCCAACCACTGTTGAAAACTGGCAGATGGATGCTACGCTTCTGCTTTCGGCATGTATGCATATTAGTCTATGTGCTTAAGAGTTTTCGGAGATTTCTTCTTTGTGACGTGGATATATGTAAAACGGAAAAAGTGTCCTCTCAGAAACTGGGGAAGTCCATATCTTTTACAACAGCCTTCAGCTATTAGACTCTCCACTAGTCAGTATGAAAGAGAAAAGTGAAACATCCATGTATACCGTAACTTTATAGAAGCTGGGATCAAACCCAGGATCTCTTCCATTCCAAAGACCCTGGTTCTATACCCCAACGTTTCGATGAATCCATAGGGTAATTGTAAAAAAATAATCCATAGGGTATCCTATTCAATCTTTTTTACAATTTATCTAACTATTTAAATCAATAATAAGTACTTTATGTATTTTAATTTAAATATTATTGTGTAAATAAAATTCTAAACTAAAAACAAAGTTTTTACACCATTCTAGAGTCAAATATGATTATTTATCACGAAAATATATTGAAAAATTTTCACTTTTTACTATGCTTGATTTAATTGATTTTTAATCTATTAACAGATTTTTAGAGAATTCATTATAAATACATACATTCAACGATATAATAAGCTGTTATGAGACCAAATGATAGAATTGTGAAATATCCTAATATTTTACTTTTATTTTTATATGATACTGTTTAAGGAAAAGTGTGTTTAAATGCAGGATATTGTCAACGGTTCTCAAAAATCGTCACTTTCCTAGGCAGTTTTTTAACACGTGACAAATTTTTTTAAACACGTGACTTTTTTTTTTAGTTATTACATCTTTTCAAAATCTTCTATCAAACACTAAAAATCAAAAATCGCTGTAATGTAAAGTAATAATATCTAGAATTAACAAATATTTTTTATTATAAATTTTCTATTGATAAATTTCAATCATTTTTTTTAAGTTTTACTTAAAAATTTAATAAGAAAGATATTTTTCTATTAAATTATAAAAAGGTTAAAAGTATTGTAAACAGAAAAATACTTGAAGTAATTAATTAAAGTATAAATTAATTTTTTAATTGTATATAAATATAGAAATATTATAAAATTAATATAGATTATTAGTTATAAATACAAATAATTTTTTAATATAACAATTATATACATCAAGATTTGGACATTTCTATAGTTGTATCAGTTTCAAGACTAAAATAGGACAAAAATATTGTTATATATTAGAAGATGTTATGTTTGAAAGAATCAGAAAGAAGTGTTTGTATGTTTCTTTCAATATCTATAGGGAATTAGCTTTTGAAAGATTTTTGCAAAGTAATCTTGCGTATTCACCACTTGAAAGGAATCCCAAAAAATTAAAAGCTTACATTCAAAATGTATGGACTTCTATTTCCTGGACACAATATAGTCAAATAATAGGATCTCTCACTTCAAAATACGAAAGTTGAGTATTCGTTCAAAATAGTTGAAGAATAGGAGATAAATGTTAAGTTTGTTCTTTCTACAAGCATATCTGTCAAGCTAGGTACTTGAGAATTTTTCAAAATACTTTTTTAACAATTAAGGAATATGCGCGCGCGATTCGTCATAGATAAAGAATCATCCTCAAAAACAATATGCAGTGGATATACCAACTGTCTTATAGTTACTTTTAACAGATGAGCTATTAGATAAGAAATATAAAAACATCTAATATCTTATTGCCCAAAAGTAGTTTAGGAGTCTACTCAAAAAAACGTTGACTTGAAGATTTAATTACATTAGGTTAAAGAGATAGGGAATAATTTTCAAAGATCAGTCGAGTTATATTAATATTTGTTAGTCTTTGTTATGGCTATTTTTTCTTATTCATGTCCTCTATACTTAAAAATCCTTCACCAATATCGACAAGAGATATCAGCATGTTACAATGTGTACCTTTTTCTCCTTCAGAACTTGCTACCCATAAAATAATGAAGTCTTCAGTACACGAACTGCTAACTTCTCCGAAAGACCGCGAAGCCAAAAAACCATTTTTTAACTCCTCGGATAAATATTTAGACAAGTCACCGGAACACGACAACATCTCGTCTTTTCTCATCGTTCAAACAGCCGTGAAAAAAACGCGTGGCCCTACATTTCTTTTTCATAAAATAAGAACACTTTCTGATCGCAAGCGAATCCAAACTCTAATAAATCGGTGCTCATTGAAAAAGGCGGTACACAATTTCCACTGGAAAAAAGGTTTCGACTACTTTCTAGATTTATGATATCTCTATTAGTGTCGTTTGCTGTATAATGCATTTCTCTCATAAAAGAGGGAGGGGATCGTCCCCAAATATAAGCCCCCATCCCATAAAAAGGGGGGCCTCCTGGATGAATTGTTGTTTGTTGCGAAGAAAGCGGTACAGGGGGAAAGGACAATGGAACACCAGAAAAATAGCATGATTCTAAGTATATTGATGCCAGCAACGTTTGTATATGGTTATAAAAGACACCCCAGTGCAAACAAAACATCGGCTATGGATCCTTTAAAGTTTGCTTTTATGACGAGCTTCTGTAAACTTGCAACTGCATTATGCTTCTTCTGGATTCAACGCATTTTTAAACACAATCAATCATCGGAGCCATCCAATTTACCTAAGTAATCCATTTTTATAAGCGTAAGGCTATAAGTTACAATCGTTTCCAGACTGAGTACAAAGGCATGCCGCAGTTTGTAGGTTTTACTAATAGGACGTAAGAAAAGTAGGAGACATAAAAATTCCTGTGCAGAAATAACATTGTTTGATTTGAAAACATTACAGAAATAGCATTGTTTGTTTGCTTTACTTATTCGTCTTCGGAAAAGATTTTACATTGTTTGTGTGTACATGGCTTATTCCACTCTAAGGAAAATACAGATAACAAAAAGTAAAGTTGCTAGATAATATAAAAATTGATAAAGAAATCATATACAAAAAAACAATAAGGAATTGGGAAAAAATAAGAAGAGAAGTGTGTAATTAGATAATTCCGAACGCAGTGACTAAAGATAATTAAAGTTATAGAATTTTACAATTTGAATTAAATGTAGATTTGGATACAATACATACATGCATGCATGCATATATATATATATATATATATATATATATATATATATATATATATATATATAATATATATATATATATATATATATATATATATATATATATATATATATATATATATATATACAGAGAGAGAGATAAGATAGAGAAAATTAAATAATTAAATATAGATTTAGAACGAAAAATTCTTCAAAACATCTGAGGTTTGAAAATTCAAATTTCAGCTTTTTTTTAAATTAAATTTTGAATTTTTAAAACCATTAGAAGAAAAATCAGCACTTAAATACCATCATTTTCACAAAAATTATATCATCAAATGTTGTAAATATTTTTTAAAAATATAAATGAAAGAAAAAGATACTTTATATTTTTTTCATTGAAACGAATACATAAAAAAAATTTTAAAAAATTCATATTCCAATTTTTACAATGGCGTGGTTATAGAAAACATATTCATAACTCGTAATATTTGGCCCTATGTTTTCTTCAAGGAACGAAAAGTCTTTTACAATGTCTTAGTGCAAAATATAATAGGATATTTTTCATATCTTGCACAGCTCAGTGTGTGAACACAACTTTAAGTTAATTTATTCTACTAAACTGGAAAATAACATAACTTGTATTTTCATAATATCGTTGCATAAAAGCCTTATGAAAGAAATATTTTATGTAAATGACATTTCCAAAAATTTTGAAATGTAAGCTCCTTTATAAAAATAGAACGTAAGATTACAAATTCATAAAATGAAAGTCCGAAGTGAAGGATTTATAGTAGTCTGATGGATAATGTTTTTTTTTTCAATTTTTAAATCAAATTTGAATTCATTTGAACTCACTCTGAATAAATGTTTTGATAATACCCAACTTGATTCATTTTCTAATTATAGTTTACTTCAAAGAGATTTATAGAATGGAATCAAATGAATCATGCAATTTGGATTTAAAAGGATATTAATCATGTAAAATAATAAAAATGTATGAAAACGGGATAATGCATTTAGCATATTATTTCCATGTATATATATATATATATATATATATATATATATATATATATATATATATATATATATATATATATATATATATATATATATATATATATATATATATATATACATACATTCATATGCTTTAAGGGTCCGCTTGAACTTTACGAGACATAAAATGTCCATAAGCTCGCATCTTTTTTACTCACACTGCTTTAAGAAAGCAGAATATGTAAATAATATGATTTCTGAGTAAGGCATATAACATTATATCTGTATAAGCTTCCACTTCTAATTATATACTTGATATAATATATCATAGATCTTATAGCTGATCTGGTAATTGAAAAATCAATTCTCTGGCCTTCTGTTCAACAGATCATAAGGAATTCTCACTTCATTTCTGGCTATTTATATTGATTGGGAATCCATTTTAAGCCCCAGCCTTATTGGATTAGTTTTCTTACGCAGAATTTGACCTTTATGTGGCAAATGAATCAACCCATTTATGCATCCTACTGTGGCGAGTAATTTGAATAAATTGTTTATTTATAAGATGAAATTATATTTAGATTAACATTTTACTTCAGATAGACGAAAAGTTCTTTTAAAATTGCTGGTACATTATTGGTGGATATATTATTGGCTCAACCCCTTCGTTTAATTCTTATAACAACTACAAAAAAACGTTAAATTTGAAAATTTAAATAACAACTTTTTTTTTCACTTGCAGAATAGTAAAATAATTTAATAAAACTACTATTTTTTGTCAGTTGTTATAATGTCATACTTTGAGAAACCCTTAACATGCACGCTAGTGACTGTAGAAAGACATGCCGCAGTTAGAGAAATGCTCTTTTTTGTGAAGACTGATAATTTTTGAATGTGAAAAAGACCCAACACCAACAACTTTGTGTGTGGCATAGATAAAAAATAATTGATTAAAAACATTTAAAAACTCTGATTTTGACATGGAGTACAACAATGATTCTTTGCGGGTTGGAAGGCAATGACTTCGTCCTTATTTTTGTATTAATACATGATTTTTTAAAAAAATCTTCAATTTGATTAAAGTTTATTCTGAGAAAATTATTTTACCAAAGATGTGTTCATAATCCATTGCAACACGGTATTACTCCATACAATACTGGCTTAGATTTGAAATTTGATTTAAGCTGGAAATTTGGCTTCAAATAGAAGCCCCAAGGAAATAAATTTACCATTCATCATATTTTAATATCATGTCTAGAATTTAACTAACAACGTTTACACTATTTTAATGCTGATATTTTTACTTTATTTGATTTAATAGGGGATCCACCCCATAGAAACCTCTTTGCTTTTTTAAGGGCTGTAGGTTTCCTTCATTTTATCTAATTTCTATTTTAAAATTTTAAATTGTATATACATTTGAATTTTTTCTTTTATATATTCTAGAATTAGGTTTTAAAAAATTATATACATTGATTTTTGTTTCTTAAAGTTTTAATGTTGCTTGGGTTTTTGAAAAAAAATTAATAATTATAAAAGAAAAAAAGAAGAAAAATCGTATACAGGTAACCCTCCTATAACACGGTATCTTATAACACGGTTTCGCTATAACACGATTCGTAAATTGCGAGAAAATTCCTACAACACGTCATCCTATAACACGGTTTCGTTCCAATTAAAAGTCGCTAAATCAATCGGAGGCAAAGGTTTTGTGGATATGGTTACTGAAGACATTCAAGAATTATTAGTGGAAGAAGAAGTTGACGAAGCGGATTTGATGGAAATGGCATCCCTGGATGCGAATCAAATAGACTTTGAGGACGCCTATGCTTAGCGGAAAATCTCGAGTCATTTTTCTTGAAAACAGACCCTTCCACGGAAAGAAGTCGAAAATTCAAAAGGGAGCTGCAAAACTGTTTAACTCCATACCGCGAAATTTACAATGACCTAGTAAGAACTAGTCAGCAAAGTTCGATTACAGATTTTTTTTAAGAGGGGAAAACATACAAAAACTTTAAATAGAGAAAAAAAGTTCTGAAAGTGAAGACGATATCGTTCCACCCAAAAAACGTTCTCGGTTGATTGTACTGAGCAGTGACGACGAATAAATTCATTAAATTAGGGTTGCGTTAGATTAAAATATTTTTTTCTTACTTTGTGTTGGATATACATTTATTATTTAATAAAAATTAAGTTGCTTATGTCGAATTAAAAAAAATATTTGTTTTTTATAAGTTTTTGGAACGTAACTCCCCTTTTTGTTCTAGTTCTGGGTCTCATACAACACGATTTCACACAACACGGCATTTTCTAGGAACCTAACTACCGTGTTATAGGAGGGTTACCTGTACTTGGCGCAGCATGTCCATTTTTGGACCTTGCGCCATAAAACCCAACCAACCAACCTTTCACTTTTCATGGTGATAAACTCACTTAATGTGTTATACTGTAATTTTCAAAGTTAGCAATGTTCTTATATTTTAATTTTTTCACAATATAATGCAGCCTATTTTCTGAATAATAAAAATGATTTCTGCAATTTCGGTTTCTAATATTTCAATTTGAATAATTTATTTCCTTGACATAATAAATTTAAAACCATCTATATTGAAAAAATTTCTTCCAACTTTTCAGTACAGTATATATAATTATAAAACACATCTTATTTAAATTTCGCATCATGCATTTTATTTCTGCTTTTTTTTTTGTCAACCTTTTTCATGACATTTTTTTTATCATTTCATTTATTAATAGCTTAATTTAACTAATAAAAATATAAACCCTTTTACACATGTGCGTACGAAAGGAGAAGAGGCACAATAAATGTCACAGAAGCATTTATATCTGCACCTCACCTGCACCGATGGAAGAGGAGAAAAAATAATGGATGAGAGGGGGGCACCCTGTTGGAGAAGGGATGGAGCGTGACAAATCAGATTGGGTGACAGGTATTGAACTAACGCTCGGTAGGGGGTCGCGGGGTCGACAGCAGTTTACTAAAAACATCAGAGTTCGATGCGTCGGAAACTTTACGCCAAACTAACTCCCTATAGTTCCCTGATTTCATTGATGCTAATCAGATCGAAAAAGTGTTAGAATCTTTGGAAGGGGGGTGTTGAAAACGACTATATCCTCTGTAGCAGAGATGCCTTATTTTTGTCTGGTCCTCCTCTACGCTTGCAGTTCATAGTTAAATTTAATTTGTGCGTTTATTTATGACGAAAATTTCATTTGATTTGTGTGTCAATAAAAAATATTTTTTCCGTTCGTTGAATATTCGGTAATGTAAAAATAAATAAATAGGAATAGTATGTGTTTTGTTTTAGATTCCAGTTTCGATTGAATTCGCTTAAAATTCTGTAACAAATCGTTGCATTAATTAATTGTTTCACCGAAAATTTTCTATTTCATTGTGCAATGTGTCATAAAAACTTCAAATTTTGTGAGGCCTATTTTTTTCTCTACCCTGTGTTTGCTCATGTCATATTTTGACATCATATAACGGTCACTCTAATAGCTAACTCTAAGGCCTCGTAAATAAATAACTGCATATTTGCTTTCTAGAAAAACCTTTCACTGGTTCCCGTGTCTCAAGAGAGTAAATCCAAAAGATCCTAATGCGCAAGCTGATTTGCATGCATAAAGTAGAGAAGGAACAACTATCACACAATATTTGTTCTACCATATTTGGATTCAAATTTGATCATTTTTGGTCCGAAAAGTGTACTTTTACCATTTGGTTGTGGTTGGCCATCAGTAAATTGATAAACAAACAATCATATGCTTTAAATTCATCACACTTGGTCCAATATTTTATCAGTTTGATGGCGTGGTAAGCAGATATTAAAACTGAAATGGAAAATAAGTTTTCATAAAATAATTTCAAAATTAAAATTCTGTGAAACATAAGATCTAAAGAGAAAAGTTTATAATTATTAGACATTAAAATACATAAAATTTTTACATGATATCACATATCTTTTTAACTATTTGCGTTTCTTCACATGTTCAATTAAAAGTTAAAAAACTGTGTCGTCTAACAATAAATATTTACTAATACTTAATATTAATTTCCCTATAATTTTTTAGGAAATTTGGAAATTATTATAGAAATGACTTCTTTTATTTCAATTCGTCAAATGAGGAACTCGAAAAAAAATTCCAAAATATCTTTTATTTTGGCACAAATTTGGTTTTGACATTGAATGAAAGAAATGTTCGTAGAAGAATCTAGAGTTAACAATTGTGTGTGTCGATGAATTATGTATTTGGTATATCAACATATAAGATTTGAGTAGCAATGATACACGTATTATGCATAAGAAATAGTAAAAATACACTTTCAATGTTCTACAGTAAATTTTCCAGTGAGTGAATTATTTTCAATGTATAAGGCATACAATTCGATAAACAACAATTCTACCGTAGGAATAGTAAAAGTATTTCCAAAAAGTTCTGCTTAAAGTTCCAGTGTGCGAAAATTAATACCAGAATACAAGACAAAAATCTGAAATCTATCAAAAGAATAGTAAAAAGAATTTTACTCTAAGTTTTTCAATAAACAAAAATTGTTTATAAAGTTGACATTTTGAAAATAATATTGAATCATTAAAAAAATTATTATAATAACTCTACCTTTGAAATGGTAAAAATAACACTTCCAAGGTTTTGATGTAAATTTTCCAAAGAGCCAAAATTGTTTCCAAAAAATATGAGACGCGTGTAAGAATTTTATTAAAAGAATTGTTAAAAGTAACATTTCCAATGTTCTGTTGTATAGTATCTAATAAGGTAAAATTATTTTATTAAAAATAACATAAAAACATACTAAGGGAAAGGTAAAAATCACAATTCCAATTATCTGCGGTAAATTTTCCAGTGAGTGAAAATGATTTCCAAAGTCTAAGATATTCTTAGTAGCACTGCCGAAGAAATGGTGAAAAAATTTCTAGTGTTCTACTGTAAATCCTGCAACGTACGAAAATCCACTTTGAAATATCTGACACAGAGAGAAACTACCGAAGAGGAATAGTAAAAGCAGTATTTGTAACGTTTAGCTGAAAATTTTTCAGTAAGTGCACATTTAGAATAATAACTCTAGTCAAAAAATGGTGAAATTAGCATTTCCAATGTCCTATTATAAATTTTCCGTGGGTGAAAAATTATTTCCAAATCATAAGACAAATTTAGATATTCCTTTACAGGAATAATAAATATTTGAAATGTTCTGTGGTAAATTTTCCTATGAATTACAATTTCTATTCACATGGTTCTTAAGGTTTTCTAATATAAGGAAAGTTATAAAAGAACCCTAATCGATAACATAAGGAGAGTTATAAAAACCCTAAGCAAAAAGGTCCAAGGATCTTATTGTCAAGAAATTTCTTTGTTAGCTAAGTACCTTCTTATTAAGGAACAACAATTTATGAATTTGAATCAAAATTTGAAGTATTTGATACCTGAACTTGATGAAATTCATAGGTTCTTTTCTTCTATTTCTAATGATTATATTGATGTGTGGGTAACATTTTCATAAAATTCTCTGAAAGGTTAAGAATATATCTGTTATAACAAATTTAATTTTAAGCATGTGTTATAACTTTCTAAATTAATAAAGTTAGAAGTTATTATTTGTTTTAAACAGATACTTGTATCGTAAATTTTTATGTGATTTGTTCATTTTATATAATTTCTGAATTCTTGGTGACATACTTTAAGAAAATTTTTTTTTGCAAAAATTGATAAAACATCTGATAGTTATAATAATCATGAAAAACTTTGTTTTATTTAATCTTATGAAAGAAAATTTACGTAACAAAGCATATCTGTATCTTTCGACCTCATTGTGGAAAATATTTGTCAATCATTGTAGAATACCTTTTACGAGTGAAATATATGTAATAATGTCACAAATATAAATATCTTAAAGTTTATTTATGAACGATTTTAAATAATGTTAAATTTTTTAAAATAGCAGACAAGGACTACAATGTAATAAATATACAACTCATTAGAAATATTGTTTTGAAAAAATTAGGAAAAATAATGCAGTAAAATCAAAGTAGCAAAGTAAACTTCTGCAAGATAAAAATTTTTTTGTTGTTTAATGTAACAAACTTTTTGTTATTCAACATAGAACTTACAAAAATTTTTTATCTTGATGATAAGTCCAAATCTTAAGACTAGAACTGTGTGATTTTATAAAAAAATATCTGTAGACGGTTAACAACATTTAAGAAAAATAAAGCAATAAAACAAAATTATATAAGAAATCGCGCATGCACACAAACGGCAATTTTTATAAAATTTAACTTGAAATGTTATATAAAATTGCTAGTTAATCAATCGTCTCACTGTGTGAAACTGAATGTAATTACTAGTGCATCGTGATAAAATATGTCAACGGTTATTGCTAAATTCCATTCATATATTTAACGTTCCATTCATATATATTATTATACTTTAAAAAGTTTACTCAAACTCATTTAAGTAAAATCAAGTTATATTATTCCATCGAAAGCTCAACTAGGAATGAATCACTAATAGCAGTAATTTTCTCATCAGCATAAAAAAAAGAATAAATTTCATAAAAGGTATTGCAAAATCGAACAAAATTATTCTACATTCACGGTACTCTGTTAAAAAAATAACCGTTACGAAGTCCCGAACTCGAATGTTCTTTTTTATAAAAAGAGTGAGAATTCGTATCAATGGAAATACAATGGAATGAGCGCTTGTATCAAAGTGCACAGTCATCCAAGTCAAAAAGTCACAGATGGTAAATCAGTGGGAATTAGTAACCAACGCATTCACCTGATATCAGACAGGTTTTGAAGTTAGTATGCCGTGACTGGCAACATATGCAGATAAAAGCAAACGATATTTTGTTACAAGTGAAAGCCATCACAACTCAACCGAATCATTTTCGAAGTTTTTTTTTTGTGACCATATGTTACAGGTAAATGTTCTCTAGAGAAAAAAGAATAAATTAATTTATTTGATAAATTTTCAATTCATTTAATTCTAAATTCTAAAAAGTATTCAAACATTAGGAATAACTTCAAATGGTAATAAGTTCCTAGTAACAAAATTAAATCGTGATATGAATAACTTCATAAAGCCCAAAACATCCTTATAATTAAATGCTAATCAAAGTTATAATATTTAGAGCAAAATACAGCAAATATAATAAAATTTAAAAAAAAACGGTTGTTTGATCTAATGACATTTACATAATATCATTCACTAGTGTTTTCATTTTTGAAATTATTAATTTTTTAAATTCTCATAAACATAAAAAAGAATCTTTATTTAATTGATTTTACTATTCATTTTTAATCTTGAAAATTTATGCAGTTGAAATAAAGGTGAGAATAAAGATGTATCAAGTTTAAAAGCTGAATGTACTGTTTCTGCTTGCATAAATTACAGAATTTTACTAATAAAATCAAATCAATATATTATCTTTCCAAAATAAACAAATATGCCTTAGATATAGTGCCATAGTACAAATTATTAGCATCGTGAAAGCACAACTCTAAGTTAATGGTTATGGATGTATAAGAATAAACAATAGCTAAACATTATTTTACATGATTTCCACAATGAATCTACCGGATAATTTATTAAAAGATTAAATTTTGCTCTTTTTGCTGCGTATTTCAGAATTTTTGTCAAGAAATATCGGTATCTGGTTAATTTAAAATAAAAGCTACATTTTCTTTCAAAATTTTGATTAGAGTTTTTAACTAATTTAAAAAATAATTAAAGCTTATTTGAATTCTCGCAAAGTTTCTTATACCACGATACATAATTTATTTAAATTATGTAACATTCCTTCCAAATTTTTTCTCGCTTTAAGAAAGAAACTGTGATTTTTTCTTTTTTTTAGTGATTTTTTTCTATTTTTTTTTTCAATTGTCATCTTTCCGTTATTAGTGGGAAAATATTTAAAATATGTTTTCTTTTTTAAAAAAAATAGATTAATAGTAGGTTAGTAATTAAAAATAGATTAATAATAGAATAGTAAATTAAAATTTATTAATTATAGATTAGTAATTGAAAATAGATTAATAATTGATTGGTATTTTTTTAAAAAAGCTTAACTTAAATAATTATTCTAAAAATTTTTTAAAAAGTACTGTCTCACTCTTCATAGAATGCTTTTTCACCTTTACAAAATATAGACGTTTAACATATTTTGTTGTTAACTATTTCGTAAGATAATAAAGATATGTATAAAATTATGAAATTTATACGTACTCAAATACTTTCATTTATAGTGAACCATTGAAATTTATTTTACCTTTAGAATATAATTTCTATTGTAAGTATCTTGTCACCCTGTGTCATTCATTTTATATTCCAGTCATTTCTTTTGTAAATATGGTGCACGCGTTTTCAAATGTATGATTTTTTTTATCTTTGGCAATAATGGCAAAACAATGTTTATCTTTGCTGCTTTCGTTAAACGTATATTCTTTCATATTTTATTCTTTAAAGAATCAGTGAGATTGGCACCACCATAAGACAAAGCACTGTCGTTAATGTGATTCATCGAACACAATTACAGAATTTCCAGAACATCTTAAACGAGAAGATTCCAAGATGCCAAGTGATATTGATGTTGAGCGTATCTTGCACAATCCTAGTAATTTTGTGAAATCAGCGGCAAGAGAATAGAATATACTAATTTCGATTGTGCGTAAGGAAAAAATTAAAACTATATGCTACTAAAGTTCAAATTATTCAAATCTTGAAACTGTACGAAAGGTGCAGAAGGATGAACTTTACAACAGAAGATAGAGGATAATACAGAATTTCTTTATCACACGCTACTCTGCAAGCACAGATGCTTATGTTAATCTTTTTGGTAGAGTAAATCGTCATAATGTGCACATATGAAGATCTGTAAATCGTCGTGAATATCCAGAAATACAAAGCGCCTATCCAAAAGTTAACCCGTAGTGTAGACTGATATGACGATAACGTCACTTGTCCTTTTTATGAAAAGAGACTTTATATCTGATATTTACCTAGACATGTTAGAAATTTTCATATCTCCTTAACTGAAAGGCTTAAGCCACACGTCCTTTTGCAAAAATGTGAATTAGCATCAAATTGGGATATATCGTTCGTAGAGGCATACGAACGAGATACCCTAGTGAGTACTATCGTTCGTAGAGGCCGCGGTGGCCTAGTTGGTTAGGGCATCGTTCTCATTTTCGGAAGGTAGTGAGTTCAAATCCCGGCTTAACCAAAGATCCGTCATGTTCACTAAAGGTGACTGGAGCACATTAAAACTGGGCATGGTCGCAGTGTCCTCCAAGTGAAATGACACCTCTGGGGGGTGGCAGGCCAAGTATTGGGAGTTTTCTGCTTGATCCCTGCTTTAAAATCACGAAGACTCCACCCGGCTGCTTCTATCAAACAGGTAGAGCCCAACTCAGGCCTAGGTACAGGGAAGCATGCTGGTGCAACAACAACTATCGTTTGTAGTTTTTCAACCATTTTTTAGAAAGATTAATTGGGCGAGATGATCTAAATTCCTTGGCCATCCAGGTCATCTGATGTAACGCCAGTGGACTTTTTCTTTGAAGATTCATAAAAAGGTCCTTTATAGAAGTTAAGAGTCGATTTTTGGTTTCTTGAAAATCAGGATTTTAGCCGCAGTAGCTTCTGTGGATGCTAATATGCTAGCCCGTACATGGGCTGCTGTCATGATATTTTCCGTTAGATGAGCCCCGCATATATGAAAATCCATTGGCAATGGCAATAAGACGTTTCATATCTATTTAACCATTAGTGTTATCAATTTAAAGCTATCTTCATTGTTTCATTAAGTATTAAACATAAAAATGTGTCTAAAATTTTTATGACTCTGTATGGAACCGATCGGAAATGCACTGGAATATGGATGAAAGGAGCCTTTACTTCAGTATTTAAGGACTTCAAAACTAAAAATAATTTTCCTGCATGAAGCACTTGTCCAATTTCCTTATCTAGCTAAGTTATATAAAGTAACATAAATAACATCCATACAACATTTGTCAACTGGTGTATCGTTGGTGATAAAACTGGAAAACTTTAATTCTCACTAAATTGAAACAAATCTCTTCTTATGATGTGCATATTCAATGGATCCCCTTACACCTGGACATTTCGGGTAATGAGGAGGAAGATATCTTGCCGAAGACTTGTGTCAGGAAGGCTGTGGCTACTACTAATTGTCTGACTTACATTGAACTGTATTCTGCTAGAAAACATACCGATAAAATGACTTTGTTTGTACCTCCGGCAAGTAATTGGTAACGTGCTAAATCTATTGATGAATCCCTCGCTATGAACTGCAACAGATGCGCCCAGACAGCTCTTTCTCGCTTTCTTAGTGGCTCCCTAAGAGGCCTTGTCTTCCAGGGTAGTCAACTCTCCCCCCCCCCGATTTGTCTGAAATATAAGCTAGAACAGTCTTCTCCGGCACGTATTCATAGGCGTTAGGCTTGCCCTACGACAACATATTAAATTTACTCGTGGTAGTCTATGACTTTTTGAGAGCGAATAAACTCGTAGATCTCGTCTAGCTGAGACTGGATACGGAGATTGACAACAGCAACAACAACATAAAGTTTATCTATTCATAAACTAAACTCCATGGCACGACAGCCCATGTGGGCCAAGGCCTACAGTACCCATAACTGTTTTCATGACCGAGGGCCCTGGGGTGCGAAGCATATGTCCCAGTTAGGTGGTCAGCCTAACGTAAGACCCCCAGTGTTTAGTTCCCAAGCATGCTTGGTACTCAGTTAATCGACCCACTGAAGGGATGAAAGGCTGAGTCAACCTTGCCCAGCCCGAGGATCGAACCTTGGACCTGTGTCATGGGAGCGTGAAACGCTGCCACTAAGCCACCGGGCTTCATGTCTATACATCAGACTTCATTTCATGGTGTAAAACATCGTTATAAGGATATGTTAATTAGATCTTTTTGTAAAGTGAACTTTTATGTATTAAAGTATAGAATTTTATATTTTCCCGCTTAAGCTGAACCTTCGGACAGATGAGATTTTTTTATTGTTTGGGTTTTTGTTTTTTCGGAATACCATACACCAGAAATTTCTAATATATGTTCTGCTTCTATTTTCCTTCTATTAATTTAATATTTATATCATCAATTCATAGATAAGCAGACTTCAGAAATATAGATATAAACTCTTTCCTTGGTACAATTTATATTAAGCAAGTATGAGGTAAGATAGGTATAAACTAAAAATTCCTGAAGCCAAATGTTGTTGCTGTTGCACCAACATGCTTCTTTGTATCTAGTCCTGAGATGGATTCAATCAGTTAAAGGAAACAGCCGGGAATCTTCATAATTTAGAAGCATGAACCAAGAAAAAGAAACCCAATACTTGACCTGACATCCCAGAGGTATCATTTCACTTGGAGGACATTGCAACAATGATATATTTAACATGCCCCAGCCACCATTAGCTAACACGACGGATCTTCTGTTGGGCTTGGATTCAAATCCTTCCGACAACGAGAACGAACCCCCTAACGAACCAGGCTATCGAATATCAAACCAGGAATCAAATATGAAAAATGAATGAAATAGAAAGTAGCCAACCTTATTTATTTCTTAACTTTGTTTTAATAGATGCTTAAACATAGTTTTAAGCATCTATTAAAATTAGGTTATGGCAATTGTTTTAGGTTATTAGAAAATGCAAGGAATACTTTGCAAATATGAATGCGGAAGGAAATGTTGTTATTAAAATGTTGCAAAGAAAGTAAATAGTTTTCTACTTGTAAATGATTAAGAATGTTTTTCAATTTTCCCTCTCGCTATCCCCCCATTTTTTTTTAAGAGCAGATGTTTTTGCTTCTTCTCTGTAAGCGATTTTTTTAAAAAAAATCGCTCGCTCCCACTTTTACCCTTCCCCTGTATTGGAAAATTATCGCCAAAAGGAATACCTTTCAATAGAAAAGGGTGAACATGGAAAACCAAAGCTTTGTCCATTCTCTATTCTATTTAAAAGAAGATAGGACAAAAATTCCGTCTCCATTATTTATATCAGGCCTTGGAACTTTTCTCGGATTGTGTGTATTCACTCCGTTCTAGAGGAGACAACATAGGCGATAAATTGGCACTGAATCCGAAATGCGAAACAATTTTCCGAACCAGTTGGCAGAATGTACCAGCAGGTGTTACGGTATCTTTTCGATTCAGACCATTTTATATTGAATTTATAAAATTGGGTTTTGTTGAATTTAGCATCAAACATAAACAGTTCATAATGAAATTAATATGCTGGTTTTGTTTGATATTTGCATCATTTGCAGGAATTGCAGTTTTTGTTGAACTTAGCATCAAACATAAACATTTCATAATGAAATTAATATGATGGTTTTGTTTCATATTTGCATCATTTGCAAGAATTGCAGTTTTTAACAAAAACTGCAATTTGCACTGCATTTGCACTGCAAACAAAAACTGCATTTTAACAAAAACAGCAAATTTCTTGAACTTAGCATCAAACATAAACATTTCATAATGAAATTAATATGATGGTTTTGTTTGATATTTGCATCATTTGCAGGAATTGCAGTTTTTGTTGAATTTAGCATCAAACATAAACAGTTCATAATGAAATTAATATGTTGGTTTTGATTGATATTTGCATCATATGCAGGAAAACTATTTATAGATAGATATTTTCATTACGTTCTTTAATTATCAAGTGATTCCCTCAAAAATTAACATGAAAATATAATTCTTATAAAATTGAAACAATGTCAAAATTCACGTGTATTTTGTCAAGCATTTAAAATATAGTACAGAGTTTTTTTTAGCAAATGTGTTTATTAAAAAGAAACAATAAAATTGATTTGTATCTGCATACCTTAAAAATCCAAATATTTTGTATAAAACTATTTTATATTTAAATGCAAGTATTTTATATAAAATCGTAAATAGGAAGGAAGTGAAAAATTAATACCTGGGTTAGTAAAAATCATCCACAAAATTTTTTAATTTAGTTCCCCCACCCCATGTTCCATAATTTTTTTAAATGTGTTGTAAAAAATACCTATTTTCTGAGTGCAAATGAAATTATATAGCGTTAAAAATAATCTTATTCTTTTTTAAATTATCATCAGATTATTTAACACTATGAAATATTAAATGTTTATTCCAAGATAATAATTAAAATGCTTTATGATAGTTTTTTACTGGGGAAATAATTTTTTAAAAAAATACATCGAGCAATCTAATGTTTAATCTATCAATTCTTAACAATATTTTTTTAAATAATTGATAGAAGAATTAAATGTAATTATTAAATAATTTATATATATATATATATATATATATATATATATATATATATATATATATATATATATATATATATATATATATATATATATATATATATATATATATATATATATATATATATATATATATATATATATATATATATATATATATATATATATATATATATCATTTCTTCGTAGTATTTAGCATTTTTTTCTTCACAGGCTGGCTTTTTAAAATTTATCATTTTTTTTCATATATTAAGTTGTTTTTTTAATTTCTCCAAAAAAGCTTCTGTCCAGAATTACTATTATTTTTAAAACTAATCTTATTATCTTCGAATTTTCATATCACATTTACAATTATTTCTAGCTCATCAGAGTTACTTTAGTCTAACATAATAAATTATTTCTTTTTAGTCTTTTCTTTTCAGACTATCACTGAATATCTATATCTCACTGAAGACATCTCACTGAATTATCTATTAAAATTATATAAATTAATGTTTATTTTCCAGAACTACTTGACTACGAGAGAGAGAGAAAGTTTCTACATAGAACTTACAATTATTTTTGCTTATTATTTCCTAACATATTGAATTATTTTTTTAATTTGGCCTAAATTTAATCCCAGATTTTTCTTTTAGTGATTAAAAGTGAAAACTTTCTTCCTTTATTACAAAATGATTACTCTTTCTAATCAAAAAATCATCATCAGCTTACAACACCCGAACAGAGCATGTCCGATGCAAGTGAATTCCAAATATACTTTTTTCTTTGGAAAGGGTGACATTTTCGCTGGTGGTCAGTAAACTCAAGAGAAGGGGGGTTAACACTTTTCTACTCCCTTTTACTGACCAAAGACCCAGTGGGGTCGTGTCAGCAATCAATGTCCGGTTTCAGGAAGCTGAAATGAACAGTTGCCCCACATTGAGTTCTTTAGAAATGCGTGGATGGCAGCAAATCGCTCTGCGTATTCTGCGCATAGAAATCGCCTGACAACTTTAGTCCAAATAGCCCCCGCCCCGATGACTGATGAGCAGGGGCTCGAGCCCTGATCGGAAATACCCTCCCCCCATTTATTAAAAAAGACCTGGGTCGGAGGACACGCAGTTTATGGAAGAATAGAAGATGGATATCCGAATACATCAGACTTAACTTTTAACCACAAATATGTCCAGACGATTTTAGCTATTTTATGCTTTTATATATATTTGCCATGGTGAACTTTTTCATTTTTACTTTTATCTAAAGTTGACGTTTTTCCCCCCTTTTTTATTCTTCTTCTTGACATCTTACTCAGCAAAAGAAAATCTTACTTTATTACATCAATTTTTTTTTATGTATTAGTTTCTGTATGCCTTAGAAGCAAGCGATAATCCAAATATTATTTCATTGATACGAATATTATAATGGCTTTGAGATTTTGAGGAATAAAATTCCAACCAACACACATATGTGAAGTTGGTACCCAGATTATAATAAAAATATAGGTGACTTTAGGTTACTTTCAGTGTTTGTTTGTTTTGTTATCTGCTCTGCGGTTATTCAACACATTTATGGACATTTTTTTCTAAATAGTTTTTTTTTAAACTGAGATTAAATTTAATATCTCAAAAACTCCTTATTGCTCATTTTTTAGATCGTCTTATCAGGTAAAACATATTTAACTTACAAAATAATTTTTTACCGAAAAATTTATTCGGAAATTACTTTATATATATATATATATATATATATATATTATATATATATATATATATATATATATATATATATATATATATATATATATATATATATATATATATATATATATATATATATATATATATATATATATATATATATATATATATATATATATATATATATATATATATATATATATATACAGGGTAATCTTTTTTAAAGTGACAGTTTTTGGAACGCCCTGTAGCGCGATGTAATATCCGAAATGGCACCAAACATGGTATGTAGACTAATCAAGACACGGAAAAAAGGATTCCGGGTAAAAAAAATCAGTTCCAAAAATCGCCGCCAGGACATTTTGTGGTGTTTTACAATCTATAAATTGTGAGAAACGAAAAATAACACACAATCGTACAGTTGAATTATTAATGTTTATTTACTACATTAACTTCCCCGGTGAGGAATTAGAGCACATTCAATGTAAGCACCGTTCTCAGAAATAATACCGTGCATTCTGTGTGCACTACGTTCTCCACACAGCCGTACGTAAAACATATCACGCGGAATATTTCACACTGTCTTTGCTATGTTGTCCTTTAGAATAGACAAATTTGATACTCCACATACATAAACGCACGTTCCGTTAACGTGAGAGGCATGGCCACTGGAGCTCGTTTACTTCAGCTGAGATTATTTGTCGGAACTGTCTACTACTTGCTTTTATAGCCCCTATTACTGGCACTGTCATTGCACAGCATTTGCATTTACCTTTGATATCCGAGTTTTATGCGAATTCTGGTTATAGTACACTACAGCAGCGCCTCAAAATGCCCTAGTGACAACTTTTTGAACTAAATTTTTTTTGAAAGTTTTTCCCCATTTTTTGATTAGTCTAATTACCAAGTTTAGTGTCATTTCGGCTATTAGATCGCGCTACAGGACGCTCCAAACGATGTCACTTTTAAAAAAATCACCCTTCATATATATATTATAATACAATATAATATGAAGCAGTAAATACAATATGCAAGATAAAATACCGCAAAGGAAAATCCATTAAATCAATGAAAACAGTACCTACAAATATATACTTTTAGCAATCTAAATTTTTCAGGCAATATAATTTCTTAAATTAAATTATTCTACAGATTGTGTCCTATCTGGTATGTGTGTGTGTTACATATTTTGAAGTAGTATATCACGTTATAGAAAGCTTACATTTATTAACTTATTGAAAAATCGACACTATATAATCTAAACACTAATCTAAACAAAATAAAAAAATCATTTAAATATTCCATTTCAATTCATTTTAAATTAATATGAATAATTTCTAGTCATGTTTGCTTAATATTATTAAATTATTATTATTATCATGCTTATATTTTTAAATTATTATGTTATTGCTTATTTTATTATTAAAACAAATCATAAATTTGAGAATCTCAAGAGAACGTAAGTATTCAGCTGAAACATTTAATTAAGGGAAGCTTTAATTACAAATGTAGTAATTGACCCGGAAAAGATAATCTGTTTATTGAAATTTTTGATAATTAAAATACATTTTCAGGTCGTTAACTAGAAGTCTTAAATTTTTATATTGAAAGTAAAATGCTGAAAAGGTTTATCCCTAGTGAAAAGAATGAGAAAAGAAGCGTAAAATTTAGAAAGTATAAAATTAATTCTCAAAGTTATTTATAAAAATTCGATGTTTTATCAAAAATTTTTGAGTGAAAACAAAAACTGAAGAAAGAATAAAATATATAGAATATAAAAATCAAAAGATACGAAAATACCATATTGTTTTGTAATTTTAAAAGTATGAAATTAATTCTGAAATCGAGGAAAAAGGTTGATGTACTTAATTCAAATAATTCTATTCGATTTGGTTAACTTTTACAGTTTTCAAATATTTTATTGATGTTAAATTTCTATATTATTACGTTCTTTGTATAAGTTATCTGAAGGCTGCCAAAATATAAAAAAAATGTCACAAAAATAAATAAAAACTTTGAAAAGAGATAATTAAGGTTTAAAAAATTTCGATGCGATTTATATTTTGCTTACGCATTTTAAATAGTAATAATTTTTTCAACAGTTTTATTAAAATTAATATAAAGTTTCATATTTGATAAATAATGTATTTATTTAAAATATATATATATATATATATATATATATATATATATATATATATATATATATATATATATATATATATATATATATATATATATATATATATATATATGTATATATATATGTATATATATATGTATATATATATATATATATATATATATATATATATATATATATATATATATATATATATATATATATATATATATATATATATATATATATATATATATATATAAGCATGTTAAAGAATATTACGAAAAATTAAAGGCAGGACTCAAAGCAGCTTCAACCTGTCACTGTTTATTGCAAAATCAAGAGCTTTATTTCAATTCAATGGTGTACTATTTTTGTCAAGTGCTAATGAAACAATATAAACTAATTTCTCAACTTAACTAAATACGATTGTTATAAAATTGATACTTAATAACAATATCATATAATTTCAAATTTATTTGCCTTTTTGATAAGCTTATATGAAACCATAATGCAATGTCCACATATTATTCAGCAAAATGTAGAACCAAAATTAAGATCTATTATTACAGAGTAAAAAAATATACCATTTATCTATTGGCCAATAAGAATATTATTTCATAATATTCTTATGACGTTGGAATCTAATCGTGACTAACAACCAATGTTTACTAAGTTATATGAAAAAAATGCTAGTACTGTTTTTTCGTAAACTTTTTGACTGTGGTTCATGTATTTGAATCGTATTTAGGTGCTTATATGTTATGTTTAAGATAATCGTCAGTTTAATGCGGATTAAATAAGTAATTCTGCTGATTGTTATAAATTTGACATATTTAAGATTTTTAAATTTTGTACTTCGAAAAGAAAAATAAAAGAATTATTATTTATTCTTTTCTTTTATGAAAAAAGTAATAGATATGATATTATTCTGGTGTTTATTTCGAAATTCTTGATAATAACTATAGTCTTACAACCATCTTTTCGAATTTCACTCAATTAAAAGAAATTTCAATTATTTTATACTCCGTTCGCACTGCACTTTTTAAATAAATTTAAAGTTAAATTTGCTTTGGTATAAGTATGATATATCCCCCTAATAGATTTCTCTCCAAATCTGATATCCTTTATTTTGATTATAGTGTTTCCGGTTTTCCCTTTGGTTTTGCAATTTAAATTTTTGTTGCTTTTATGGATTTTTTGATTGCCAAGTTTGGTTTTTTCTATTGTTCTACGCCTTTTTTGTGTTTTTTCTATACTGTTTGTTTAAGTGGCAACAGCGTTAGAATTGCTTGGCTACGAAAAAAAAGTCGTAAAGTTCGCCAATAGGGGGTATATTTCTATTAGTTCATTTGCTTTAACACCAAGCATAAACATGTTCGCGCTGTCTTACTCTTAAAACTGATTAAAGAAATATTAATTTCTTAATCTAAAACTTATTTATTATACACTGATATTATAAACTATGAGAAATTTTGTAATTTTTATAGCTGGTTACGGTTTTTAAACATTCACAGACAATAATGACGCTAATTATGATTATGATATTTCAAATAAGGAAGACGAAACTAAAGAATGACGTTTACAAATCTATTTACTCTCAAACCTAACACAATTTTATGATACTTATTTAATACTTTCATAAATAATTCTGTTCAATTATTCTTTTTCAAATTTTATTTATTTTGATCTGTTTTCAGACATTTAAACAACTCAAACGGTACCTACGTATCAGTTTGAACTCAGCCAATTTTTACTTAAAATTTATGTAAATGCACAAAATAAGTGTCTTTAAATAGATAGCTGAGCTAATACTTCAACAATTGAACATTTACTATCATCTTATTCATAAAAAAAGAAATTGAACATTAAAATTGTTGCTATGAAGTTAATACGTAAGTATAACTTTTCTCGACTGTTAATGTGTATAATAAATTGGACAAATCACAAAGCATTAATATAATCACCTATTTATTTAATTAAGATTATTAATTGAATAAATAGGTGATTAGTTTTAATTTAATTCAGAGAAGTGTGAAATTATTATTTATATTTTATTTTAACAGCAGTATCCCTGTATCGTTCATAACTCATCTCATAATATATACAGTCATTTGAATTAAACTAATTAATTCTCAGTTACACTTTTATCATCATCTAGTTTATGAATATTTTTTGGCACATGTAAAAGTAAAAAAAATTATGTGTAATAAATAAAATATTACACTGTTTCAAGTATGTTAGTTATAATGCTGGGTTTATTTTTGAAAATCTTTTATATCTCAGGTTTCCTTTCAGTTTAAATACGTTTTTCTTAAGTTAAAAATAGTGCCAGGAAAAGACAAAATGAATTAAAAGAGTAATATATGGCTTTTGTATTTCAAAACACACACGCAATCCAACTTAATTTTGGTTGATAATATTAATTCATTAAAACAGTCGGTAAATACTAACAAATAAATTTTAATAAATAAAGTAAAGGTAAAAATTTACACAAGAATTGAACAATATTTATAAAGAGAAATGATACAATATAAAGTAAATATTATTATTTTTATCTAAAATTCGCTACAACGTAATGTAAATTTCTAAACAAAACAAAATTGGGTATAAAAAAGACACAAATATAAATACTCCTGACATTGCTAATTGCAGAATTATTTTAATAAATTATAAATTAGTTAGAAATGACATATTTCATGTACTGAAAATATAAGGCACCTTTATCACTTTTAATAATTGCATCAGTAAAACAAAAAAAAAATTTTTTTTTCTTTTATCTCTATTGACAGAAACTATTCTAAATTTCCCAGGAACTGTTATTACGAATGATATTTATTATTTTTCATTTTTCGCAACTTATGGTTCTAAATGGCGGATGAGTTCACATGAAAATAATTTCCCTCACTCTCTCTCTCTCTTTGTAATCGTTTTTCTGCGGCATTCTCTCAGCTCAACGTTGCGTACATAAAAAGAAATAAAAAGTCGAGCTCTTTTATTAAAATTCCACTCCTGAATGATGGCAGCAACAAAAGCGCAAACGATATTCAACGCGTCGACTTTACAATGGACTAAAGCCTTTTTTCAACGGCATAATGGTACATTTTAGAAGTCAAAGCATAATACTTTAGCCTCATGTACGATAATATATACCTACACACACGCTGCTAAAGTACGTGACGGCTCAATTCCGTGTGAAAATATGTCTCCAGGTGTGGAGGGGACGAAAAATCTCTACCAGATCTCCCTGAAATTCGAAAACACTTTTGTGAAGTCCGTTTCGAAGCTCTGACTTCCCGTTTCCCGTCACCCAGTCCATGAAAAGACTGTTTAGGAGAAGGCAGGTAAAAAAAGAAAAAAAAAATCATTTTATCAATCGCCAGCAGACGATCGCCCGAAATCTCTACCTCCACTGTTGCGTGATCGCGGAGATGATGCGTGACAATCACAACAAGAGGGGGTGTTGCGTGATGGATGCCCTGCGCGTGTAGTCTGTTTGTTTTTTCTGTGGACTTAGTCCCTGATAAATCAGCTGGACAAAAGATTAGTACCAAGCATTTAACCTGTAGACAAATTTTGGTACACATTTCGATGCTATATTTGATTCGTATTTTTATTGTTTCATTGTATATTCAATAATTGAAGACTTTTTACTTATAACCATCGTTTCACTTTTTTTTTTTATAAAATATTTTATATATTTTTGTAAAGGCAATCAAAAGCGATATGATTTTTGTGCAGCTGTATTTTGCTTTAACATTGATAATGAGATTAGGAATCAAAATCACACACTTTAAAACTAATAGTAAATAGAATTTGACTTGTATTAGAAATTTTAAAAACCACTTTATCTTTGTAGAAAACATTTTAAAGGATAAATAACTATTTTACCAATAAAGCAAATGAAATATGTGTATTATTATTATGTGTATTATATATAGAAAGAAATTATAATTTGAACATTCTTTTTTTAAGAATACATTTAAAACAAAAGACAGATCAAATTCTAAATTTTATAGAATATCAAAATTAATCTTTATTTTTGCGAATTTCTTAGCTTTTTAATCCAAATTTTAAACCTGTGGAATTCCTTTTTAACTTTTTCATACCCTTCTATAAGGATAATGAGTAAGAATTTAAGCAAATATTAATTTAGTACTAAATGTTCATAAATAAAGTTTAAAAAAATTCAAGATTATGCCAAATGGGAAACACAAATGTAAATATGCAGCTTCAAAAGTTATATAAAATTCATTGTTAAACGCAAATAAAATCACAATCGAATTTTAATATGAATTCAAAAGTTATCCTTTTTGTTAAGCAAGCATTTTAATTTTAGATGAAAGTATTTTAACGATATTATTATTTTTACTTTTTGAATAATTTAAATTAATGTATGATTACATTAAATTCACTTTAAATGAAAATTAACAAACGATAAAATAAAAAGCTAATAAATGGCTGTATTTAAAAAAACAGTATATTTTATGTTAAAACTCCATTTTTAATGAGCAACGCAATGTAATAAAAGAAAAGAGCGTTAAAAAAAGTATAAATTCAAAATTAATGGGACAAACAATTTTGCGATTACAGTTAAAATGTTTTCAATTCTGAAAATACGTTTTAAGTTTCGATTGCCATTTCCCAAATCGCACAAGAAATTAAAATTTGTTCTGTGAAGTCTTAAACCCTTAAAATATATAAATCATCGCTTCTCTCTCTCTCTCTCTCAAGTATTTTTAATTTTAAATAAATCTGTAATTGCGAGAATTAATTCAATTAAAAACACGAGAATTGTCAAAATAAATTCGAACATTTTTTTCTGAAAAATATTTAATTTTTTTTAAAATTATATTCAAAATTATTTTTATGTTTCTTTTTTCAAAAATCCTTAATACTGTTAATTATATTTATAATTCCTTTTATAGAATATATTTCACAAATGTTTTTTTCTAAAATTATTAAAATCCTTTTTGTTTGAGGATAATTTAAGTAATGAAAAGAAGTCTAATATGTCTCATAAAAATAAAAGTTTGAAAAAAAAATCTTCTGACATAATGCTTTGAGATATAAGCTTTATATTTTCAAAAAGAAAATGCGTTGCCATTGTTGAAAAATAAAAAAGAACCAATATTTTTTTTGTACCCATCTAATACAATCATTTGTAAAACGAATATATTTGATTTTCGAATAGATTTCCGATTCCATTTCTTCTTTCTACCATATCCACTTTCCAAAACAGATGGAAAATCGAGAAAAACAAACAGTATTTTGACGATTGCATTCGTAAAAAACTTTTCCGCCTCGATGACATATTCGATTCTATACAAATTGCACAATGCACCATACGTTTGAAGTGGTCATCGCGTGAATATGGATGTGAGCTGAATTCTTTGAGCAAGCGATTTTCGCTGGTTGTCAAAGGGTTAAGAACAGGTGGCTTATGTGAACTAGGTATCAATCACGAAGGGCGCACTTCTGTGCAACCCACCCTCGAGGGACGGGAAAGGAATTGGGTTATGAGTTCTCTCTCAGTTTCGATAGCTGACGTCGTTCCTCGATTATTTCCATTCTGATACGTAATAATTGCGTTTTCGATGAGTAAATTTAAATCTATATATAGCGAAAATCCCATGAAAGAAATGTAATATGAAAATCTAACTACCCTAATTATCCAAACTTTTATAGACAAATGAGAAATAATAATTACTTGAAATTCTGAGAAAATAAACTTAACATATTTTGAATATGCACAAATAAAAGTATTTCCTCAAAAAGCATTTTATCTATCTATCTATATCTATATCTATCTATACACACACACACACACACACACACACACACACACACACACACACACACACACACACACACACACACACACACACACACACACACACACACACACACACACACACACACACACACACACATATATATATATAACTAAACTCCGTGGCACGACAGCCCATGTGGGCCAAGGCCTACAGTGCCCATAACTGTTTTTATGACCGAAGGCCCTGGGGTGCGAAGCATATGTCCCAGTTAGGTGGTCAGCTTAACGTAAGACCCCCAGTGTTTAGTTCCCAAGCATGCTTGGTACTCAGTTAATCGACCCACTGAAGGGATGAAAGGCTGAGTCAACCTTGCCCAGCCCGAGGATAGAACCTCCGACCTGTGTCATGGGAGCGTGAAACGCTGCCACTAAGCCACCTGGCTTTATATATAATTATATATATATATAAATATATATATATATATATATATATATATATATATATATATATATATATATATATATATATATATATATATATATATATATATATATATATATATATATATATATATATATATATATATATATATATATATATATATGCAAATTGCTTCAATATTTAATAATAAGTAATGTTTATTAATAAATCAATATTAACAAATGTGGTGTAGTTTATAAAGTATATTCCATCGCAAATGGGAATGAAGATCCAAAACAAAAAATAAATAAATAAAATAGAAATAAATAAATAAAAATGTATCTGCGTTATAAAATTTGGTATGCTGATGTCACTGATGCATTTGAAAATAAAGAATAATTCACCATCACTGAGAAATGAGAATTTGTGCAATGAATTCCAAAATCTTTTAACAATCAGCGTTTGAATGAAACGGTATTCAAATTCTGAACCGTACTCTAACTTTTGAAGCACGAGAATCATAAAGGAATACTATCACATGCAAATGAACATAGACTTGTGGTAAAAAACCTTTTTATTTATGCATTCAATTTTAGTACGTATCAAAAAGTCTCCTGGAACGTATAGAAAACATCTAAGCAATTGCCACGTTTTCCGTTCTCAGTTGTATTTTTCTGAAGTGAAAGTATTTAATTGCTTACAACCATTTGCAGGACTAAAATGTATTTATTTACTCAGTAAAACCATCACAATAAAATCAGTTTTATGAGTCATTCATAACAATTTTATTTATTTCATAAATATAATTTTTTTTATTAATTGTACTCTTATACCCATAAAGTTTAAATATTGGTACTATATAATATCAATTTTAGATACATATAATCGTAAAATCAAATATGAAAGTGCAAAAGAAAATTGCTCAAAGATAATAGTTTCGAATTAATTACTGCTAAAATTTTTTAGAACATTTTTATCATACCTAATTTGAACTTAATGTCATTACTCAAATTTTTAATGTCGAAATCTTGTCAGAAAATAGTCATCAAAACCAAGCTGTATATCTAAACTACAAGGAAATGTTTTTATCAGTTAGTAGCCTGTTTCTATAATTAAATGAATTGTTAATGTTTAATGAAATATAGTTTTAATCAAAATGTTTTGATTAGTTTTGATCATAAAAACAAAATAGAATATTGGAATTAGTATAAGATCTTTATGATTTTCTTTAAATATATTAATTAAATGAAATAATTGATGAATGAAATCCTATATTAATTATAAGAAAATCATAATTTATTAATTATGATAATTTTATGTTTTATGTTTTTGCTCTGAAAATAAAATAATTTATGCTAAATAAATAAGAGTGAAATATTTTCACAAAAAAATTCTAGGAAGTAAAATCTTCTATTTGAAAAATAAAATAATTTTAGAACATTATAAGTAGAAAAGAAATGTAGAAAATTCTTCTTTTATAAGCATAAAATAGCATTAATTTGATAATACGATGATCATGAAATGTACGAAAGTACGACAAAAAAGCGCCTTTCAAATTAGATAACATTAATACCAAAGTTTAAAACTGGTAATATTGATGTTATTATATTTCTTTACAGTACTGGACAGTTCTCAGTATAACTCAATGCTTTAGATCCACAACATAGGTTTAAAATCTAAGTTTTATTATTTTGTGGATGTATGTAGCTCGATTCTGACTCAACTGAAATTAATGGGGTCTATGAATGTTAAAGCAGGTAAGGATATATGTCATTTCCTTTGCGTGATGTGGAAAATGGAAGGGGAGAAAGCTATTTCTTTCTTCTTTTATTAAAAGAAGAAGTGGATCTAGTGTTTGTTAGGTTCCTAGCCTAAATGGCCATGTACCTTCTGTTCCTAAGAAATTTGTTTCTACACCTAACTTTAGTTGAGATTAACATAATGATTTCAAAACATAAGGTTATTTAAACACAAGATTAAGAAAATTTTTTGCTTATGTTAAAGTGCTCCCAACGAGAGTTCTTTGGATGAGGTTGAATAAACATAAAAAAGGAAAATTTGAATACACATTACAAACAAGAGTGCAAAAAAAATAAATAAATAAATAAATAAATAAATAATAATAATAAATAAAATAAAATAAAAAAAATTTTAATTACAGTTATATACATAGTAACAGTATTGATATAACTATATAAAGACAAAATATTTTTTTATTCTATTATATATGCATATATATAAATACAATTTTTTTCCTTTTCTGTATTTTATTTTATTATTTTTTTAAATATAAGAAGAAGAAATTATTAATTTCTACTTTTTGGGAGGCGAATAGATAAGTTTGAATGTGGCTTAGCCCGCAGAACCGCCCTTGGTCTGTGGAAATTGGAAAGTTCATAGGGACTGTAGTTTTCAATTGCTTGAATTTCAGAGTTATCAATTTCATAAAGATTGTTGTAGAAGCGAAAAGCAAGGAATTGGACGTATCTTGATAGGGGAAGGACACCCAAATTGTTTCTGATGTGTTCGTTTCTGATGTAGAAGTCTGATTGAGTGATCAGTCTAAGAAATTTACTTTACTGACCCTCAAGAAGTTTCAGGTTCGTTTCCGCAGCACCACCCCAGATTGGGGCTGCATAGGTGATAATAGGGCGAAGGTATGATTTATAAATCAATAACTTGTTAGCCATGGAGAGCTTTGATTTGTAGGCAATTAAGGGGTAGAGTGAAGTTTTTATTAAAGCATCCAATGTCCACTAGGGAAAAGTGACATCTTGATGAAACAAAAGATGCAGATTATTCTCATGCAATATAAGAAATATCAATTTCTATAAATTTAAACATGCAAAAACTGCTATATATTCTCTTCGTTTTCGCTTTTTTTTCAAATTTTGTAATTAAAAAACTTATCTGTGTACATCAGAAACCAATGGCAATTTAAATTTGTGAAATGAAATATGCTTCATTACAAATTAGTCATTTTGTCTGTTACTAAAGACCACAAATTACAACTAAAAGTACTTAAAATGTTATTAACTATTTCCATAACTAATATTTTATTAATTGTTTTAAATATACGATTTCTTAAAAACGATTTAATAATATATGTTTATTTCGAAGTTTATATGCTCAAATTCTTACGCTTAAGTCATTTCTTAGTATATTAATCTACTTACGTTAAAATAAATGATTCGTGTACATGCTTTTAAAAAAATTGATTTTGTTAATAAAAATCATTTGAATAAAAGTATGAAATAAATTAATCTCAATCAATGCTTTTCGTTTTAAATAAATCATCTTTAATTAATATTTAAAAAATTATTAAGTAATTCAAAATTCAAAATGTTTGCCATCAATCAGTTTCAGAATAATAATAATGATAACGATAATCAATCATAATTCTCCTCTGGGTAATGCATACTATATTGCAAAATAAATGTTGTAGCAGAGGTTCACTATAGAGTAAACTACAATTTAAAGATTTAACATATTTATTAAAACAAATCAAAACCAACTATTTACATAAAATGCCCTATGTACGCCAATCTTCCAGAAGTGATACATTACAGAAAGCCTGCCACACACTCAAACTAAACTTTTTTTTAAGGATATTTATGGTGCTGAATAAGCGAGGCAAAAGCGCCCCGAAGTGTCCATACTCCGCAACAAATGTAATCCAAAGAAAATTGATTCATAGACATATAATTCCTGTTTTACATAATTTTTAAATAAATGGGTGAGTATAATTACAAATTCAGAACCAAAAATTACCTTTTTATAAAAAGTTTTAACATTAGCAAAAATGTTTATTTCAATAAGTTACATGCATAATCTTGGCAGCTGTATTAGTCGAAACTCAGTTAGGTATAAAGTGTTACTAAAGATTCGCTTTGGGGGATTCTACCAATAACCAATCAAACTAGTTTTGTGAAATTCTTCAACAGTTGAAATTGTTTTTTTAATGTGCTCAAAATCAGTTACATTGAAGCAAAATCTAATTATGAAGCTATGGTACTTTTAGGTTAAATTATATTACTTAAGAAAGTTAATATTGTCTTTATAAAAAGTCAGAATGATATAGATTATCTTTTTGATAAATGGAATCTATGTATCATGGCTATAAATTGTGTTATCAGTTATTACTAAGTAAAATATCACCAACCTCTCTAAGAGCTATCAAAGTTTTTCGAAATGATTCAGTCGTCCTTACAGATCTCTCCTGAACTAGATACTACACTAGATATCGCGGTATTAGAGAGAACTCAGTGAAGAAAGTGATATATTGTATCTCCCTCTCTCCACTTACATAAGCGTATGTAAAAGCAATTGTTTTCACTTCGAATTTTACATTACAAGACATAATTTATAGCTCGGCACAAATTCAAATATTATTGTTTATTGAAGATTAATGGTAATGTCTTTTATTGACATCAAGAGTAAAGCTCAGAGTAATCAAATTGATTATGAATGATATACCTCATTACCACTATATCAATGCCACTTGGCAAATGATGTTGAGAAGGTAATAGAAGTACTGTTGTTATAGGCGCAGCTATTTTTCTGATTGCTCGAGCTTCTCTTGAGTTTGTGGCCCAACTGCAGCAAAAAATTATTTTTTATTTGATTCATTGCTGACAACATCATTCAGTTTTCTTATTACTTCACTAACATGTTAATTGAAGCGTCTGTTCTACCAACCCGCATTTCTGATATCTATGAAGCAATTTATATTGAAGATGGACAGTTGCACACATTAATTTCTTTTTCTCTGCATGTTAGTATGCTAACGATTAATACTAATTCGCCAAGGATTATAGTATACATTTCACAACATGAATCGCAATTCATGTTTATTTTCAATTTCCCTCTAGAAAGTAAGCTGACAGTTTCATCCGCGAGGATTCACTGACATCATGCAGGGACCTAATTGCTCTGAATAATGATGAAATTCTGTTAAATACTACAATTTTATCGGTAAATTATGTTAATTTTAAATCGCAATGGAGTAATAAAGCACATAATATTCTCATTCACCTTAAGTTTCAATATATATATATATATATATATATATATATATATATATATATATATATATATATATATATATATATATATATATATAAACAATAGCTATACCGAAATTATGATCTCGATTTCTATTAACTTGGATAAAATATTCAAGTAGGAATAAATCCTGAAGAAATTTACAGAATAAGATATATTATACTTTTTGTTGTGTTGATTGAGAGTTGAATAAAGCAATCACTTAATGAACACAAGACTTTTATTCGTAAAAAAACTTCACTAGATAAACGAAATTCCCGCTGTAACAATCACAATTATACAGCTACAATTCGTCAGATATAACAAGAAACAGCTTCTAATCACAGGTCTCAAATACCTCAGACAGAGAACAACTAGCAGTCACAACTAATCGTCTTCACTCACTGATTGTCTTCACAAAAACTCTACTGACTCTTCCATGTCGGGCTGCGGTATTTATACCTGACTTGGCGGAGAAATCTACCAATTTCGCCAAGGCTCTGGAAGCTTCTAGACTATCTCGGAAAATATTGGTCCTAGAGCTTAGGTGATGGATGTTTCCAGAAGTATCGATTTCTCGCCAAGTCGCCAAGAATCTCGCCAACCGTCGCCAAGTCGCCAAGAATCTCGCCAACTGTCGCCAAGTCGCCAAATCATTAGGAAATCCGCTTTTAAACTACAACACGTCTAAATACCGCAATTTTTGCCCAAAATGTGAGAATTTCCGATCTGTCTGAGATATTTTAAGACAAATATAATCATTGTTTATAAATTTGTAACATTGCCCCCTCTCAAGGACTGCACGTCCCGGGCAGTACAATCCCCTGATAGGAGGCCAAATTTAATATAAAAGAATTTACATTTCAAGAGGATACAGAGCACATTACATACACAAGCAACTAAAAATACAAGAAAATAGAAAAGATTAAAATTATCTATACTATTTACAAAGAGACCATGGTCTACTAATTTTTACTCTACATTACGATAAGGAGCTAATCTATCATAATGTACTACCTTTGGTTTTGAAGAAGATGATTTTCTTATACGAACCACGACGTCGTTCAGTCTTTTTAGGACTGTGTAGGGACCTTCCCAGTTGGCTTGCAACTTTGGAGAAAGTCCTTTACGTCGAATCGGGTTCCACAACCAAACTTTGTCGCCTTCTTGAAATTCATGTCCTGTCGCTCTTGTGTCATACCTTGTCTTCATTCTTTCGGTCGTCAGGTTGATTCGGTCTCGAGCGAAGTTATGGACATCTTCAAGACGTGCCTGAAGGTCTCGAAGGTATTCCTCTGGCGATGAAGATGTATCCGGTGGACGACCAAACTGAAGATCACAAGGGAGACGAAGTTCGCGACCAAAGAGCATCTGTGAAGGAGTATATCCGGTAGTCTCATGGACAGCACTGCGATATGCAAGCAGAAACAGCGGTAGCTTCAAATCCCAATCTTGCTGATTTCTGGAAACCATAAGTGAGAGATTATTCAAGATGGTTCTGTTAAATCTCTCTACCATGCCGTCCGATTGTGGGTGTAGTGGCGTGGTCTGCGTCTTGTCTATTCCGAGAATTTGACACATTCCTTTAAACACAACAGAGGTGAAATTTGTCCCTTGATCAGAATGGATTTGTAAGGGTGTGCCGAATCTGGAAACCCATTGATGCACTAGAACCTCGGCTACTGTAATCGCCTCTTGATCGGGAATTGCAAACGCTTCAGGCCACTTAGTAAAGTAGTCCATGACAACTAGTATGTATTTGTTGCCATTTGAAGATCGTGGTAAAGGACCCAAAATGTCTAATGCTATTCGCTCAAAAGGTGCTCCTACGTTGTACCGTTGCAACCTTCCTCGGCTACGTTTCTTTGGTCCCTTACGTGCCGCACAGTCATCACAAGATTGACACCATTTCTCTACATCTTGTCTAGTTTTGCTCCAATAGAAGCGTTCTCGAACTTTCTGTAGAGTTTTCATTACTCCAAAGTGGCCTCCAGTTGAGCTACTATGCAATTCTTTCAAAACATCTGAAATTCTTGATTTTGGAAGAACAAGCTGCCATTTGAAATTACGTCCATCATCGGATTCCCATTTCCTGTATAGGACACCATTTCTTATATGGAGTGAGTCCCAAAGAGCCCAATATTGCTTAGTCGCAGGACTGTAGGTGGAGATATCCTGCCAACTTGGTTTCATACTGGAAGATTCTTTTAATTCTAAAATTGGATTTATATCTGAATCTTCTTTTTGGGCTTCTCTAAGTCCTTTATCACTCCATGGGTCTGGTTTCGGTGGAGGTGAAACAGTAACTTGGCGTACCGAAGGATTTACTAACTGATAGTTCTTCTCTACTCTAGAACAATATCGGCAGCTTTCATTACACGGCTTCCTTGATAGTGCATCAGCATTTCCATGAAGAGTTCCTTTGCGATGACGTATTTCAAAGTCAAACTCCTGGAGTCGTTGAATCCATCTGGCTACCTGTCCTTCTGGATTTTTAAAATTTAAAAGCCATGTTAAGGATGCGTGATCTGTCCGGAGCAAGAACTTTCTTCCATAGAGATAATGGTGGAAATGTTCTATGGCTTTGACGATTGCCAGCAATTCCTTTCTGGTTGTACAATAATTCCGCTCTGGTTTCGATAGACATTTACTCCAATAAGCAATGACATATTCTTTATCATCAATTTCCTGCGACAAAACAGCTCCGATATTTTCATTGCTGGCATCCGTATCTAAAATGAATAATTTTTCGGGCTGGGGATATGCAAGAACGGGCGAAGATGTCAACGCCTCCTTCAGTTGTTTAAAAGCTTTCTCACATTCATCTGTCCATAGAAATCTCTGTTTAACTTCTGTCAACTTGTGAAGAGGTCTGGCAATACTTGAAAAACCCTTAACAAATTTCCTGTAATATGTGCATAGTCCAAGAAAACTTCTTAATTGATGGACATCTTTTGGACGACTCCAGTCCTTAACTGCGGAGATCTTTTCAGGATCTGTTCTTACACCTTCAGCAGAGATAATGTGTCCCAGATAGCTTACTTCACGTCGGAATAAATTACATTTGCAAGGATTCAGCTTCAGGTTGGCCATTTTTAATTTTTCCAGCACCTTTCGGATGTTTCTTAAATGGTCTTCGAATGTGCGCCCTACAATAATGATATCATCCAAATATACCAAACAGGCTTCGTAGGAAAGTCCTCGTAATACTGTCTCCATCAGGCGCTCAAACGTTGCAGGTGCATTGCAAAGCCCAAATGGCATGACCTTGAACTGCCAAAGTCCTTGTCCTGTGGTGAACGCAGTCTTTTCTCGATCCTCAGGATGTATCTCTACTTGCCAATAACCACTCTTGAGATCCAAAGTCGAAAACCATTGTTTTCCGGATAAAGCATCAAGTGTATCGTCAATCCTAGGAAGAGGGTAACTATCTTTTTTAGTGATGTTGTTTAACCGACGATAGTCAACGCAGAATCGGGTAGAACCATCTTTCTTCCGAACTAAAACAATAGGCGATGCCCAAGGACTCTCTGATGGCTCAATAATGTCATTCTGCTGCATTTCCATCAAAAGATTGTCCACCTCTTCCTGCTTAGCGAATGGCAATCTTCTCGGATGTTGTTTAATGGGTGGATGATTTCCTGTATTGATTCGGTGCTGCGTCAATTTGGTTCGCCCAACATCATCTGATTTCTTGGAAAATAGATCTCCGAATTCTAATAATAAATTTCTTGCAGCATTCCTCTGTTTATCATCTAACTCTGCTCTTTGAAGGAGTTCATTAATTAGAGTGTCAGGAGGCTCAGATAGTGTGGCTTGACAATTTCGGTTAATACAGGTCACTGGAGTGCAAGTCGCTAGCACTTCTCCTTCCTTTATAAGTTTTACCTTATTGCTTAGATTAGCAACTCTTACCGGGATTACATTTCGTGAAAGGTCGACGAGTGAAGAAGCCACTAGTACTCCTTTAACGCTATTGTCGGAATCTGGATATTCAGTCAATCCATAATGAAAATTATTATCTTCTGAAAGAGCTCCGCAAACTATTGTCTCAGTTCTTGGTGGTAATGTTGTTTCACTCTTTGCAGTTATATGATGGACTGTTTTAATATCTGAATATTTCGTCTTAAAAATCGCTATGTCTTCAGAACATGAGTGTAGTTCATTATTTTTAAAATCTAACTTGAAATGGTTTTCTTTGAGGAAATCCAATCCGAGAATAAATTCGTCATTTATATCAGCGACATATGCCATATGATGGTACACGGCATTACCAAATGCAATGTTTAAATTGACTTTTCCATGCACTTTAATCTTATCACCTGTCACAGTTTGGAGGGTAATGCAGGGCGGCGTCCAGATGAGTTTCTCACCAAGTTTGCGAGCCATATCTGTCCTAATGATAGTTACGTTGGCTCCAGTATCGATTATCATTCTGCAGGGAACTTCGTTGACATGTCCCATAACGAAAAGTCCGTTGTCGCCGCTACTTACGGAAGAAATGTGAAACAATTTGAAATGGGGCTTCTGACTCTCTGGACATCTCCGCCCCGCGAGATGGCCACATATTAGTTTCCCTGCTGTGGTGGAAGATCATTTCCACCATCTTTTCGTTTCGGGCAGTCTCTATGGACGTGTCCGACTGCACCGCAAGTCCAACACTGAATCTTCATGTTTCTGCCACCTTTACTCAATTCTAAGCTACGGACTTTTCGCCGCAGATCTTCAATTTGCTTTCTTAGATTACAGTCCGTATCAGTAGCAGAGACGGCTCTGATTGAGTGCCGGTCTTTACGCGCGGCCTGCTGGGCAGCCTCTATCTTATGTGCGTATACTAGGGCAGATCCGATATCTTTGACATCGGCGAGTCTAAGTGTTTTCTGTATCTCCGGATCCCGCACACTATCGATGAAGTGATGGAGAGCCAGATCTTCACGTGTCTCAGCTGGGCAGTCCGAAAATGCTAGATGGGAAAGTCGCTGAATATCGGCAGCCAATTCTTGCAGACTTTCACCCGCTCTTTGATAGCGGGACTTTAACTGTAGTCTGCTATATTCTTTAGTGCACTTATCTCCAAACCGCAGCTCAAGCGCACTCGATAGGGCTTGGAAATCGTGCCTCTGCTCCTCCGGAAGCGTCTCGAGGATGTCAGCCGCGTCTCCTCTTAAAGAAGCCGCCAGGTGAAAAGCTTGGGCTCGGGGATTCCATCCATTAGCTTCCGCTACCATCATAAACTGGGTCTTGTATACTTGCCAGGATGATTTCCCATCAAATGTTGAGAGTTTAATATTGGCTAGGGAAGGCACAAATGTCACGTTGGGTTCCTCATGTTTGTTTGATATTTGCTTCTCCAAGCTTTCAATCTTCTTATTCATATTGTCTAATGCTTCTTCAACGTTTTCTTCTATCTCCAGAACTTTAGTTTCAACTGAAGTTACCTTATCTTCCATTGCAATCATCTTCTCCTGAATGATGTTGGAGAATTCTTCTTTAACACTTACAATGTCCTTCTTAAGTTCCTTTTTAAGCTCCTCCTGTCCAGATTTTATCTCTTTCATCACCTCGGTTTTAATCTCTTCTTGTCCAGCTTTCATCTCTTCTTGTCTAGCTTTCATCTCTTCTTGTCCAGCTTTCATCTCCTCCTGTCCAGATTTTATCTCTTTCATCATCTCGGTTTTAATCTCTTCTTGTCCAGCTTTCATCTCTTCTTGTCCAGCTTTCATCTCAGCCATCTGCTCCGCTAATTTTTCGAGAAGACTTTTCATTAAATCCATATCCATTTTTCTTGTGACACGCTGCATCAACTCTTCAACCCCGACTTCTGACACCAGTTGTACCGAGCTTCACGGGTTCGTGTTGATTGAGAGTTGAATAAAGCAATCACTTAATGAACACAAGACTTTTATTCGTAAAAAAACTTCACTAGATAAACGAAATTCCCGCTGTAACAATCACAATTATACAGCTACAATTCGTCAGATATAACAAGAAACAGCTTCTAATCACAGGTCTCAAATACCTCAGACAGAGAACAACTAGCAGTCACAACTAATCGTCTTCACTCACTGATTGTCTTCACAAAAACTCTACTGACTCTTCCATGTCGGGCTGCGGTATTTATACCTGACTTGGCGGAGAAATCTACCAATTTCGCCAAGGCTCTGGAAGCTTCTAGACTATCTCGGAAAATATTGGTCCTAGAGCTTAGGTGATGGATGTTTCCAGAAGTATCGATTTCTCGCCAAGTCGCCAAGAATCTCGCCAACCGTCGCCAAGTCGCCAAGAATCTCGCCAACTGTCGCCAAGTCGCCAAATCATTAGGAAATCCGCTTTTAAACTACAACACGTCTAAATACCGCAATTTTTGCCCAAAATGTGAGAATTTCCGATCTGTCTGAGATATTTTAAGACAAATATAATCATTGTTTATAAATTTGTAACAATATATATATATATATATATATATATATATATATATATATATATATTCTTTTTTCTGCTTGATCATTTTATCCTTTTCGCCATGGCGGTTGTAACAAGAGATGAACAGTACTTGTATTCCCTATGCATAAAAAAAAGTTATTTTAACTGTAAATTTATTTCCATTATATACATAGCTTTTTGCTGTAGAAATATAGTTCAAAACTTGAGCAATTTGTTTGATCATTTAAAAGGTTCGGTTTATTATAACCCTAATTATTTTAAATGATTTTAAACCTTTGGAAAATTTTTTTTATGAAAATTTGGTGTTTTGTTGAAGTATATATAAATAAGAAAAAAATTTATTCTGTACGTAATAGATATATTTATTTGAATGTTGTAATTAAATAACATTTAGGACTTTTTCTAAAATTAATTTTTTATACGAGATTGATAAAATGCCGAAATTAATCTTAAATTGCTCGTATAGATTTAAATGCGAGAGAAAAGTTATGTATTCCAAAAGAAAAAAAATAATTATTTGCTAGTTGAAATATTATGCTGTATAAATTTCGAAACTGTGTTACATTCACTTTCTTTTTAAGATTACAATTTTAAAAGAATATTCAATTTCTGTGCCAATACATAAACTTATTTCAAACCTTTTTTTCCCCCTCTTACTAATCTGTTTTTGTTTTTAAATATTTCAGACTTTATTTGGTAATATTTTTTCATTTAACGCTTATAGTTTAAATACATAATTTAAGGAAATAAAATTATGTATCTATTTGGCTTATTTCAAATTTTTTTTCAAAAATCCGGGAATTTTTTAAAGGCTCTCTATCGAGAAGAAAACTAATAGTGGATTATAAACCAGTTTCAGTTATCGAAAATTTAGTTCAAGAGAAATATTTCTTTGTACGTTAGACTAAATACATTAAAGGAATTATATGTGTACAAATTTCCGAAGTATATTATTTGTTTATATATATATATATAAAGGAAAAAAGTATGTAAAATATAGAAATGAATGAAATGATTTTAACTTTCACGGTGCATGCTAAATAAATTTTATAAAAAGTGTTAAGAATAAATTTTTGATTAACTTGACTGAAAAGAGTATTTTTAAATCAATGAACATCAAAAAAATTTTATGATGTAAAGCTTACCTTTTATTTTTAAAATCGCACGTTAAAAAGATTAACTTTTGCAAAAAAGGTTATTAAGCATTTATTTCGCTGTAAATGAGATCTAAAGATATTGAGTACATTTTTAAATCTACGAAATTAATTAATATTTTTCTCTACGTGGCTTCTACATTATATTAATTCCACTTTCCTTTCAGTAGAAATAAAAAAAATTACCAAAAGCTAAATTCTTCTTTTGGTGAGTATAAGCCAAATTTTGTACTCTATGCTAAGCGATGTCATAGAAAAAAAAATCGCTTTTAAATTACAATTATCATTCTGAACCCTTCACACTCGTACCTCCTCGTCCATGATACCTAGTTATGAATAATTAATCAGTGACAACTTTCATTTTGAAGAAAAAAATTGCCACGCCCAACGTGGGGCTCGAACCCACGACCCCGAGATTAAGAGTCTCGTGCTCTACCGACTGAGCTAGCCGGGCACATAAGCTACTTCAAATTACAAATAATTAAAATAAAAACTAATTAAATAATTTTCTTTTCATCTTTTATGTGAAATATGTTAATGTAAAATTGGGATTTTAAAATAAAAACATACATTTCAAAAGAGACATTATTTAAATTTTCATTATTTTGCATAAAGGATGACAGTGTTTAAGAAGAATTAAATTTCTCGTAATCATTTAGCAAGCTGCATTATGAAAAATATTTTTTTATGAATGAAAGCGTGATAGAAATAACTATTTATTTTAAAGGAAAATATTGGTTTTTGTAATTAAATAACAAATAGGTCCTTTCAAAAATTTATCATTTACTTTAAGTTACAAAGTAGAAGTTTCCATTTATATAAACATAAGTTTTCATTAAAAAAGTTAAATTTTTCCACAAAACTTTCATTATTATTTTTTATCAGAAAAACTATTAGCAAAGAGCAGCGATAGTGTATCATAAAGTTACCATTTCCCCACTTTTGTTTTGCCATAAACACTTACAAAAGTTTAGTTAAGAAATTACTGACATTGAATGATTTTAAGTAGTAAATTTTTATAAAAAAAGAAAAATAATTTTACTTTGACTTTATTAATTCAAAATCAAAGTAATCAGTTTGAATTGTTTTGTGCTAGAGTCGTTTATCAATGAATATTATCAAAAAATAAATAAATTATCTACATTATAAAATACTAAAAAAAACTTTAAATTTGAAAATTAATGTTTAGAAAATCGCAAATTATAATTCAGTGCGTTAAACTGACCTTGATTTTAAAATAGAGAGTTACAGCATAGAAGAAAACGTAGTTGTGTATGTCATTTTGTTGTATGCAGTTACAGTTATCTGTAAAAAAGTTGCTATTCTTGACATAATCACGCTAGAAATATATTTAATCAATCACGAGTTGATCGTTTAGTTATTAACACACAAATTATGATTTCAGTGAAAAATGTTGGAATTCTCTTCACCGAAACATTCATTTGGCACTTTCATATATAGCTAGACCACCTAATTTAATTTATATATTTCTTTTTCTCTGAGTATTTAATAATCACATACATTGAATCATAAACAATTATCATGTACAAGTTATGTAATCCACTGCATTACTCAATAGAGATAATTTGATTGAACCAGTGAAATTAAAGAATTTTTCATATTTTCACCTCATAAAATTCATTAAAAAAATTTAAAAGAAATAATTTCCTAATATTTGATGCTTAGATGTTTTTATCTTTGACAAACTTTTTTTCAAAAAAGCATATCGATATATTTTTGGAATCGTTATCGTTTTAAAATGACGAAATGGGTGCAACTATTTTTATGATCGCCATATTATCAACTTATGTTTCATAACGTATGGATTGCCTTTTAACGATTTTAGCATTCTCTATTCTGCAATCCCGAATCGAAAGTAACTTTTAAGCTGGCGGTTAAATAACCCTATAGTAACATAAAAAATGATAATAATAAAATAAATAAATAAAAAATTATAAGTTATGATATTTTCATAACAATTCTGTAAGAGTTTCCTTGAAAGAAAAATTAAACGGTTTTAAGAAATTTAACGAACTTTTTGTGCCCATTTTTTACAAATCTGCTTTTTATTATTTCAGAAATATTAGTTAAAAGGAAAATTTTAATGTTGGGGTTAGCAAGGCAATAGTCTTAAGATTCAAAATTGATTACTTACAAATATTGCAATTATTAATTTAGAATTCTATTAATTAATGAAATTTTTAAATTTTTAAATCGTCTTTGCCGATTTAAGCTAACCATAAAGTGGAAGTTTTGTCATGTCCTTTTAATTTTGCTTTTCCTTCTGTTCCATTGTCCATGTGTTAGTGGCTTGAATCAATGGAAAACGACTTCTCAAACCGATGTTTTGCTCCTTATGTAAGAAATCGTTTTATTAACAAAATGAACATCAACACTGTTCTCCGACATTCGCTGGTGAATTTCGCCTTGTTTGCTGCCGCTCGAAGAATGTTATATATAGGCATGCAGCAAATGCGGCGACTAGTTTGATTTACAATGCCATCTCAATGCAATTCCATATTATATGATTTCAAATTCTCATAAGTTAATTTCATTTATTTAAAAATGATTTACATATAATAATGATTTACATATAATTCAAATTAAATACGATGTTAAAAAGCATCAAAATATGAAATACAATTATTACGTACTGAAACATAAAAACATAAGGAGTGTTATTCTGTTAGCAAGTAAAAATTTACTCGCCCAACGTGGGGCTCGAACCCACGACCCCGAGATTAAGAGTCTCGTGCTCTACCGACTGAGCTAGCCGGGCGACGTGTTTTGGTTGACATAATATCTTTATAAATGTATTCAATGCCACTTCGTAGATACTAAATGTTATCTTTCCCCCAGCTGCTTTGGTTCTCACGATACATTCAAAATCTTTATGATGTTCCTTTTTCTTTTATTTATTAATTTATATAGAATATTTTTTCATTTAATGGTCGAATATCCAAAACGTAAATCCTCATCCTTATCACAAAAACTAAAAATTTTTTAAATAAAATTAATATACATTTTTAAGTTTTAAAATGGTTACTATTCGTATTGGTAGAATATTATAAAAAATAAATATAGATAATTCCATAATTATATGTAAAAACATAAGAAACTTTATATAAAATTGACATATTTTTTTATCTTGTAGTCGTTATAATTTTTGCTACTGCTCACACCGCTCAATATGCGTAATTTGTCTTCTCAATATATGCATAGCGTTATTCTCAAATTTTGCCAAAATATTTTCATATAAATCCACAATTGTTAAAAAAAACTATAAGAAATTTCAAATAAAATTTCTGATATACTTCTTATTTAACTAAAATAAAGTAATATTAAAAAATGATGAAGTGAAACAAACGGCTAAATTTTCAAATGCATACAATGTAATATAAACAGTTTATAATAAATAGAAATTTAAATAATAAAAGAAATTTGAGGAACTTTTTGAGCCGATGTTTTACAACTCTGCTTTTTATTATTTCAGCAATATTAATTAAAAGAAAATTTTTAATGTTGGCGAAAGCAAGGCAATAGTCTTAAGATTGAAAACAGATTGCTTACAAATATTGCAAGCCGACTGATTGGCTGACTGATCGACTGATGACTACTATTCGTATTGGTAGAATATTATAAAAAATAAATATAGATAATTCCATAATTATACGTAAAAAACATAAGAAACTTTATATAAAATTGACATTTTTTTTATCTTTTGTCGTTATAATTTTTGCAGCTGCTCACACCGCTCAATATGCGTAATTTGACTTCTCAATATATGCATATCGTTATTCTCAAATATTGCCAAAATATTTTATATAAATCCACAATTGTTAAAAAAAACTATAAGAAATTTCAAATAAAATGTCTGATATACTTTTTATTTAACTAAAATAAAGTAATATTAAAAAATGATAAAGTGAAACAAACGGCTAAATTTTCAAATACATACAATTAATGTAAAAAAATAAATAAATAGTTTATAACAAAAGAAATTTGAGGAACTTTTTGAGCCGATGTTTTACAACTCTGCTTTTTATTATTTCAGCAATATTAATTAAAAGAAAATTTTTAATGTTGGCGAAAGCAAGGCAATAGTCTTAAGATTGAAAACAGATTGCTTACAAATATTGCAAGCCGACTGATTGGCTGAGTGGTTAGCATTCCTGACTTTTAAGCTGTTGGTCCTGGGTTCGAGTCCCGGTTCGGGCATGGATATTTCTTTCTTTCTCTGTTCTCTCTGTGCTTCTCTGTCCTTTCTTCTGTGATGAAGCATGAATGTGGCCCACCCTTTTAAACGGGTTTGTGGTGGTATGGCGCCGGTAACGCTACTTGCCTCCGTGACTTGGTTCACAGGTGCCCGCTGGTTAACGACAAATGAGAAGCAGTTTCTGGCCTTGTTGTGGCATAGGGTTCAACCCTCTTGTGCCCGCCATTGGAAAAAATATTGCAATTATTAATTTAGAATTCTATTAATTAATGAAATTTTTAAATTTTTAAATCGTCTTTGTCGATTTAAGCTAACCATAAAGTGGAAGTTTTGTCATGTCCTTTTAATTTTGCTTTTCCTTCTGTTCCATTGTCCATGTGTTAGTGGCTTGAATCAATGGAAAACGGCTTCTCACACCGATGTTTTGCTCCTTATGTAAGAAATCGTTTTATTAACAAAATGAACTTCGACACTGTTCTCAGACATTCGCTGGTGAACTTCGCCTTGTTTGCTGCCGCTCGAAGAATGTGATATATAGGCATGCAGCAAATGCGGCGACTAGTTTGATTTACAATGCCATCTCAATGCAATTCCATATTATATGATTTCAAATTCTCATAAGTTAATTTCATTTATTTAAAAATGATTTACATATAATAATGATTTACATATAATTCAAATTAAATACGATGTTAAAAAGCATCAAAATATGAAATACAATTATTACGTACTGAAACATAAAAACATAAGGAGTGTTATTCTGTTAGCAAGTAAAAATTTACTCGCCCAACGTGGGGCTCGAACCCACGACCCCGAGATTAAGAGTCTCGTGCTCTACCGACTGAGCTAGCCGGGCGACGTGTTTTGGTTGACATAATATCTTTATAAATGTATTCAATGCCACTTCGTAGATACTAAATGTTATCTTTCCCCCAGCTGCTTTGGTTCTCACGATACATTCAAAATCTTTATGATGTTCCTTTTTCTTTTATTTATTAATTTATATAGAATATTTTTTCATTTAATGGTCGAATATCCAAAACGTAAATCCTCATCCTTATCACAAAAACTAAAAATTTTTTAAATAAAATTAATATCATTTTTAAGTTTTAAAATGGTTACTATTCGTATTGGTAGAATATTATAAAAAATAAATATAGATAATTCCATAATTATATGTAAAAAACATAAGAAACTTTATATAAAATTGACATTTTTTTTATCTTTTGTCGTTATAATTTTTGCTGCTGCTCACACCGCTCAATATGCGTAATTTGACTTCTCAATATATGCATATCGTTATTCTCAAATATTGCCAAAATATTTTATATAAATCCACAATTGTTAAAAAAAACTATAAGAAATTTCAAATAAAATGTCTGATATACTTTTTATTTAACTAAAATAAAGTAATATTAAAAAATGATAAAGTGAAACAAACGGCTAAATTTTCAAATACATACAATTAATGTAAAAAAATAAATAAATAGTTTATAACAAAAGAAATTTGAGGAACTTTTTGAGCCGATGTTTTACAACTCTGCTTTTTATTATTTCAGCAATATTAATTAAAAGAAAATTTTTAATGTTGGCGAAAGCAAGGCAATAGTCTTAAGATTGAAAACAGATTGCTTACAAATATTGCAAGCCGACTGATTGGCTGACTGATCGACTGATGACTACTATTCGTATTGGTAGAATATTATAAAAAATAAATATAGATAATTCCATAATTATACGTAAAAAACATAAGAAACTTTATATAAAATTGACATTTTTTTTATCTTTTGTCGTTATAATTTTTGCAGCTGCTCACACCGCTCAATATGCGTAATTTGACTTCTCAATATATGCATATCGTTATTCTCAAATATTGCCAAAATATTTTATATAAATCCACAATTGTTAAAAAAAACTATAAGAAATTTCAAATAAAATGTCTGATATACTTTTTATTTAACTAAAATAAAGTAATATTAAAAAATGATAAAGTGAAACAAACGGCTAAATTTTCAAATACATACAATTAATGTAAAAAAATAAATAAATAGTTTATAACAAAAGAAATTTGAGGAACTTTTTGAGCCGATGTTTTACAACTCTGCTTTTTATTATTTCAGCAATATTAATTAAAAGAAAATTTTTAATGTTGGCGAAAGCAAGGCAATAGTCTTAAGATTGAAAACAGATTGCTTACAAATATTGCAAGCCGACTGATTGGCTGAGTGGTTAGCATTCCTGACTTTTAAGCTGTTGGTCCTGGGTTCGAGTCCCGGTTCGGGCATGGATATTTCTTTCTTTCTCTGTTCTCTCTGTGCTTCTCTGTCCTTTCTTCTGTGATGAAGCATGAATGTGGCCCACCCTTTTAAACGGGTTTGTGGTGGTATGGCGCCGGTAACGCTACTTGCCTCCGTGACTTGGTTCACAGGTGCCCGCTGGTTAACGACAAATGAGAAGCAGTTTCTGGCCTTGTTGTGGCATAGGGTTCAACCCTCTTGTGCCCGCCATTGGAAAAAATATTGCAATTATTAATTTAGAATTCTATTAATTAATGAAATTTTTAAATTTTTAAATCGTCTTTGTCGATTTAAGCTAACCATAAAGTGGAAGTTTTGTCATGTCCTTTTAATTTTGCTTTTCCTTCTGTTCCATTGTCCATGTGTTAGTGGCTTGAATCAATGGAAAACGGCTTCTCACACCGATGTTTTGCTCCTTATGTAAGAAATCGTTTTATTAACAAAATGAACTTCGACACTGTTCTCAGACATTCGCTGGTGAACTTCGCCTTGTTTGCTGCCGCTCGAAGAATGTGATATATAGGCATGCAGCAAATGCGGCGACTAGTTTGATTTACAATGCCATCTCAATGCAATTCCATATTATATGATTTCAAATTCTCATAAGTTAATTTCATTTATTTAAAAATGATTTACATATAATAATGATTTACATATAATTCAAATTAAATACGATGTTAAAAAGCATCAAAATATGAAATACAATTATTACGTACTGAAACATAAAAACATAAGGAGTGTTATTCTGTTAGCAAGTAAAAATTTACTCGCCCAACGTGGGGCTCGAACCCACGACCCCGAGATTAAGAGTCTCGTGCTCTACCGACTGAGCTAGCCGGGCGACGTGTTTTGGTTGACATAATATCTTTATAAATGTATTCAATGCCACTTCGTAGATACTAAATGTTATCTTTCCCCCAGCTGCTTTGGTTCTCACGATACATTCAAAATCTTTATGATGTTCCTTTTTCTTTTATTTATTAATTTATATAGAATATTTTTTCATTTAATGGTCGAATATCCAAAACGTAAATCCTCATCCTTATCACAAAAACTAAAAATTTTTTAAATAAAATTAATATACATTTTTAAGTTTTAAAATGGTTACTATTCGTATTGGTAGAATATTATAAAAAATAAATATAGATAATTCCATAATTATATGTAAAAAGAAAAATAAATATAGGTAATTCCATAATTATATGTAAAAACATAAGAAACTTTATATAAAATTGACATATTTTTTTATCTTGTTGTCGTTATAATTTTTGCAGCTGCTCACACCGCTCAATATGCGTAATTTGACTTCTCAATATATGCATATCGTTATTCTCAAATATTGCCAAAATATTTTCATATAAATCCACAATTGTTAAAAAAAACTATAAGAAATTTCAAATAAAATGTCTGATATACTTTTTATTTAACTAAAATAAAGTAATATTAAAAAATGATAAAGTGAAACAAACGGCTAAATTTTCAAATACATACAATGTAATGTAAAAAGTTTATAATAAATAGATTTAAATAATAAAAGAAATTTGAGGAACTTTTTGAGCCGATGTTTTACAACTCTGCTTTTTATTATTTCAGCAATATTAATTAAAAGAAAATTTTTAATGTTGGCGAAAGCAAGGCAATAGTCTTAAGATTGATTGATGTCTTGATTGTTTACAAATATTGAAATTATTAATTTAAAATTCTATTAATTAAGGAAATTTAAATCGTCCAGGTCGATGATTTAAACTAACCATAAAGTGAAAATTTTGTCATGTCTTTTTCACTTTGCTTTTTCTTCTATTATATTTTCCATGTGTTAAAAGCTTGAATCAATGGAAAATGGCTTCTCAAACCGAAGTTTTGCTCCTTACATAAGTTTTATTAACAAAATAAACTTTGAGACTGGGGTAAGTATGATATCCTCCCAAGTGATTTCTCGCCAAGTCTAGCGTACTTTGTTTTAATTATCCTGTTGCCAATTTAAGTTTTTGTTAAAAATTTTATTTTAAGGTTAAGATTTCCGATTTTTTGTTGCCAGATTTGGTTTTGCTCGTGTTTTACATTTATTTTTACGTCATATACATGTTTCTTTTCATTGGCATCAGCATTTAAAGTTTATGTTTTACTTTCAATTCGAACTTTTTGTTCTACGTTTGTTGTGTTTCGTTATCAACAGCATCCAAACTTCGTAAACTGTTCTTTTTTCCAATTTCTTTTTATTTATTTATTATTTACATCTTTTTTATTTGGTTTATTTATTATATATTTTTCTTTTATGTATATATATGCCTTTAATTTATTGTTATATTTTTCTCTTTTATATTTTCAACGTCGTAACTGTTCTTTTTTTCCAATTTCTTTTTATTTACTTATTATATTTTTTTCTTATATATTTTTGTTAATTTATTGTTATATTTTTTATATGTTTTTCCATAAAATCACCGAGCCTATTCGTCATTCGTGTGAGCTTGATGGCATATCAAGTAAGTCATTGTTATTTACTTATCTCTTTTACCGGTTATTTTGATGAGAGGACAAACCCACAACAAAAAAAAGCTTTTATTCATTTTTTAGTAATACTTTTTCAGTTTTTGTACACTATTACGTGATTTCAAATTTTCTAAAATGCGTATTTTGGAACTTAGGGAAAATTTCCGAGTTAAAAAGCATGCGCATAACTTGGCGACGAAAAAGGTCGCAATGGTCGCCAATGGGGGATATCCTACTAGTTCCAAAACTATTCTCAGACAATCGATGGTGAGCTGTTTACTAGGAGTTGTGGTTGCAATGCCCTCCAAGTGAAATGATAAATCTGGTGATTTTAGGTTAAGCATTGGAGGATCTGCTTTTTGGAATTAGCTTCTAAATTAAGGCGACTCCCACGCATTTCTTTTCGTCTAACTGGTAAAGCCCTTCTGAGCTGGCTTCAGGGAAGGATGCTGATCCAACAAGAGTCCCATTGGAATCATAGCATCATTTGGTATCATATTCTGTAATAATGTAGTGTTTATTATAGAAAGAAAGATGATTTATTATTATGGAAATAAAATATGTTCTATATTACGCATCATTCGCATTATAGCTCAATATAAAGGTTTTATTATATAAAATATCGCTCAAAAAGTTTTTCCATTATGTAATATATATAAGTGAATGATTGTAATACATAATGAAATCAAGCAATAACAGATAAAATACTACTAGGTGCAGTTAATCAGTGACATGTAAATAAATTGGGAAGCGCTACTATACAGTGAAGGAAATATTCGTAAGAATAAAATTAAAATGCAAATATGTAATGAGAAGCTAAATCAATAAATACACATAGTTATGAATACTATTATGCAAAAGTGTAATTTTTAAGAATAAAATGTTCCCATGCATTTTATTTTTAAAAAGCAGCAGTTTAACATGTGTATTAGATAAAATTTTCCTACCTTTTACTACTATGTACATTACGAAATATTTCATTTTTTTAAAATATATGTAAGCACTTTTTTTATAAATATAGAGTGTCCCAAAACGACCGCATAAACTCTGCGCAGCTAGATTCCTTGTTGAGAACACTTAAAAGCTGCCCAACGAAGCGTTACTGTACGATCCATAGTTTACGAGAAAAATACGGAAAACAAAGTATGACGTCACTTCCGGTGCAAGAAAAACACTTTATTGAACATATCAACAGCAGTATATGCACAATTTAAAGCAGATGTTCAAAGCGTCCGCCTTGAATGTCGAGTCAGGCATAAGCACACCGTGGAATGGCTGTCATCACAAGTTGCAGCATCGCGGGATCTACCGAGGTATTAGCAGCGTTCTGACGAGCAACTAAGTCCGTTGGTGTTGGCACTACGTCTCGATACACCAGTTCCTTGAGATGGCCTCATAAGAAAAAATCCAACGGTGTAAGATCTGGCGGACATAGAACCGGACCCTCACGTTCGATCCAGCGGCCTTGGTATTCCATATCCAGCCAATCACGTACAGGAGCACAGAAATGCGCCGGAGCCCCATCATGCTGGAACCAAAGGACATTTCCATTACATCGGCCTTACATCAAGTACATGTCGTAGTAGTCACGAATGGAATACCTGGCCACCATACGAAGATTACCAGTAGCTGCAACATGCAGCCTTTTAAATACCAGTTTAACGACGGCTTAACGTCATTCCATGGCGCACGCGCATGCATGACGCAATATGCGCGGTGAACGTTTTAAACATTATCGTCTGGAAAGATATGCAAATACTGTTGTTGATATGTCCAATAAAGTGTTTTTTCTTGCACCGGAAGTGAAGTCATACTTTGTTTTTCGTATTTTTCTCGTAAACTATGGATCGTACAGGAATGCTTCTTTGGACAGTTTTTATGTATTCCCAACGAGAAATCTAGCTGTGCAGAGTTTATGCGTTTTGGGACTCCCTGTATGTAGATATATGTTTCGTATGAACCTTGTAATTTCCCTTTTACTTTTTTAATATATAAAAATTATTAGTTGAATGACGAAAAATGTTTATTTTTTTAATAAATGATAATGTTATCGTATAATTAAAATATCACAAAAGCTAATATCTAAGTTTATTTGAAAACATTAAATTTTTCTATGCAAAATCAATGTTAAACGCATATTCTTTTGCCATATAAACTTTTTTCTTCATGGTGAATCACAAAATTTTTGTAACTTTTAAATATAATAAAATATAATGTGGCTTTATGAATTTGTGTAAGTGTTTTAAATTTTTCTCTTTTATTTTTTATTATAACAAAACATGGAATACAGTAAAATACTTATTATAAACTTAAATTATTTCATTAAGTTTTTCAGAATCAACTTTTGTTATTTATTTATAATAAATTGTAATTTAGATGGATGAGTTATATATAAAATGTTCCTTATTTTATGGCTTATATTTGTTCGAAATCATAAAAAATTTATATATTTTTTATCAGTACATTAAAAACTGCAAAGAAAATGTTTCTGTTTCGGAAGAAACTGTGATCATCAATGTTTTGACAACAAATTTTTAGAACTCAATAGTTTATAGGGATTGATCTATTTCAGTATAAACTTATATCTGGGCCATGTTAGCCTATGTTAGATCAGGGCATAATCTTTCCATCTAGAAGGGCTGGTTCCGATTCCTAATGCCGTCAAAAATGCACTGAGTACATGCGAAATATGTGCTCATTAAATTTGTGGAATCGACAGTACTTTGGTCGATCGTTGAGCAGTTACCATGGGTGTAATGGTCAGGAGAAAATTTCATCCCCCTCCAGATCAAAATCAAAATTGAGAAAGCTAAAAATAAATCTGTTGTGGCGCCATCTATCGGAGGAGTTTAGAACAAAGACCTACTTTTACCCTTGTGGTGCTCTAGTTAAATGAAAGACGCACCTTATACTGACTTAAATTCGCACAGCCAACGGCACAGCGAGCTTGGCTTGTCCAAGTGGCGTAAGTAACAACAACAACAACAAACTTATATCTGTATTTGAAGAATGTTGCCAATGCTTTGGTTTTAGCTTTTATATGGAGTCCTGCACTGCATTATCTACTATAATACAAGCCTGCAGCGTTAATTCATTTCATTTTAAATAATGAATAGACGGAAATTAACATTTCATCAAAACCCGGCTAAGTATCATAGGAGTATTTATGTTGCTTTTCCAAATACAAAGTCCAAAGTTTTTTTATATTAAAATATGAATAACAATAATTCTCAAAATCACTTTTCATCTATTAATTATTTATGAATAAATACTCCTTTTAAATTTCAATAACACGTTCATGTATTAAAATATGTATACAATTTTTTTAAAAATTATATAATAATTTGAATATTCTCTGATATGTTTATATTGAATTTTTTTAAATTTGTTCTATAAGCTTGATTTTTGTGTATGCGTAATTATGTTGTTAATATTTGCACATATTGATGGCCAAAATGTCTCCACACTTTTTACCTATGAGGATTATCATTCACTTATTATCCTGGTAACAATAAAATAATTTATATAAAGAATTAACGCAATTATATTTGATCAAGCATTACCAAAACCTGAGATATGTGTTTGAGAACTCTTTTTGTTTCGATTACATCTAAAAATCGTTTTAAGTTGTTATCTTGATGTTTCATTCTAGAACATAACATGTAATTTATTGTGCAATTGTAGTACAATATTAACATACAAAATATATGTGCCATTGCATCAATAAACATTATTCTCTTAATTACATAATTTTATATTTTATTGTATGTCCTATATACAAAAAATTACCCAGATCATTCACAATCTGAAAAATGTTTCATTATATATTTCGTTTGTTTTCAGTGTTAGCTTATAATAGATTTGTAGTTTTTTTCTTGGCTGTAGAGCAGGAACAAAATACCATGATAAAATTCACTTTAAAAAAACGGTTGTGTGTTCTTTTTTTTATATCAATCATTAAAAGTAAAACATTAACTTAAATGCCCTTTTTATTGGATTCTTATGCCCCGGAGGAATTACATGGACCCCTATTTTCCACTTCGTAATTTACTTCACTTCACTTGACCCTTGTGTCAGCAAACGATAGTTTGAAAAAGAATCTGTGTTCCTAATATTTGTTCTTAGATTTTTACCCATATATGACTCATATCAGACTGATGCTCAACACATCCAGAGGGAATGATTACTGATCGTCAACCATTTTTTTATAATATTTTATTTCCCTTCCTACAATTGTAGGACGAGAGGTAGTCACGTGTCTCCGGTCGAAGCCCGCCAACGGTCGCCAAGCTAATGAACAGGATCCCTTTTCGATCGCCACGCGTCAAATTTTTTTCTTACCCGTGATTTGAATTCAGTTCTTTTATCGGGGATGCCGTGGGTCATGCAGAGATCCCCAAGTTAAACATCACGTTCCTAGAGGGGCGTGATTTTGAAACGGGTAGAAAAATTAGGTGTACGCCCCCTAATGTGACTTTTGATGGCTAAATTCTCGTCCCACCGAAGTTTCATTTTTCTTCCTTTGATGCGGTGTCACCAGAAAAACTTGTCGATTTTTTTGTACCACGAGGTGAAATGTGATCAAGTATAAAACGAGTTACTAATTTATTAACAATATTTGTATGTGACATAATGTCTTCCTAACCAGTGTATTAAAAAAATTTTTAGAAAGGGACTAATTTTACAATTTTCTAAATAATAATGAAAAATTAAATATAGACTAAAAAAATCCTTCATTCGTTATAAGAAATTTATATGTTTGATAAGATCACTGCGAGCTAGTGCAGAAAGTTGTCGTTCTCAAGTTTTGAATGCAATGGGATTGGTTGCTAGCCCAATTTCCCGAGGGAATCAAAACACATAAGAAATTTCATAGATTCCTATGTCTCTTCTGTGGTGTGGCAAGAAAGTAGAGTGAAATCCTAGTCATGTGGCATCCTAGTCATTAACCATAGTTTAAAATTATGATATAATTGGTTGTATTTAGTACCTATCATTGAAGAAAATATAAGAGGAACATGAATCACAATATCATAATCTAACATACTTAATTATGAAGAGTTTTGATGAAGAAATCACTCTAGAGTAATCACACAAACTGCTAGTAAGATTGTTTGGAAAATCACTTCCAATTTTTTCAATGTGTAAATTAATTTTTTCAGTGTCTCTAAAGATAACACCAGCTTTTCTATTTTAGTATATAAAGTATATTAGCCTCATATAGTAACGTGGATCATATTATTCTTAAGTAGCTTTATATAGGTTGTGAAAAATTAGATGAAACATTTTTTCCACTGCGTATTTTATTTTGTAATTTATATTTCTGTTGTTGTTGTTACTTACAGCACATGGACAAGACAAGCTCGCAAGTTAACGGCTATGTGAAATCAAATCAGAAGAGTGCGTCTTTCGTTTAAATAGAGCACTTCGAAGGTCAAAGGACGTCTTTGCTCTAAGACTCCTTCGATAGATGGCACCACTAGAAGATCCACGCTCTCAATTTTGATTTTTGATCTGGAGGAGGAAATTTTCTCTAAACCATTACACCCATGGTTACTGCTCAACGATGGTTCAAAAATCTTTCGATTCTACAGATTTAACAAACACGTATATCGCATGTACTCGGTGAATCTTTGGCGGCATTGGGAATCGAACCCAGCTCTTCAGCAATGAAGACAGATTCCTTCATCAGTAGGTTAATTTATGTTTCTATAATCTATAATGTCTAGTTAAATAAATCTGTTTTGTTTAAAAAATATTGTATTTATGTGCTTAAATTTTGTTTACCCAATTAAAAAATTGAGAACTATTGAATTTAATAGAAACCAATACAGGGCCAAAATTTAGAGTTTATTTTACTGGAGTTCGAATCTAATGAGTAAAACCATAAATATTGGGATTCCTCTTTCTATACTTCTGATACATTATTAAAAAGAATTCTGAACATATTTTGAGCATTGCATTTCAGACTATTACTCATACCTTCTTCTACAGCAATCGAGGAAAATTTTAAAAAGTGCAAGATAAAAAAAAAAAAATTCCTCAGCTGAGATTTTTATTAAACCTTACTTTGATCCGTACTTATAATTTTGAATCAAACGCAAAAACTAATGCATTTCTACAAGCATTTACCGTATGATATATATTTCCTTTGTTAGTTGTTTGGTTCATTTGTATTCATTTCCGATTGCTTGAATTATTTCTGACCAAAACCCCGGAACACAACAAGACATCCAATTATTTTCAGCTATGTGATCAAGTATCAAGATTTAATTTCCAAACACGAGAACAAATAGTCAAAGTTTTAAAATTAAAATTCCTTCAGAGATACATACCATTGCTAACATTTTATTATTTTTTTTTTCATCAACAACAGAAAATTTTTGATTTTAATCTTCACTAAGAAACACTGATGAAGGTCACTACAAAATAATTGTCACCAATGCCTTATTTGTGACTGGAAAATATTGGAAATGATTTTCAACTGAGAGTCAAATATTCAACTCAGCCCTTATGCTGATAATGTCCTTGGCTCTTAAGCTCTACAGGGTTTTGAGACGATTTGAAAACAAAAGAAAATACGAACTTAACTATATTATCTTGAAAAAAATTCATCATATACTGAGATCAAATAAAGTTTTTTCAAGATAATAATGACTATGAATATAATAGCATTGTGATTCTATGATTAGAATGAATGATTATGAGCATAATATCAGTATAAAGGATAAAATAGGATGTAACTAACGATGTTCATTAATTAATCTTTGATAAATATTACTAATTTTTCATCACTATTTCTACGCACAATGTGTGTGTGTGAAACAATTTTATAAATAAGTTTTCAATCAGTACAACTTTTCTTTTATTTTTATTTCTATTTCATTCATAGGGAAGTAAAAAGGCTTCTTAAGAACTTCGAATTTATTATACAACAGGTTTGTTTTTGAATGAGTTTATAATAACTCACGTATGAAAAAAACCCAGTAATTTTATACAACCTAGTCAGGTAATTAGAACAAAATGGTTGATAGTTGTGAAAATTACTGTGGAATCCAATTCATGTGTACCAATTTTGACTGTTTACTGTGACATTTAAAGAAAAATATATACTGAGACCATTGAATATTTCATGGCGGTGGATTATTAAAAGATATTTATATTGCGTTGCCAAAAGAATTTGTTAGTTTTTAATTCTAATTTACTACATGATTATACGATTATCTAAATATTTGCTGGAATATATATCATTACTGCTATTTCCAGTTGCTAGGATCTATTTTCCATAGTTTCAGCATTATAAGTGACGGAAGTGATGTCACTTTGTCCAATATCTATTGGCTGTGTCATCGTTGAACACAAAAGTGGGTGGGTCTTCACAATTTAGAAGCAGAGACTAAGCAGAAAAAACTAGACTTCGCCTGCGAATTCCAGAGGTATCATTTCACATGGATGACGTTGCAACTACGACCCATTTAACGTGCTCCTGTCACCATCAAACCCCCTAACCCAACAGGCCACCACGTCCTCAGAAATATATATCAAAATTTCTTTATATTAATAGAAGCTTTTGAAATAATAGTTGTGTTTTTGAAGAGCCTCAAAAAATTCTGTTGAAAGAAGATCCCCCAAGAAAAGATCGCATCATTGAATGCCAAAGGCATTTGGAAAAGGACCAAACTCTGAGAACATAACAATATAATGCTCTCAAAGAAAAAAATCACTTATCAATTTAAAAAAAATTGAGGATAATTAAGATTTGAAGTGATGCATTTCCAAACAAGAGAGTGGCAAACTTTGGTTAGGAAAAAAGATTCGTAGCTCATTTTATATACTTTTACAGCTTGATGCAGAAATTTTAGATTAATTCACCCATACACACACAGATATATGTGTGGGTAAAAAGTCAACAAGTGTTCTCTATAGTTACATTAGTTTCATATTTAATAAAGAAAATTTGAATGAAAAAGAATATGAAAATAAACAAATATCGAATAACAATGGAGTATTTTATCAAGCTTATTTAAAATGTGTTGTAATCGATAGATTTAGTCCGTTTATATAAACAAATCGATATGCGTGAATTTATGTCCGGGATTGAAAACAGAACACAAGTATGAAAGGGAATAAAATTTGTGCTAGGATGTTGGTTTCTAACTAACTTAAAACATAGGTTATCTGTTATTGAAACTCCAATTACATCATTTGTAATGATTAAAATGATAGTTAATGTAGATTTGAATTTTCAGTAAATTGGCTTATGCAGCAATGCATGTTATTCAAGATTACTGTTTGCTATAAGAACAGAAGTTGGTCGTCTTTATAATCTTTAAAAATTATCGTCTATGCTTAACCGCTGGTAGTAGAGAAAAACATGTAAAGCTTTTGGTCCTCATTTGTTTTTACATTTCTGAGTAATAATTTTTTAAAAAATAACGATGTGCTTAACTATTTTTTTCAATTGTCGAAAAATATTACTTTTGTCGACTGCAACGAGAGTGTTTTCTGTTTCCTCAATACGCCACCAGTCGGAAGTGCATTGGAATGGAGATGAAAGGAGCTTCGACTGCACTATTTAATAATCTCGTAACTGCAGAAAATTTTTAAGCGTTTTGTAACTTAAGGGATTCATTTTCATGTGATTTATAAGTTAAATTTTATTTCGTGGAGCAAAACAGTGTTTTGAACAAAGTTAAGTTTATAATAAAAATCATTCAAAAACAAAAGTATTATTTTCTTAAATCGCAATTTTTTTCCTGAGAGAAAGGTACATATTTTTCATTGGAGACTGCAGCCCATGATTTTAAATTTCTATGGCAAATGTTTATAGTATTTTGTAAAACAAAATTGTATAACATAATTTTTCTCTAATTATAATAGAAAACATTGCTCATTTTTCTTTGTATGAGAAAAACAGACAAATTTTCTCTTTATTCCTTCAACTAATATTTTTATTCGTACCACGAACATTTTTATGTAAATTGTGTCAATATCCTAATGTAATTGTAAACGATATGAATCCCTTTTGTATTAAAAATACGTTTATTTTTCAAGTCAATATATAACTTCTAACTGTAAAAATCATTCACGTTAAATCAAAATCCTGTCATTAAGAATTTGGGTTTTAAAACCTTTGTTTTAGTACTTTTTCCTTATGGTTTCAACTTATTAACTGCATTTACTGACAGATTCTTGTAAATTATTTATTTCATTTGTAAAACTTTTAATGTTATTGCAAAAAAATCCTTACATTCTAACAAATTTTAATTTTATATTTTTCATTTCAATTCTAATTGTAATAATATTTTAGTTCCAACTTTATCCAATTAATTTAAAGACAGATAATCTAAATAATTTAAAAAGTTATAAAAAGAACAATAAAGTGAATAATAACAATAATATTATATCCTTCTATCATTATAAGGATAATTTTAAGGTTTGAGATCATTGTATGATCTAGAATTTTATATGAAATTTTATTCCAAATTTTTGTTGATGCAAATTATTTCACTGATAAAATCATAAAATATGGAAAATATTTTTATAGGCTGTATTTATATAATATAGATTATTTACATATGTATAATAATTTATGTATGGCATTACAACATTGTTATTTATTTACAGTATTGAAAATAAATTGTTATTATATGTCAACAGTTCTGAAGCTACAAAATTTAAAGCTTGTAAGGAAAATTAAAAGGAAAATTGTAATACGATTTAATTTTAAATGTTATAAGCCTAAAATGTTTTATTTACTTCTGTGATGTTAGAATTTTGCTAATCTTCTTAATTGATTCTACGGTATTTTTAAGAATAGAATTCAAAGTGTGTCTGTAAGGGATAAAAAAAAATTTCTGTAACTTATTAGTTCTTAAGAAAAAGAGTTTATATTTCCTGCTTAAAAAAATTTAACTTAAGATTTCAAAAGTATAATTTGTTTGTGTTAAAAGCACATTTACTACATTTTCACTTGACGCTTGTAGTAATGAACAAGTGTTTTTTGCAAGTTTATAAAGTTATTAATGATAAAATGTAGGAAATATTTTAACTGAATATTATTTTAAAATATTTATCTGAAAGACTTTGTTATCAAAAAATTTGAGCTATAAAATTTACCTTCAGTGAAAGAAACACACAGAACCTTTAAAATGTCTAGACTTAAATTTTAATTAAAAATTATCAGTTGTCAAAAATAATTTTTATGCTGAAACATGTGTAATGAGATTTAATTTCGTTTTCTTAACATTTATTTGCATAACTTTCTGGATAATTTGGAATTAGAGAGGAAAAAATTGATTGATTTGATTATAACTTAAAGTAGATGAAAAAAAGACACTAAATTATTAGTTCCAGATCAATGAAAGATTACATGGATATTACTTCGTCATGTTACCAAAATTTAAATAAAAGATAAAATGTTCAAAAACAAAATTGAGACGTCATACAAAATTTCACTCTAAACAATAGTTTTAACAATTCATTTTATTTTTAACAAAATCAAGCTTTCCATGTCAAAAAGGTTTAGTTCAATCATTTTCACAAGTTAAGCTTGCATTGTTAGTAGTTTGAAGCCTTATGTAAGCAATTTTTCCTTTCGTGCTAAATTGTTAAAGAAGATTCTTATGAATAATGTTATACCCATCAAAAAGCATTTGATATCATAATTTTCTTCAAATGTATGGGTTTTATATCTATTCTATTGACTCCTCTAAATGTTCATCAACTTGAAATCTTTGCATGCTAAGGAAATAAGGTTTATTCTTTAAAAAAATCAGCGTTTAAAAAAAAACATGGGAATACAGTTATAGATTCAGAAAACTTCCAAATATTATAAAATGTAGAACTGTCATTAATAACAAAGGAAATTAGTTTGATTTTTAAAATAATTTTATAAAATATTCATATGTAAAAAATTTCCCCATTTTGGATGATCCAAAAATGTTTGTCAAAATGTCAATAAAAAAGAGCATAATTTTACATCTCTTTACGCATTTTTAACAAATAATAATTAATCAAAATGTCCAGAACATAAATAATTCAACAATTCATGATTTGGCAAAATAAGTATACAGAATAATGAGTGAGGATTGATATCAAACTGAAGAGATTGTTGGCAATTTAGAAATTTAGCGCACGTAGAGAAACGCCTTTTATACTCTAACGAAAACGGAAGGTTCTTTTTGGATTTTTTTCTATTTCTGTACTTCAGATATTTTTCCTATGCTGGGACTAATGATTCTAGTCTTATTTTATCTAGTAGGAATTTGATGGGCAGCATAAATATGAATGTATTTTAGTTGAAAAATTTTGATTTGATTAGCCTATAAATTCTTAATAATATATTTATTCTTGAAAAATTTTGATTTGATTAGTTTATGAATACTTAGTAATATATTTTTTAGTTTATATATTTGTTTAAAATTTTGTTTTATTTGTCGCTTTACGATCAAGTTTTGCACCCCAAAGCTAATTTCAAATCAAATTAAATCAATCAAATTAAATGATCAATCAAATTAAAATGGGATCAATCAAATTAAAATGGACTCCAAACTGTTACATTCACTTCCGGTGCAGGGGATACCACCTGTTGAACTGAAAATCACAGTGTTAACCATTCAGCTGCCAATGGAATAATTAATACTGTGATCCTCAGTTATATATTGAATTATTTTAAGTAATTAAGTTAAATTCTTAAAACTTCAGTTAGTTGAATTCTTTAAAGCTTGATTACGTCTAAATTATTCACATTCAAAGAATCATTTCAATAAGATACTAATTTTGTGAATTTAAAAAATTAATGAAGTTGTTGTGAGTATAAAATTAAATTAATTTTAAAAACAGAATTTTTAAAAATAAATGAATAAAATAAGAGTAAAAAAAGTTTACACTGAACAGTTATTGAAATAACCCAAACTCTTACAAGGTACTCTTACAAAGAATTAACATAATTGGTGAATATTGAATATTAATAGAATCTTTTTTCCCACACTTAAAAATTTATTATTCCTACAAGCATCCTCACCACTTTTGATCCAAATGAATTCATTACCGTTGTTATCCTGTGGTTGGTCATTGAGCAGTTACCATGGGTGTAATAGGTCTGGAGAAAATTTCTTCCCCCTCTATCAATTTAAAAATTGAGGAGTGAATCCTCTGATGGTGCCATCTATCGGCGGAGTTTACAGCAATGTCGTACTTTCACCTTTGTGGTGCTCTGGTTAAACAAAAGACGCAAATCCACTGACTTAAATTCGCTCAGCCAACGGCATTGAAAGCTTTGGCTTGTCCAAGTGTCATTAGTAACAACAACAATCATTATTATACGTTAATTTCGAAATATTAAAGATTACTCAAATTTTTTAAAGCTATAATTGTTACTTTGGTTTAAGCGCAAAATTTTACATTTTGTTCCATTGAATCATAAAAAAAGAACAGTTTGACTTTCAGTGTCTAATATGAAAGGTTTAAATTTGCCATCACCCTAAGGTCACTTTTGGTACTCAAGGGCTAATTGAACCCTGAGATATCGCTTAAAGCGGATTCCGAACTACTACAAACATTCCTTTCCTTTTATGAAATGAATTAAAAAATTGCTGAACTGAAGGCAAGAGCACTAACATCCAGCTTTTAACTCAACTCCAAATATAAAGGAAGATGTAAATAGTTTTGATGAAATGGTTGTGAAAAAGTGAATGTAAGGTTTAATAGCTCACATAAAGCTCGAGAAAACATTTAAAGAAAAGTATTAGATAAAAAAACACTTTTTATGTTTTGAAAATTATTATAAAAATTATGTATGACACTAAATAGTATTTTTTAAAAAATTTATTTATTTAAAAAATACCTCTTAGTACTATATATAATTTTTATAATGTCATGTTATGATAAGTCAAAGTTAATATACCACAGTAAGTTCATCATTCTTCATTAAACTATGGCATTTTTTAAAATAAACCAAAATGATATCATAATTATTTCCACTGCATGCATAATATTATGTAATAAAGAGCATATATTTGAAATTGGGGTAAGGAGTTCAAAAATGTTTTATGAAATTAAGTTTTAAATTGAAATGAATTTTACAATTGCTTTCTTGTGACTTATTATGAACAATATCATTGAACTCCATTTTCGTTGTCAAGTGAAAAAAAATACTGCTAAGAATTCTGCCCGTGATTTATATTTTATCAACTTTGTATTTTTTATAACAGTTATTGAAAAATAATGAAAAAATTAAATAAAATCACAATGTGAACTAATTGAACAATATAATTTATTTGGAGTTTGAACCATGTAAAACCTTCCAATATTATATACAATAAACTAATGCATATTATTTAGTTTCGTAAATATTAATATAACTTAATTAGTAACTAATCAGCCTTTCATCCCTTCAGTGGGTCGATAAACTGAGTACCAAGCATGCTTGTGAACTAAACACTGGGGTCTCACGTTAGGCTGACTACCTAAATGGGACATATGCTTCGCACCCCAGTGCCCACGGTCATGAAAACAGTTATGGGCATTGTAGGCTTTGGCCTACAAGGGCTGTCGTTCCACGGAGAGTATTTAGTTAGTAACTAAAAGAGTTGGCAGAAATTATTGAGATTCATCAATTAATTTATATCTTGCTGTTGTCAATAACAATTCAACATCGATAATTATAATTTCATTTAGAAAACTACCATCGCTTATTACCACTACTGAACACATACATTTTTATGAATTATATTCTGGTGAATACCATTAATTCATCTAAAAAGATTAAACAAATGCTATTTGAGGTATAGGTAATATGAAAAGAATTTAAGAAAGACCGGATAGAAAATTCAAATTTCAATTAAAATTCTAGTAAAAATAAAAGCGTAAGAAGACGAATATGAATGATATGCAAAGATAATGATATAAGAAATATACATTTATGTATGGTTTGGAATTTATTAAACATTGGTATAAACAATGCAAAAATAATAATTAAAAAAATAATAATCAAATGTATATAAACTATTCGTCTTGTCAAAATAATAAAAATGTATTTCATGAAAACCTTTATGAATAGTTCAGTTCAGTATGTCTTCAGTAATTAAACAAATGCACTTTAAAATATTGCAGAAACGAAAAATAAAGCAAATTTTTTAATTTTTATTTAGGCAACAATTTTTTTAAAATTTCATTTAAATAATTTTGCGGGAAAGAAATATTTTAAAAGTAATAATATCATTGTTTTGTACTATTTATAAAAACTATTTGATGTGTAGTATTTCTAACGCATTTTAAATTAATATGAAAAATATCTTGTATATACTTAGTATTACAGAAAGAACAAGGATAATTATTTAATAAAATAACGAATAAGCTTCAAAATACTTTGGTACTATACTGAATTTGAAGTCTATATATTTCTAATGATTTAAATTTGGAAAATTTAGAAATTTTATTCAAAGTACATCAACACCACTTCACAATTCAGTGAAGCATTTTAACTATAATTTTATGAGAAAGCTATTTAACATTCAGTGATAAATTTATTTTTCTTTTGTATAGTAGAGTTGGGTTTTATTGTAGTTGGGTTGTATAGTATTTTATTATAATTGCATTTCATTTTTTATTGTATTTACAATGACGAAACAATTTAATAACTTATTCAATTATAATTTAAATGGATATCTTTCACAAATTTACACACACTCATATATATGTATATTTATACATTTAGGTTGATATATCACTGCTTACAAGAACCGATGTAAATTTTCATTCCATTTTTTTTTTTAAATTTTTATTTATTTATTTATTTTTATTTTATTTTTTTACCTCCCTTGATTATGGGGGAAAATAAAAGCACTCCCTTCGAAAAATTTAATTTTCCATTTCATCAACTTTTTTTCGCCATTATATTTTCCCCTCGCATTAGAATGGATAGCATTCCCCCTTTCAACAATCTCAGTCTCCCCGATCTGCATGCATATTCCGCTGCGATTCCTCGCTGGAGTAGGGAGAGAGAAAAATCCCCAATTAGAGGGGGATTTAGGAAAAGCAGCTTTTTCCTATTATGGGGGTTAGAAGTGGAAAGGGACATTTTATGAGAGTGTTCCGATCCGGTGAAGTGGATTTGGAGAAATGGCTATCGGGAATCTTTTTGTATGGGAGGAAATACAGGTGCAAAGGGTTTAAGGATGTATCAAGAACAGGATGAGAGAAACTCACTTCAACTGCACTCCAATCGAGGACAATAATCGAGTTGCTCTTTTTATTAGAATCTATAATCTCTCCTATATTTGATCCCAACCATTGCTAACATTTTTTTTTATTAAACTCAGAATTATTTAAAAAATTTTATTTTCTAAAACAGACTTCCATTGTATCTGATCCAATAAAGTGATATAAAATAACAACTATCTAATTATTAATTTTTGATGTTAATGTATTTAAGAAAATTATATGTGAATCCTTAGAATTACAATTCCAGTTTTTAAATAGGAGCTTTAAATGAAGGACACTTTCGCTTCTGTGTTTCTAAAAAGCAGTAACTTGACATGAATCAGGTGTTTGTTTCTTTTGTTCTAGTTGAGATTATGGCTACATCACTTTATTTCGATCCTCATTGGTTTAAATATCCATGACGTCAGATAACATTTCATCTACGTCACACATAGTTAATTACGATATTATATTGAGACGGCATCACGTAAATCTGACTTGTCGACGGATTTGCTTCCAGTTTCGAATCGCATTCTTCGAGCGGCAGCAAACAAGGCGACGTTCACCATCGAATGTTTGAGAACCTCCTTTAAATCTTAAAACTAATGCCTTGCTTACGCCAACATTAAAATTTTCCATTTTATTTCTGGAATTTTAGTATATACAGTGCTACCAAGGCACTCGATAGCTTATGCGTTTTTTTTAAATTATTTTTTACTTAATTTTATTTTCACTATGACCCATAAATATAATCAATTTCCATTTTCAACGAATACTAAAAAAAAAAGGCATCTTATTTTTAATAGTGATATTTAATTCCCATAATAGTTTTTGATTCCATTATTTGGAGAAAAATAACATCAACTAAAACTTTAATAGAAACATTCATAAGCTTTTCAAATTTATAAAACTTTAATTAAAAATGATAAAAGTTGTTTTATATTATATTTTAAGATATACTGAGATTTTTTATATTATGGGAGACAAAGTTATAAAACGTGCTTTCATACCTGATAAATTAGAAGCAATGTATTGTTGTGACTTATGACACTTGAACAAGCTAAGTTTGCAATGTCGTTGTCTAAGGGAATTAAAGTCAGTAGGGTGCGTCTTTCGCTTAACTAGAGCACCACAAAATTGAAAATATGGCTTTGCTCTAAGACTCCTCCGATAGATGGCACCACCAGCGGATCTACTCTTTCAGTTTTGACATTGATCTGAAGGGGAAGAAAATTTTCTCCAGACCAATACACCTATGTTAACTGCTCAACAAGAGACAACAGGACTTTGATTCCACAGATTTAACGTGCACTTATATTGCATGTACTCGGTGGGTCTTTTGGCAATCAGCAATTCAAACACAGTATAAAAGCATTAGTCTGTAAAAATTCTCTCAAATTATTAAATTCTAGTACTTTCCACTCTTTGCTGTGATTCTAAACATTAGACAAAATGAATGCTAACATGGTTTGTAGATTTTCATAAAAAAATGTTAGAAATTTGTTATTTTTGTAAAATTACAGCGGACCAGAATTAGGTCACATTCTTTGGAGTACCAAATCTCGATTTTAAATTGAGCGATGAGAAATGAACAATGCTTTCCTGCTGTGTGCATACATATCTAATGGTGAAGGTGCTTGAAAATTTTCAGTGTTTTTTACCATTTTATAAGAGAATGCAGTCCTTTATTTAGGAAAACAATTCAAAGTAGATGTTCATATACCTTACGACGGTCTTCAATTGTTATGCTGTACGCTCCAAATTCTTGCTTTAGTATATTTCTTTAGTATACACTTATATGTTTATTTCTTTTACGTATGGCTACATTGAAAATGATACCACGATAAAAAATTAAATTTGAATATCACTTTTTAAGAAACGCAATGGACATTATCGCAATGAATTAAGAAATCTCAAAATAAATGTCACAATTAGTAAATCGGCCATAATAATAGTAAGTCAGGCAGATATAAATAGATTTTGTAAAGTTATATGTTGAAAACAGAACCTATGACTTTATAAAGTAAAGATATGCAATTAGAATTGTTTATCTTTGTGAAGTTATACGGGATAAGTGTTGAATTGATATCTCAATAAGCTTCTTCCTAGATTTAAACTTGATGCTGAACTATCATTTAAATCAGTAATCTATTATAAATAAGTAAATTTTATAATTTAACCTACCATAAAAATAAAATATATCTGAAAAATACTATTTGTGGACATAATTCTGATAATTCGATTCTTTTTCATACCATCAATATTTCAAGACAAGTGGAATTTTCATTTTAATTAAAGTGAAATTAATTTAGTGAGTCCACTTTCAAAAATTGCGTTTTTTATTATTTTTTTATTATCTTGAAAACTTTAAATTTGTTAAAATATAATTAAATGCTTTGAAAATTTTCCTTAAAAGAAATATTGAATAACTGGAATAATATGATGAGAAACATAACTATCTTCTTTATTAAATTTTCTATCAGCTGTCAAATGACATGATTAGATTGCAGTGCAATCAATTATATTTGAATTTTGTGCGATCACACAATTGCTGGTATTAATATCACTCCAAACCAAATTTTAGATAGCATAATGCAGTCCTAAAAAACTGAATTTATTGTTGTAATGCAATATCAGAATCAAATTTTTATTTTTAAACTGTGGCTAAATAGTAAATTTCCCAAATTCCTTTATTTGCTTAGCTCAGCTTAGCTATAATCATTTGCATTTATGCAAAAAATTAACCTTCTTTTTTATATCAAACCTGAAAGTATTGTTTCCACTTGTCAATAAAACATTCAAACAAAATTACTTTTCCGATTCTCAAATCTTTAATAATATTTCGGGAACTAAATGGAAACTTTTAATACGTGTTAAAAATTACTTATATTTAAACATGTGTTTTATGTAATTAATTTGTATTATCAAATTTAACAATTAAAATCAGAAATCAAGACCAAATTTGCTCTATTATTTTCATCACTAAAATATAACATTTTCAGTAATTAACTTAATTATTCTACAACTTAATTATTCTCAATTAATGAAACTAACTTGAAAACTTTATATATTTAAATAAATGAATGAAATTAGCTTCTTTTTCGATATTTTAAATTTTTTAGTCGAACAAATCTTTCTTTAATTAATTTTTATAAGTAGAAATTAAAAACACTTCATATTTTAAGAATGTCGAAACTATTTCTAATAAATAGAGAAAATTTGTATTCTTAATTATATTTTTCAAATTAAATTTTTTTTTCATATTTAATCAGTGAATAACAAAGAAATGAATGAAACGTGAAAATAAAAAAACAAAGAAAAATGAATTGAAATAAATAATAAAGAAAAATCTTAAGGCTATTTCAGTAAAATTTCTTTTCTTTAGATAAAATTTACAAAAGATTTATACTTTTTTACCTAATTTTTATTAGAATAAAAGTATTGTCTTAATCGATCTTCTAAAACAAGGAGGGTCAGAATTTTCTGAACCACGAGCTTTTAAATTTTTTATTTGCTCCAGTCATCTTCAATGACGATCTGGGGTTAAACAAGCATATTTTTAATTACGGATCATAAAAATTAGCTTCAGGGATCACCCCAAAATGTGTTAGTGGTCCACAGGTCGATCGCGGTCCTCCTAATACCCACCCTTGTCTTCAGACGATAATTGAAACATTGTGATAGGAGAATTTTTTCATTTGTTTGTTGCAGAAGTAAGAGCCGGAGCCAAATCTGGCTCTCCGGCTATCAAAGAGGGGGTTGTTCATACAAAAAATACAATCTTCTGTTCACGGGGATTAAATATTGACACGTGACCTTAGAACCAGGGACAGATTCGTGAAGCGTGCTCGCCGGCTCTGGTACCGTAGCGAGTTAATGTAAATCCAGGCTAAGATGAAAATATTGCATTTTCTGCTCTGTCGCGTTGGCGACGAATATCCATCATGCGTCATTAAATACGGATTTGAAACTAGGAAACTTTTTCCGAAAAGGATGGAATAAAAATTATTCTTACTTACTTTTGTTTTTTCACACTTTTTGATGTCAAATACTCTGTAAATCCCATTACATTTTTCATTCATCAAATAAAATTTTTTTAGTAAAATAAGGCTTTTCATTATTAAGATTGAAAATTTAAATAAAATTGATTAGGACCCCATTTTTATTTTTGTAAAATTGTATTTACAATATCAATAAGAAAATTAATTTTCATTTAAAATTCTTGAAATATTTTTATTTATGTCGAAAGAATGCCGTTAAAATGAATATTTAAATCGATTTGATAGTAAATTAGAAATGCTTATTATCAAATCGTAATTATTTAATGCTATAGCTTCATCAAAAGCAAATATTTGTGTTTTGTAATCTTTAATAGTTTTATTTGAAAGATTATGAATTGAAATATGTATGGTTCTCTTAAAATTATGTTTAATGCATTCTTAATTGTATTAGACAATCTGAACTGTTATACATACTTAACTGTTATTGAAAAAGGAGATTATTTATTATAATGTTTAATTATATTTAACCTAACCAGATAGTTGATTAATATTAAACTTTTATTGGTTACAATGGGAAGCATATGCAGTTTAAGCATTCTATGAATGGGCTCTAAATAATTCTAAATTAGATAGATGAAAGATTTAATCGTATAAATTATCAAATCATAGTTATTGATGCATAATATCTATTTAAATAAGAGAAAAGGAACATGGAAAAAGTATTTAGATTTTTTAAAATGTATTTAGAGTTGTGGATTATTAGGGGAAAAAGTATTTAGATTTTTCAATTTAAGTTCATAACATGTTTTAGTGAGTCGAATATAACATGTAAAAAATCCGTTAAGTAAATTCTATCTAGTTTTTTTGTACCTTATTCTTAATTATAAAATTTTCACCAGTTAAGGAAAAATTCATAATAGAATAATAATGAATCACACATAATAACAATAAACACATAATAGCTTAAATCATAACATAATAATGAATTTTATTCAGTAGTTCCTGCTATAAGCAAGAACTGATATGGTTTCCTTTTGAACGACGAACAAAAATGTTTACAGACGAAAGTTTCCTTTATAAATGTATACACACATTTTCAAATAACTTACAAATATTTGTTTGCGAGACTTATTTTTAAAATTGATTTAATATGTAACTAAAAAAAATAAAATAATTATAATTCTTTTAAGAAACATAATGAGAAATTTAGCGAATATTTGCAATTCCGATCATTTGATTAATTTGTTTTATTTATTTATTTATAGTAAATAAATAAATAAAACAAATTAAATAAGAATTGCAAATATCTCAAAATTTCTCATAATGTTTCTTAAAAGAATTTTCTTAAAAACTATATAAAAAACATATCATATAAGTTTAGAATTAGAATTAAAAATTTCTGTTTCTTATGCACTCATTTTATTTGCTTTGCAAATATTTATAAGCTTTTTGGAAAAGAATTTTTCGTTTCAAAAATGCAAATATTTGCTTGTGTGGCATATTTTTAAAATTGATTTAATGTGGAACTAAAAAAATGCAACGATCATTAAATTTCTCTTAATGATTCTTATAGAAGAAAATTATTGCTTTAAAAACAAACGTTTATGCATGAAACAACTTTATATATAAATTAAATTAGTTTTAACACAATGTATTAATTTTTTCTCATCTGTTTGGAAATATTTTAAACTATTTTCGATCATTTGCTTTTCTTCAGTTAAAAATTGTTTTATTGACATTATTAATTTCAAGATTGATGTCCTTATTTTATAAATACAAAGTTATAAAATGATATATCTGCACAGAGATTATTTTTATTATATTTTATTTTATACCTTTTAGTTTTAATTCTATTTCACGTTTTTTGATTAATGATTCTAATCTGGGGAAAGAATATGTTTTGAGGTGAAGTAATGCAGTTAATTTTGTACCATCTTTTTTCACAGTCATTTTATTATTAATAAATAAAAGAATTTAATCTAACATTTCAATATTTTATTATTGTCAGCTGATCTAACATAAGAAATTAATTGCTTTACTTATATACTCTTATTAGTTATTAATTTGTATTATTTTTAAAATCACACAATTAAAAAGCAAATCACTGTAAAAATATGGATTATATTGTACTTTAACTTAAGTTACTATTCTATATATGACTAAAAGGAAATAAATAACTGAATTTAATTTAAAAATGTATTAATTGCATAAGCTTTTGTGTTTTAAGAGAAAATTTCCCGAATAAGATAAAATGTTAGAAATGGATCTTAATATATATACTGTATTAGTTGGTAAGATAACTTTTGAAAGTTGTTTTCATGTATACCGAATTATATTATCATTTCAATTTTATCCAAATTCAATAGTATATTCTCAAACGAAATTTTCTTTAAACTCAGTTTTATTATATATATATATATATATATATATATATATATATATATATATATATATATATATATATATATATATATATATATATATATATATATATATATATATATATATATATATATATATATATATATATATATATATATATATATATATATATATATATATATATATATATATATATATATATATATATATATATATATATATATATATATATATATATATATATATATATATATATATATATATATATATATATATATATATATATATATATATATATATATATATATTCCTAACTCCCTAAAAATTCTCCCTATTTTATAATTCTTAAACCATATTTTTAAAAAATAAAATTTTAAAAATCTGAAAAGTTATTTGACGATATACTTGATAAGAAATCATATCCATCATATTTTACCATATAAATAATTAAAGCTTTTTATTGCAATTCTATTTAATAAAATTTATCCAGGTGAAAAATAAACCCCCCCCCAAAAAATAATTTATCTTTACTCACAAACTTTTGACATTATCTCATGACTTCGTTTATATATTTCAAATTTTCATATAGATTTGAAAGATTTTTGGAAAATAATTGTATCTGTGATAAATCAATAACTCTCAAAATGCTGATAAAAGCAGAGGTGCCCAATGACATACAAACCCAACTAAGAGAACTACCGTTCATTTTCTTTTTATCATTTTTCATTATAACAAGCATTTTTCTCACTTTCATTTCAATACGAATTTTGGTTTCAGTAGAGTTTAATTTTATGTAGATATTTTATCACTCATTTGTAACTTAACTTTGAATTCAGTTAAAAAACGGGACTTTTTTAAATGTAAATTACCAACATAAAATATCATTAAATCAGAAGTAAAATTATTAAACAAAACTAAGTCGTTGTAATTTTTATGCTGTCAAAATATTCATATAAACTGTATCTTAAATAATAAAACCATAAAATATTAGAAATACATTTGAAAACGCATAAAATTTTTTAAAAAAAATTAATTAATTCAACTATAAAAGAAAATATGAGTTCTTAAGGTAATTAATTGGATGCAATCCCAACTATCTAAGATTTTTCCAAGAAAACTATTTAAAACTATTGCGACATTTTTGTAGCGATAAATGATTTCATTCTATATAATTCTTTATTTTTCTTGAAAATTAATAAACTATGATTATTCATATAATATTATGATATATGCACATGGCTAATTATTTATTAATTAACTATGTTCATCTGCAATGATATTTTACACCTGGCAAATATTTTACTGAAGCTAAATGAAAAATATCGAAACATATTGCTTTTGAATGATTTACAAAAATATTTATGCGATACTTAAGCATTTGGTGCTTTTTTTTCATCTTATTTTTCTACCTCATAATTTCAGATAAATTAAATTTATTTTTGCGTGTGTAAAATCCAGCATTTTATTCTGTTGGATAAAGTTGGAAAATTTTTTAGTAATTTTTTTAAGCTTTTCCAAAAATCGGAAAACTGGTTTAAAATTAGAGGAAAAAAATTAATGAGTAAAGTATTACGGATATAAATAAATTATTAATGGTGCATTTAAATAAATATATAATTAAAATATATTTGTAGGAATTATTCTTGAATAAAAACTCATGGATTTAAAATATGTCTTTTGTATTGGATTTTTACAATTAGTAGAATGCGTTTATGATTAACAAATAACATATCGACATGTTTTATAATAAATAATTAGAGCAATATACTGAATCAATTCAAAGAAATAGATTACTTTGAATTAATTATTAATTTACATAATTTTCCATGCTTAGCTGACTTATTTAGGTTTGATTCTATTTTGTAACAGAATATATTTCGAATTTGAAGGGTGATCACGTATAAATAGAATAATCTATAACACGTAGCATAATAATAATAGCAAAGTACCAAATAATCTATAATAATGATATCATAAAACGGAATAAATATAAAGCAGAGTAATATGACATGTGTGCTCATCTAGTTTTGTTCATGATAGGCCAAAATTAAAGAAACAAAGGAAGAATTTCAATGTCTCTTGCGAAAATGGAATCTTTAGTCCAATAGCTTTCTTTTAAATCTTAAATGAGGTAGCAAAGAATACACATCTATCGAAGAATAACTCTGATATTATCTCAGTTTTTCTTATCTAACAAAATAAATCCTTCGGATGAATATGATTTATGTTCAGAACATATGTTAAAGAGTATCGACAATTTTTCAAACGAAATACGTATTTAAAGGTACACAGAAAAATGTCCTATTACACAAGAGACAAGAAATAACAAAACTTTCTGCATTTGCAGGTGAAGCCTCTGAAGTAGACCTTGCTGAAAAAGACAAGATAACTCAGAGGCAATATAGTGAAGGGGCAGCAATGAATCCTTCACAGGAGGTAGAAGTGACCTCCAAACCATATTCTTCTGGTGAAAGTCAGGAAGCTATCGCTAGCATGACTGATTCTCTGACCAGAATTATCTGTGGATCATCAGCGAGGATTGCCTCTGAAATTCTAAGATGCTCTAGGCAGAAGATACGTTTAATCGTAGGCTTCATAACTGGGCACTATTATTTCAGAAAACACCTCCATAAAATGGGACTGTTTCAGCAAGACCCTATCTGCAGGAAATGTCATGCAAGAGGAAACGGCCAAGCATATCATTTACGAATGCGAGGCCCTTGCCCTCCCTAGATTAACTTCTTTAGGCATCATCCATACTAGAGAGTTACACCTAGACTCCATTAAAGGACTCGGACTTTATTAATAAAGTAGGTGACCCGAGCAACTGGAACTAGGAAACATTGGGTTTGGCAGTTAACAGTACAAAATGCTGATAAAAGCAGAGGATGCCCAATGACATACAAACCCAACTCTAAGAAGAAGATGATAATTGTTTAGCATAGTTAAAAATTAATACAAGCCTCAAAATTTTTTAGGTAGTAATATTTCATTGAAGCTTCAACTTTTCTTAAACTATATTCATGGAAGACATTGCAACACTTAAATTGTTTTTAAGTGTTATCAAATATATGTTGTTGTTACTAATGACACTTGGACAAGCCAAGCTCGCTATGCCTTGGCTATGCGAATTTCAGTCAATTGGGAGCGTCTTTCGTTTAATCAGAGCACCACGAAGGTGAAAGTACGACTTTTGCTCTTCAAATCCTCCGATAGATGGCAGCACAAGAGGATCTACTCCCTCAATTTTGGCATTGATCTGAAGGGGGAGTAAATTTGACCCTTCAGACCATTGCACCCATGGTAACTGCTCAACGACCGACCACAGGACTTTCGATTCCACAGATTTAACGAGCACGTATATCGCATGTACTCGGTGGGTCTTTGATGGCATTGGGAATCGAACCCCACCCTTCGTCATGCAATCACAGCAATTCTATTTGCCATTTAGGTTTTAAACATATGTGCAAAATAAAATTTTTAAAGTATTTCAGCATTCTCAAAAGCAATCAAGTTATCATATAGCAGGCAATAACGCTAATTTAAAATTAACAATACTCTACTCTTAAAATGGTAAAAAAATTAAGCAGCATTTTTGAGTTAAAGCAACAAGAATCCATAGTCCTATAATTAAACAAGTTCAACAATTGCTCTTTAAAGACCGCTGCCTTAATTATATAAATCTATTTTTAAAAATACTTTTCCTCCAGAAAGCTATTTGCAAAACCTTTGAGAGATCGTATAACAATAGATTATTGCCTTTAAATGTCTAAAATCACTAACTGTTTTACTTTTCTTAGAAATTTAGTAAGTGAAATTGGATTTCCGACTCTGAATCGTAACACATATTATTAAGTCCCAACGTAAACTGCGTTGAGTATAACAGGAGGTCCTAATATTTTATTTGTACATGTCTTAGGATATTTAAACTGCTTTTATAAATAATATGCGTCAACTACATCAGAAAATTTTTATAAGAACAAAGCGAATCCTTTAGAAAGCATCAAGAAAGAATTATTGGAACAAAAAAGCAGTTGAATAGGGAATAAGTTAAACTGGAATTTTGAAAAGAGAAGAAATTGTGAAAATAAATAACACTAAAAATGTGAAAAAATAAAATAAAAAAAACTTGTCCCTCTCCTCATCAAGTAAAACAAGAAAGAGACGTTTTGATTTCATTTTTGTAAAGGTTCTAAAAAAATAAACAATACACAAATGAACTGTTCCCAACTCCTTAAAATAGAATAAAAAAATTATAATGTTTAAAAAATGCATACCAATTATAAACAGAAAAACAAAAGTTTTTCGAGAGAAGCTACAAAAAATATAACCATATATATACATATGTATGAAGGTTACTAAAAGATGAAGTTATATAACATGTGTGTGTGGAATATAAAATGAAAGATAAGTTAGTATAAGAATATGAGAAATAGAAAAAAAATTAAAAAAATAAATATTGAAAATTAATTTACCAAGAGATGTTACGGCTGTAAGACTACCACTCTAAGGAACGAACACAACAATAAAAAGATAATTTAAACGATTGTTGACAAAAGTTTGAAGTGAATTTCGTACGTAAAGTTGCTGTTTTTTAAACCTAACTTCTTTGAAAAAAAGTTGCAGTTAAAAACGGAAAAACAGAAAATTAATAAATGATTACAATAGATTTTAAAATATAAAAAGAGGTAATGAAAAAGAGAATTACGATTATTAAATTCCAAAATTTCATAAAAATGAGAATATGAATATTTTATTATTCTATTTAAATTTCCAGAACAACAGTACAAAAAAAGAAGAATTTGGGAGTCATTAAATCATACAAAAAATGCCGAAAGCAAACAAGAAATTATTTGATTTAAAAAAACTACATATATATATATATATATATATATATATATATATATATATATATATATACATGTATATATATATATATATATATATATATATATATGTATATATATATATATATATATATATATATATATATATATATATATACACACACACATAAAGTATCAACATTACTTATTTGACTTTTCCTTTTTCATAGGTTTAATTATTCCTTAACTCTATCTCTCTCTATTCCTTATATTATAATAAGAATATTTATATGTGATACAAACATCACACGTACTTTCACACATGTCATCACGGTTTACCAAAATGTAAGATTGATATATGTGCTGCTAAATTCAAAATTTTTGTAAGGAGCAAAACTAAACGTATATCAAATATTTTTATCCCTAAGTGTTTAAGTTTAAAACTTTTGAAAATCAGACACTGTACAACTAACACTGTTTCACACACACATATTGCCAAATTTAGTTTATGATTTCCTTTCCCAGAAAATAATGCATTAGTTTTAAAAAAAATAATTTTCAGAACATAATTAGTTCCTTCACAAATTTGGGGATATTAGAAAACACCATTTTTGTAATAAACTGGTGATGGTTTCCTCCTTTATTGTTAAAGCAAATTAAAGCTCCGAATTGTGACTAATCCTTTAGATTTGCTTCATAATAGACATTCTGTCATCGGCGATTACCCCTTTTTTGGCAGAAAATGATTGACTAGGAAAAAAAATTTTTTTAAATACCTTTTCAATTATACTTTCCGAAAAATGACAAAAATATTCATCAGTATAGTTCTATGAGTCATCACCGTGTCAGTCAAATTTAATACAGTTTTGCAGATTTACAAAATAATGCAAATAAATTACTTTTTCACTGATTTCAGTTTAATTTCAGGTTAAAAAATTAAATTATATTTTTAAAAGTAATAATTTAAGATTTAACATACTCATGAATCTATACATAATTTTTGCAGACCGCTTTTGAACAATTTTATTGTTTACAAAGGAATATGTGACTCATAAAAAAAATTTTATCAATGAAAATGTCTTATTTCGGTGTTAACTTTTAAAAGCTTTGGAAACTATTTTACTCAGCAACCTAGTAGTAATTAACATTAATTTACTTTATTGTTGCTTCATTAAATTTTTAAACTCTTGTTTATTCTTTCAAATATTTTCTCAAATGTTATTTTTATCTATAACTCTTAATCAGTGAAAAATTAATAAACATAACTTCAATTATTTATTTGAAAATAAAAAGTAGAACCAATTTTAATTTACCATATTGGTTAGATTGATTGCCAAATGGAGATTTTTTGATATTCGACTTACATATTAGTGGTAAGTAGAATTATATATGTGAGGAAGAGAAATATCAAATACTATATAATAATGAAGAGAGTATTGTTGCATTTATAGTTTCATTCATTATTTCATTGTAATGTTTCATTGATTAATAATTGTGTCAATTAGAATATATTTAAAATGTCTTATCTCTACCCATTGTTTGTACGATATTTTATTTTACCTTATGAGAATGAAAATGAAGAAGTACATTATAGTCTCAGACTTCTCAAAATGTTAGAAATAGTAAAGTTTATAAGTGCCTCTGTCTCAGCTTAAACCTTCTAAGACAGCAATTAATGTGTATTGTGTAAACAAACTCGTATTCCAGTATTTAAGTATACAATTGAAGCCCGGTGGCTTAGTGGTAGCGTTTCATAAATGCTTCATAAATACTTGAGCTTCATAAATGCGCGTAAAAAGTCTCCAAATTGTTGCTTGGAGTAACTGTTTCCTGCCTGGTTAGCTCAATTTGACGCCATGATCCAGATTATGTCATAAGAAAAAAGCCCATATTAATGTTGCTTTACCACCTGCTTAATGGACACTACATTCGCATTCTAATAGAAACTCTTAGAAGAATGAATCATAACTTATCTGATTAATCACTTACAGTTTAGCCGTTACAATAATGAAACCACCAGAGTTTATTGTTGAAATTGCAGACGAAGGTGCATTTTTAGTAGAAACAACGAATCAGTTTGTACTGCCATACTAATGCCAAATTCTGCCGAGACGCTTCAATAAAGCGTTTCTTGTTATTAACTCTGCTTATCTGTTTTGATTAACTTCGCAATTTATTTCACTGGTCTCTGTTCTTACGATGACGTAGAGGGCTGCTCTTTTGTTGTTGTTAAGAAGTAATGAACTCATACAGAACTGAAACTGTACATTTTCAACCCAGTTTTGACATAAAAAGTTGAGGAAGGATGAGTTCTTTAACAGCAGAGTGCGTTAAGAACTTAATTCAAATCGGAACTTTTTGTCTAAAGTCAGTTAATTTCCATTTTGAGGTTGTAATTTGCTTATAAAAAGTATTCGTGTGCACAAATCATAAAAGTATTCAAATAAACAATTTCATGTAAATAATAAATGAAAGATTTACGATTAGTTTATTTATTTATGGTAGCCATTGGTTAGTTAGGGAGTCACAACAACTAATGATTTGCACATATATTACGCAATGCGACTGCTTTCAGGATAATTTTGAATCATTATATGCCATTTCACCTTTTATTGTATGCATTGTATTGCTTGATAGACTATTGAAATTATTGAGTTTGAATCATTATATGCCATTTCACCTTTTATTGTATGCATTGTATTGCTTGATAGACTATTGAAATTATTGAGTTTGAATTGTCTCTAAGAGTTTAATGTCTTGTTTCAATATGAGAACTTCGCATTTTTTTATAATTTTTTTATGTTTATTGAACTCTGATGGGTTCGAAAAACAAAATCCTCCACTCGATCATTTTTGTTTTATATTTTACGCCAATATTCTAACAATCACACAGAAAAAAAACTACTTAATGAGGAGTTTGCCTAATATTTTTTCAAGACTTCAGAGAAATAAAATGAAAATTTTTTGCAACGACAATAATTTCATGAAAGAAATGGGTTCGTGCTCCTTTTCCTTGACCTGATCTCTTAAAAAAGTTGAAGACTTCTTTACAAGAACAAGCTCAAAAACGAAGCATTGAAAGGAATTTATAAGTTTGTGGTTATTACTTCTGTAATACCATTCATAACTCAAAAATATTTAATGACAGTCGGTTCCCGGTCATATTCTGCTCTTCAGATCCGGGTCACGAGTTCTTGCAAAAATCTTAAAGTTGCAATAAAACCTCACCAAAGTCCTCGAAGAGCTAAACTCCCACGATATCTCCCCCATTTGCCTACCCTACTTCATGGAAAATGAGGACCTTCAGCAAAGATTCAATTCTGTTTTCCAGCATGGACCTGCCGCATACGTTAAAATGGTTCCAGATCTGAAGTGTTCTCTCTATTCTCCCCCTCGTCAAAGGTACTCGTGTGCCTCACATGCCACGGTTGACAGTTTAGTGACAACAGTGACATTCCCTGCCGGGACAAGGGCCTCTTCACCATTTTTTCTTTCCTCATATGCTTACATCAAGGATATGAACTCATGATTTTTTTTTACATAGAAACAAACTAATATGATCGAATAATCTCAGGATTTAAGCAGTATTATCTCTTTAATAATCTGTAGAGGCATGATTATGGCTGTTAATAACGTTATTTTCAACATAAAATTTCTGTCCGATTAAAAATGGTGAATATTCTAAATCAGTGTTTCTCAATTGGATTTACTCCAAAGACTGGTAAAATATTTCAATGCGTTATCGCGGACAAGTATGCTTAATAATTCGACTCATCGGCACAATTTTTTCACATAAATTTATCATGAAGACAGAAGAAATTTTTAAAGAATAATTAGCGAATTAAAATAATTTCATATTATTATGATATATACATTCAAGTAATGAGTGATACTCAAGGCAGACAGGGGCACACTAACTAATGCACGGTAATTCATGGAATGCGGTTAGATACATAGTTTTGCCAGTTTGTTATACCTTTCATTATCAAACATATTATTTTCTAAACTAGTGAACTATATTATTATTATGATGTAGGATCTGTTTTAATATCGGTTGTCGGCCGATTACACTTTGGATTTTAGATAGATTGCTGGATATTTAGCGGACCGCCAAATATTTTTTGCGGACAGCCACCTGTTCATGGACCAGCGGTTGAGAAACACTGTCGTAAATAAACTTATTAAGAGTTTATTTAATTAATTTCCATCCGCGTGCGTGCGCGCGTAAAGTCAAAATATTAAACTTCAATATTATGCTATTATAAAAATTTTCATTAAATAAAATTTACATAGTAAATTTGAATTATAAATTAAATGATTGTGGTTGAGATAAAAATTATGAAGATGAAGACTTGTATGTATAAAATTATTTCAAAAAGACATAAGTCTTGTAATAATATAATTTTAAAGGGATTAAAATATCTGAATATCAAATTATTAAACGTCAAGATAAATTATTTTTTAAAGAAAAGAGCATTAAAAAGGAAATATAAAAATATTTGCAGATGCAATATATATTACAATCATGCTCTTTCGAGGGGAAGGTCATGGGTTCGACTTCCGCCACTGTTAAACAACGAATGAAGTGCATTGCGTTTCTACTTTCTGAATTCACATTTGTCGGATGTAGTGTTTGTAATTTTTCCAATTTCCCCCCCCCCTTGTGACACGTAAATAGGGTGTATTATCTACGGTAAGTCATTCTGAAATTCAACGACTGATAATTCTTTCGTAATTCGCTACGAGATATTGGAAATCTTGAAAATTGAGTGACCAAATGTATTCTTGATAGGTGAAGTGTAATTGAAAGAAACATACAAAACAATGGCATCAAGATATCTTTATAAGTATATTACTTGTCTAATATATATATATATATATATATATATATATATATATATATATATATATATATATATATATATATATATATATATATATTAGCACGATAACTAATTGATTTAAAGTTGAAACAGTCATATGGAACAGGGAATAATCTGATTTATTGATATTTTTCTTTTTTTAGTTCAATTGTGTTAAAGAAAGATATTTTTCAAAGTCACACAAAAGTCCTGAATTTCGGAAAGTTCTGAATGGAATTCCCCTAACATTCCTAATTCAGAAAGTTCTGAACTAGGATTGTTAGAGGGAAAATGTGTGGGAATATTCTATACATAAGAGTTCCAGAATAAACACTTGAGTGTTTCACGCATTTAACTGGATGTGCAAAGCTAAAGCTTATTTTACTGGAAAATAATCCATTCAAGATTCATACACAACAAAAATTTATTAAATTTTAAGCTATTAAAAATTATAAATGATGGAATTTGAATTTTTCCAGAAAAATGTCTTATTTAAACTTTTCAATACCCATATAAACTTGTGAAGCTTAGTTACAAGAACATTCACCAAACATGCTCGTGTAAAAATGCATTCATCAAATATAAAAATTAATTAATCTGTGGTGCAATTTTCATGGAATATAAAACAGTATGAAATGCTTCCATAAAAAAGTATGAGTGACACTTTAACTATTTATGTAAATAACCTATATATGAAATTAAGATTGGAAATAATAGTTACATTAGATACAAATTTCCCACATACCGATATTCTGCAGTAAATTATTTGTTTTAAGAAATAAAAAAAATAATTCTGATAACCCTTTTAAGAAAATGATTGTATATAAATTCTTTTGCAAATATTTATTGGTTTATAAAATTCTCCAAATTTTTATTTATTGGTTTTAATCATTTTAATAAATTCTTTTAAAAGATAATAATCTTCTAATAAATTTTAAAAAATGAATTGTTTGTCTAAATTAAAATTTTTGATTTCATAGAACTGTTAATGATATGTTAAAATTTCCTTTATAACAGCGATGGTCTACAAATTATAAAAGTTTCCTTTCAAATATTATAAGCTTTAAACTGGCTCTTTTTCATTAAAAATAATTCATTTCATTTTTGATAAAAAATATATCTTACCGTTATTCATCTAACAAAATGTTAAAATCAATGATTTTATGGCTTGCAAACATTGAGATAACAATTTAAGCACTCTGTCATGCTTCTTAATACTATGGCAATTGATTGAAACACTATGAACTTGAGGCGCAAGTTTAAAAGAAATTATTATTATTTACAGTAATACCTCCTATAACACGGTCTCTTATAACGCGTTGTCATATTACGCGATTTCATGTCATTTGTATAACATGTATTTTCTCCCATATAAGGAGTTGATTCCCTACGTTATAATTCTGTACTGCGAAATTTATAGTGATTTGCACAGTTCACAACCAATTTCGTGTACGTTTACACATTGTGTCAATGTTGTTGTTGTTGTCGTGTGCCAGCTAGGCTGGCAATAAGGGGTGCGCTGCTCCACTTTTCCAACTGAACCATATTATATGGTGTGGAGTCCGACTTCCTCAGTACATACATGCCATAGGAACCCGTTTATAGGGTAGGCAACCATTCACACCTCATTCATACAAGGAAGGGACAAAGACAGGATAGATAGAGAGAGAAAGTACAACATTGTGTCAATATATTGTTCTTATAAAAAATTAAATTAAATTATATTTTTGACTTTTGAATATTCTGCTAAAAAAGACGTCGGTGGAACGCTATTTCAGATAGCACTGTATATAAGCATGTAATAAAACTGTTTTAGGAATGATTTGATTTATTTGAAATGAACTGTTTTTTAATTACATTTTCCCCAAGTTTTTTTTTTATTTAAAATGTTCTTAATTTGATTTTAATAAAACGCACATATTTCTCATAACTTAGTTTTTACTTAATATTCGAGTTAAACACCCTTTATCGAGAAAAGCTAAAGAAGAATCATTCGTACAGAACGCGTTATACGAGAATCCTCATTTTCATATAACACGGAACTAATATACCGTGTTATAGGGAGGATTACTGTATTTGAATGATGTTTATAAATCTCCTATTAATCTCTTTTAACTTAATTATGATTGGTCTGGTTTGTTTGTTTGTCGCTCAACGGTCATTTTTTGCACACGAGGGCTAATTAGACTGGGACCTACGGTATAAAGTGGATTCCGAACCACTACAAACATCCATGCCCAAGGTGGGATTCGAACCCACGAACTGTTGAACCGAAGGCAAGAGCGCTAACCACTCGGCTGCCAGCTCGGCTTAATTATGATTGGATAACCATTGCAGACACTACTAAAAGCACTTTTAGTAATCAAATTTCTAACTAAAATATGCTGAAAACTGCTAAAAAATTAAAGAAGTTAACACATTCTTCTGAATAATTGTTAAAAATATTCAATCTTAAATAATATACCTTTATGGTTTCTTTATTTACTTGGACTACATTCAAATACCCAATGTTTACCACTACGCTGAATTACTTGTAGAAAGGGGAATTTCTTAAGAGCACTTAACCCCGCCTTTTGCTCGTTTTTTTATTTAATTTTTATTTTTTATGATGGGCAGCAGTTTCAAATAATATTCCTACACTATCTGTCGGAAATTCACCCTCTATCATTTATTGTCTCCAATGTTATTACTCAAGGAGAAAAAAATATTAGAAAAGTGAAAACACACACTCCATTTTGCTAAATATTCTATGTTGCAAAAAAAACTTATTTTTTCCTTTACTAACGTCATCGCGATTCCTTATTGTTCCTTTCTCTCTTTCAATCTTATAGATTTCTATTTCCTACGAAAGAAAAAATCTTTCGGAGGGAGAAGTGGATGTCAATATTGAAAGTTCTTTTTTCTTTTTGCATTATTTTTCTTTTCCTTCTCAAAAAGACGTAATGGCTTTATTTGTACGAAAAGGTCCTTCTGTTGAAATGCTCAAGAAAGTGGTTGACAGAAACAGGTCGAGGGACATATGACTAGAGAGAGAGAGAGAGAGAGACTACATAAAATTCTCCTTTCTTATAAACCTTAAAAAAAATTCAGTGATAATAATAAATTTCTTCAAAGTTCATCACAGATTCTATGAACTTTTAGAATTATTTTCGGAGAACTAATAAGAATAAAAAGGCAGGTGCATTTTATACATTATTAACATTACAGATTTTTTAAAACAAATTTTAAAGGTTAAAATAAATGTTAAGAATACTATTTATTAAATTTTAAATTACTTTTTGAACATAAAGGTGCAGCATTTATAGAATCAAAATTAAATGATTAGAAATTGTTCATTTCATTAACCCCATTGAAACTTTTTTTCTCATTCAATTAAAAATTTAAATAAAAGATAACTAAATTTTATTTATCAATTTAATCTTTAATAATTCAATGGTAGGTAATTATCAGAATAATTTATAATCACACAAAAAATTCATAATAAGAATAACTTGATTCAAATAATCAAGTTATTCTTTGAATACTGAAATAATTTACATATTAACAGGATTAATCCACTAGTGGCAAAAATTGTTTGCTTTTTCAAATTACCTAATAATCTGCTATAATTACCTCAATAATAATACATTACCAATTAGGCACTTGTTAAAGTGAAAATAAGATCTATGATGGAAAAATAGCAATGTTTTCGTTTGCTTAAACTAATATAAAATGTTACATATTCTTTGGTATCTCAAACAATAAAGTTATAGCAACCAAATAATCATTAAATTAGTTAGTAGAACCTATCATCACACACATACAATCAATTATAAACTCTAATTCAATTAAACCAAATGATTTTAATATTATTATAATTAAGGATATTAATATAACGGTTTTTATTTTTTGATATCTAGCAATCAAGTAAATAATGCAACTATCAACAAGGTACTTTCCCAATTCACCCGCACAGTTGATAAGGTCACCTAATGCTATTTTATCAAGAGAAATAAAATACTACAAATTGTGCTGATTTTACCATTATTATTTTTTAAGTTTTTATCTTTTACAGATATCTTCAATTATGAAAAATCAGTTATGACTTCAAAATAATTTTTGTCAACTGAAAGTTACTATTTCTTTATCTGTTTACCAGAATTGCATATATATATATATATATATATATATATATATATATATATATATATATATATATATATATATATATATATATATATATACTACATACTATATATATATATATATATATATATATATATATATATATATGTATATATATATATATATATATAGTATATATGTATATATGTATATGGGGGTGGGGGTGTATATATATACATACACAAATTAGAGAAGCTACTTGTTTATTCAATGGAAAAAAGATGATTTATCAGAACGGAAAGATATACAATCCTGTGGCATATATCATTATACATATTTTGTGTTATGCTTATTAATGATAGAAAATGCTGTTTTACAATCCTCACTAAAAAAGTATTTCTTTTATGGAGAGTATGTAAAATTAAATTTTTTACAGACTGCCCATAAAAGAAAAACATCAAAGATAATATACTCAAGATCACATTTCAAATATAACCATAAGCAAAATTAAGAAATAAAGTAAACAAGTTAGTTTTTTTAAATAAGTCCGAAAATGAGCTCTTGTTTCAAGCTCATATTTGAGTTTTTATTTATCTCGAAACTAGCCATCGGAACCTTTGATTTTTACGAAAATGACAGTTCCTTTGCTAAGAGTTCCCAGACCATGATGTCCAACTTGTTTCTTAAAATCCTACAAAATAAACATTGTTTCTAAGGCTCTGGTGAGTCTTTCTGTGAGGATACATAAAAAAACTACATGTTCGATTATCAAAGTCAACAAACATTCTGATCGCTACTATCAAGAAAAACTTCAGAAGATTTTATTTGTTTTACAATTCTCATGTTTGCAATCGAAACGAAACAAAATCCTTCGCTTCCATCAATGATATCTCAGTTGGATTACAGTAATTGAATTGACACGATATGCTTAACCATCAGAGATAACATTCGGGATCGATTTCTTGCACTCCTATATTTTCTCAACCCCGGGCACAAATCGTGCCATAGAGAAAAATCTATCCATCTCTATCGTGACGTTCCAATGTTCTCGAAATTGAGCGCACAAGCACCTGCGGCTGCCCATCCATTGTACTGGTGCACCCTACCCTACTAATTGCTGGCACCTGTTGATTACAGAGGAGGGCCCCGAGGTGCCAGTTCAAAATGTTTTCCAATTGTTTCCACCCTGATAGTATCGAAAAGTAAACTAGAAGAAACATTTCATTTTTCCTTTTCCTCAACTGTTATCTTTCGCCGAATCCACGAAACAGGTTAATTGAAGTCTTGATAACGCCGGCGTTGTATTTGGCGCATATTTGTGCAGCTAATTCACTTGTTCATGGCCCCTCATTTGTTGATAGAATGGATGTAGGCAAGCGCACGTCTTTCCCTGAAGGTATCTGTTGCTTCGAAATTAAAGAAAAATCATTTTTGGAAACAAATGATTTCCATTTGTTTCTTTTGCACGATTTCATTGTTTCAAACTTTGTCTAATGACTGACGTTTAACTAATCAAGTATAGTTTGTCGCGTGAGTGTGGCTCCAAACATAAAATGACTTGATTTCTGAACTTTTATAGAAAAATCCTTCCATGAAAGAAAGAAATTCGCATCATTCGAAAATTATAACAAATAATTGGATATTGTTACGAAATAACTTCATTCTCAAAATATTCTTGTTGATTTGCTTCAGAAAATTTTGAAATTGATCCACTGACTCATTGTTATCTATAAATATTTACACAATATTAAATAGTAAATTAGATAAGTTTGCTTACTAATAATAATGCAAAACATTTATTCACTTAAGCAAATTATATTTATTGTTCATATGCAACATTTTTAAGAAATGATAGAATTGATTAAAATACTTTGAATATATATAATGAAATTTTAATTTTTTTCAACAACTTCATTTCTAAAATTTCATTAAAGATAAGCTTTAAACTATATGTATATTCTAAAATGATGTGAAAATGTTTATTCTTTCTATAAATTTGTATATTTTAACTTTTATTAACTATAATTTTTATTATTATATATATAAATTATAATATTTAACTATAATTAACTATGTTTTTCTCCTCATCTTAAAATATCGTCTTATCTTAATTTTGAAGGATTGTTTAAATTGATTCAAACATCACTATTGGTAGTTTTTTAAGAACTTTTTAGAATTTGAAAATATATAATTTTTAAAATGAGACTTTTTAAATGTTATGTAAGCATATTTTTATAACATTTTTACCTCCCCTTCATCCATATAAGAAACAAGCTAATGCTTACTCCCCTCTTAACTAAGCGTTTGCTTTACCCATTTTTTTCTCTTTGTGAACTAATAAAAATATAAAATCAGTGTAATCTTTATAAATAGGAGCAAATATTTATAAATAATATTGATAAAACGCGTATAGTGCATTGATTGTTAGGAAATGGAATTCATTAATATTATACTCAAGAAAATTTATGTAACACTAATTTAAAATTTAGAAGTCCGGTGGCTTAGTGGCAGCGTTTCACGCTCCCATGACACAAGTCCGAGGTTCGATCCTCGGGCTGGGCAAGGTTGACTCAGCCTTTCATCCCTTCAGTGGGTCGATTAACTGAGTACCAAGCATGCTTGGGAACTAAACACTGGGGGTCTTACGTTAGGCTGACCACTTAACTGGGGCATATGCTTCGCACCCCAGGGCCCTCGGTCATGAAAACAGTTATGGGCACTGTAGGCCTTGGCCCACATGGGCAGTCGTGCCATGGAGTTTAGTTTTAATTTAAAATTTAGTTTGAATTGAAATGAAAAACTAAGTTATTTCATTGAATTTATGGCTATCCATGGTTTTTTTTTTTCAGTTAAAAATTTTTTATATTTGTATATATTGCAGTGCAGTTTCATTAGGTGCTGATTCACGAAAATAACAAACATATTACTACGTGGTTTGGTATACTATGATTGGGAGGAAAAACTTTAAATGTGAAAATTAATTACTTATTGGTAAATACATTGCAATTATTTAATGCTCTGTCACAATTATAATCTTACTGAAGAAAGAACGCAAAATTTAAAATGTGAAGCAAACATAAAACATTTTTTGCACCCACAACAGTTATTCGTCTGAGTGTTTTATGGAGATGAAGAAATTTATATCGATTTCTCCCCTGTAATTGGAGTCCCATCAATATGTTTCGACAGATATAAAAGCAAGCTATAATTTTATACACGAATGTGGAAAAATTTTCAAACTTAACAGAATCATTTTCTGTATGCATTAAATATCGTGAAATGAAACATAACATTCTGACCTATTTTAATCCCGGATTTGTAGACTAAAAATAAAAGAATTTTTTTTAACCGTCGCTTATCACATGCATTAAAAATCCTCAAATCTTTAGTTTACGTTTGCGTCTATCGTACTCATTTTAATATTACTTATATAGTGCATATTCTTGACTTAAAATAAATATTCCCTAAAAGAAATTAGCTTGGAAAATAAGCATAATTTCACCCTCTTTCAAAGATACTTACGTAAAGACCTCCGTATCCCCATTTTAATTTTATCGAAATGATTCTGAAAGATATACCATTATATTGAAGGCTTCTCTTTCAGCCAAGAATAATTTGTTTCATTATTCAATTTAATTGGAGTTGGATTGATAAAAAAATATATTTTAAACTATTAATACACTTTTGAAAATTAAAAAATAGAGTAAGGGAAAATAGACCACGAAATGATATTTTAATTTTAACGTTTCATACTCACAAATAGATTTGCAATTTGGGCCAATTCGCAGATACACACATAACCCATTTATTAACTAGTCACTGTAAAAAAGTTTTTTTTAAAAAAAAATGTCTTAATTAAATTTCTAACATGAATCAGAACACTATGAAGCTTGATTACTCACTGTGACTACGTGCTTTTAAAAGTAAGATTTTACATTAAAAAAATAAATGCTAAATATTTACCTCTAAGTCTATATTTGTTATGTATGTCTACAAGAAAAATAGCATTGTAAGTTATTTGTTTTATTTTTTCAGGATAGCAAATAATAATTTGAAAAAAGCTAAGAAATATGCTTCTTATGTTATGGCTGTGGTAGATTTACTTCTGAAAATGTAGCAAGTGGAGGATGTGCACGTGCAGATCTTGTTTTATTTCAGTTCAAAGCACCTTCTCATTTGCACACCAGCTTAAAGAGGGTCTTAATAGCCATTTTTTTCAATAACTTTTCAGCTGTCAATTGAATATGAGAAGCCTGTATATGATACTCTTCTATGGTATTATATTCGCGAGAGCACCACCTGCAACACTAATTTCAATTCTGTTTGCTTTTAGAGTATTAATCTATTCACCTCGACTCACCAACCTGACTTCGCAAAACCCTCCAGAAAAGTTAAGCACTTTGGCTTAGAAAAAGTATCTTTATAAACTGCACCAGATTATAGCCCGCTGTTGGCATAACCTCCATATCGTGTTCAACTAAGGCCTGTTTTCCTTAAATAGAAGGGCTAAAAGTCAGAAGGCAAACAGTAAGCAGGCAGTGACAGCGACTCGTCAAAAAATGTCTCTCCACACCTTTTGTTGAGGGAGGAGACGGGACAAAGAATCACAAGGGGGGCATCCAGCCATTATTTGTGGACCTTTCACCACCCTTGACGCTGGTAGAAAAATATGCAGCATTCGATTATTTGGAACCGGGGTGTACATATTTGCAAACAAGGAACATACTTTGTGGATGAGAGGACAATGTTATGAGAAGGTTTTCTTACCACTTTGTGGTGCACTTGGCGTAAAATAAGCAAGAAAAGAGAAATTCTTAAGAATTCGTATGACGTACTAGAATAGAGCAATTTCCGTCTGAGTGCTATAGGATTTCACTCAAAGAATATATAAGAAAATAACTTATTTATAATTATTGTTGTCATAAAATATTAAGTGGAGCAGTGAAGCCTTACAATAATATGAAATTAATACTTATATAAATAAGAAAATGAATTTTAGATAAATTTAGTTTCCATTTGGCTTTCAATAGTTGATTAAATTAGTGAGAGCATTATGGTTATAAATTAATTTTTAATATAAAAGAGGAAAAAATAATGAAATGTTCCAAATCAAAGCAAGTTTACTTCCCATAAGGTTCCAAAGTAAAGATGTTAAAAAAATCAATTCAGATATAAATTTTTTCTCTCAAAAAACAGAAATACATAAATTACAGCAAATTTAAGTGAAAATGATTTCTTGTAATGTTACATCTCATTTAAGTATAGGAGTAAAAAAAAATCTTCACACACATACACATCCCCACACACAGGATTTATCATTCTTATAGTCTAATATTATTAATGATAATTTTAAATGCATTTTATAGCTTGAAGAAATGCAATTTATTTTTGTAAAGCATTGGATAAACTTTAAATTGGAATTAAGTTTTATGCTATGAATCTGCTTAATTTTATTCTTGTAAATGCTCAAGATTTAAATATTTTTTATTCAAAAAATGTACTATTTATTAAGCAAGATCATTTTAAATTATATACTTTTACCATAATATAAATGATATATTTACTATACTAGATCCTTCAGGTTATCGGATCAGGAAATTTGATCCTTATAACTTGATTCCCAAGGGAGATATTAGTATCCATGTAGTTGATAAAGGGAATATTTCTCCAGACACTTAATGAAAATATTGTAAAACATAAAAATAAAAAAGTTTATATTTAAAGCTGTAGAGATTAAGCATTTTAATAATTTCATGTCTTTTTTTTTATTACTTAATTTTATATTTTGTCCTTTTTGGTTTTTGAGCTATAATATGAGTTTCTAATTGATAATTTTAAAAGAAAAAGGATGAGATACATTAAATGATAAATGGTAAATATTTTTATTAAGAATAAATTCAAAAACTATTTTATTCCATTTATTTTTTTAATTAGAAATTAATTTTATTTTAACTAAAAACTTATTGTAACTACAAATTTTGCTGTCTTATTTTGTATAATGATATTCCTTTTACGCTTTTTTTCTTTCTTATTGAATTTAATATTCAATAAGAAAGTAATAAAATAATAATTGAAAATTAATAAAATAATAGTTAATAATAATTGAAAAACGAATATCAAAACATCACTTGATAAAAAAATAATTTGTTATTAGGTTCTTCATTTTTATTTCTTATATTCCAATTCCCGATTTTATAAATGATAAATGGTTTTCCTATTGTAAAATCTTCCTATTGTAATAAATGGTTTTCTTATTCATTATTATTGTGCAAAAAATTATATTATTCAATAATTTATTTATTAATAACTGAGTAAAACTATTACTTAAAATTCGTTTTAATAAATTATTAAATCCTTCATTGCCATCATTAATATTTTTAATGATAATTATTTTCATAATTATGATTAAAAAATTATAATTATTATTTAAAGTCACACATATTTGCTGTTCTAATCAAATTTAGAGAATTAAAATTTAGCTTTAATGAAATATTTTTCTTGATTTATAGTCAATACAGAAATAATTTGTCACCAGTTCTTCAACTTTTTTTCTCCTGGTTTTGGTACATTGAAAAGGATGTGTGTGTTTCGTATTCTATCAACACCCAACACAAGCTCGCCAAAACTATTTTCGCCCTAATCATTCCTGACGTCAAAGCAACTACTGTTTTTGCAGCATTGTCTGCGCATTTTATCCTCCGTCGAACCCGCCAGCGAATTATTTTATTTTATCACTTCCTTTTTTCCACTTTTCACTACTGAACTCCGCGGGACGTCCTCGCAGCTGCTAGAATAACTGTAATGAAACTATTATTACTACATAAAAAGAATAAATATATGATTTTTTTTTTCGTTTTGTAAAATTTTTCGAGGTGGTGTATTTTTATTAATGGATGGGGGTGGAATAAGGAGAATAGAGAGATCAGGTGATTTTCCATTGTTGTCGGGTGTGTGGGAGGAGACTCTTCTCATCAGGAGGTGCAGTCCTAAATGAATTTGTGCGCGCCCCCGCTATCTTTGCAGCTGTCTGTGGCCAGAGAAGCATGTGCTGATCGAGAAATGGACAAAATGTTATGAATACTAAAATATTAAACTCTAACAAAAACTTTTATTTTAGAAATATTTTGCATATGATTTGTTAAATCTTACCTAAAACTTATATTTAAAATTATTTTTTTTATCTTTCCTCTTTTAAAAAAATTATATGACTTTTTAAATGCTTATGTACCATTGTGACAACTCTTTCTTATGGGGAAAAAATATTTTTTTTCAAATGTATAACACATTGCAAAGTTATAATATTTGTTATTCTTCAACATGGATTCATAAATTAATCTGTAAAATATATTTCCCGATAAATAAATTATAAAATACCTTTTCGCAAGTGGAAATGGAGACATATATTTAACCACTGAACAATTTCCGATTCCCGAAAAATAATTGAATGCATGTCGTCTGAAAATAGGAAAATATTTAATAAAAATTTAAAAAGGATCATTTAATCATTATATCGTCGTGATATTTATTGAATTTATAAAATTAGAATTAAAAATTTTGGAAACTAATATAGAATTATAAATTAAAAAAAACTCGCTGATTTAAAAATTAAATCAAATAATAAATTATACAAATGTAAACGGTTTGCACTGTTTTTCATTCAAATTCACTCATAAGATTTTTTATGTCTACAACCTTAAAAATATCACCAAGTTTAAGTGAATATAAGATGAAAAATCCTATGAAATTTTAAATGTAATAATGATTTGGGTGGAAAATTCCCAAATGACATTAAGAAAACTTTTTTTTTAAATTTCATTAGTTCAAATTAAGAACAAAATTTCTCATTTATGATCAGCTGATTTTTGTCTTCTTATACTCAAATTTAGCATGCACATTCAACATACCCATTCATTATTTCGTATTGAAAATATCAAAATCATTGAATCTCACATTGAAAATATCACTAAGTTTAAACTAATGCAAAAAAATTTTTTAATTATAATAATGGTTAATTTTGGTTAAAAAAATAGCCAAATTAAATTAAGAAAATTTTCATTTTTAAATTGATCAAATCAAATTAAGAAGAAAATTACGATCGTTCACTTCATTCTTATATTATTCTTACAGCGAATTCAACATGCACATTCATCACTTTATTCAACAAACACATTCATCACTTGATTCAACATACACATTCATCACTTGATTCAACATACACATTCATAACTTTATTCAACATACAAATTCATCACTTGATTCAACATACACATTCATCATTTGATTCAACATACACATTCATAACTTTATTCAACATATACATTCATCACTTGATTCAACATACACATTCATAACTTTATTCAACATACATATTCATTACTTTATTCAACACATACACATTCATCTTCATTATCCTTCATAAAATTCTTAGAATGATGCAAATACAAACATTTCAATCTTACATTTACAAACAATCCCATTCATCCTTTTTCATTCTTCAACATTTCTTCATGACATTCTTAGAGCGATGTGTCTGCAACGACTCGAACCAAATGATGGAAGAAAAATTTCCGTCACTCTGCTGAAACTTTTAACTGTCAGCTGACCAAACAGTGATATTCCTGTTCATAAGAATGAAATGTGCATGGAGGTGGAGCGGAGAAAATGGAAGAGCCAACAAAAGTTTCGCCTGATTACTCTCAGCGGCCATCTTGGTAACTGAGGGTAGCGGACGATGTGATTTCGTTGTAGAAAATTAGCCTCGCACTGCTGCTTCTCCTGACGTGATCTTTGCACGTGCTGCTCTGCAGGGAAACTAACTGGCGTCATGTAGGGGCAAACAGCTATTGAGCACTTGAGCTACTTTAACAACAAAATATATCATTTGCAAAATATTTAGATAACTTTAGAAGTAAATTTCTTTCTGAATTTTTTCATTTTTATATCAATTCTATTTACTCAAATATTTTCAAAATCCATTCATTTTTCTTTTATTTGTAGCTTAAAAGATTAAATTATTATTATTTCTTTAAAATTCATATTAGGAAGTGATTTTCTTTATTTATGTAAATAGGCTTGTGTGTATTTTAAATTAAACTTTTAATTCATAAAATTGATTTATTTAATTTTGATTAACTAATTTTTCCAAGTGAAATGGTTAGAATTTTTCATTTAAATGAAAAAATTTTCAGTTAGAAGTTATCTTTAAAAACTATTTTAAACTTTCAACTTCATGCTCATATAATCACTTTTCTTACGTTCAACTTTTATTAAAATTCACCATAACTATTATTATGATTTCTATTTTTGAAATTCTGGAACCGTATTAAGTCCTATAATAATTTATTTAGTAGTATTAAATGTTTGTCATAAGTAATCATTATAATTAATTTCATATATATATATATATATATATATATATATATATATATATATATATATATATATATATATATATATATATATATATATATATATATATATATATATATATATATATATTATATATATATATATATATATATATATAGTAGAGTTTTCAAAATATTGTTCCAATATTTAAATGCTGATAATTATATTTAAATAATTAATTCTTGAATTTAAATAGATCTTATTAGATGGTTATTGAATATTCATTATTATTTTTAATTGAAATTATATTGACAAAAATAAAAGTACTATCTTTTTTACTATTTTCTTAAATATTACGAGTTATTAGCACACAATTTATGTTTGATTAAAAAATCTAGAAAATTTTGTAACATAAACTTAGAATATTTTTTAAAAATAAAGAAGGAATATATAGACTATTATTTCTTCCAAATTCTAAATAATATAATTAATAACAAAAGTCTACTAATTTTTATGCATAATTTTGATTAATAAAAATCTTAAAACTTTTATAAGGTTTATAACCATAAATATTATAAGCTTTTTCACCATATTAAAGAAAATTAAAACATTTTAATTCATAAGCATTTATAAATTAATTATACATCAAACTTTGATACAAAATGAATTAATCATATAATTGTACATCATTCTCATTATTTATAAAGATTAATTAACCATTGCATATTTAATAAAGTAATTTTTCATTATGTTGTATTAATTTAAATCCTTTTTACAACTTATCGATAATTAAAAATTTTTAACTAAAAATATAAAAAAATTATATACTAATATTGTTTTTTTAAGCAACTCAATCATTTATCTTAATGCAACCAATCCAAGAATAAATTGACATTGAATATCTAAAATTGAAATCTATCCATATACATTGAAATCTATAGTAAATAAATATGAAAATCTATAAATGAATATTTATGATGAAAAAAATCCAAATTATTGTTTCGACTGGATGATTTAGAAACGATAAAAGTTTTATGAAAGACAAATTTCATTCGAAACATTCAATTGAGGTAGAAAATGCAATCTGTTTTAATGTATATAATATTTAAAAGTCATTCAATCATTAACAATAAGCAAATCAACGTGATTTTTTATCCGTAAAGAATCAATAAAGAGGGAACTGCAAAATTTAAACAGCAACGATAACAGTCATGCTTTCCAAACATGCCTTTTCAAAACTACCTTAAAAGAAGTCCGAAAGTTTATTTATGGTCAACTAACTCATCTCCCTACTCTATAAGAAAAGGGGGAGATTCCTCTTCTAAAAGAAAATTTCTCTCTTTATATTCCTGCATTGAGATATGAACAGTATCGTTTCAACTGTGCTATTCAGACCATTAAGTCCCTTGGTATTATGGCTATCACAATTAATCTAGAATGGCCGCCTACCATTCATCATATCGATATTTCCTGCCGAGATTCGACGAAAATACCCAGAGATATATTCCTAAGCCTGAATTTACAATTGGGCGTTTATATGGCAAGGCGTGAGTCCACTAAACTGCCAACAATAGAGATAAGACACCTTCATATCCCTTCTCCAACACAGTGGGCAGATTCACACCGCCCCTAGAATTAGAAGGGGCCATTATACTCTGGAGGCCCCTAGGCACACCTTTCACACCCCTGGGATCACTAGGGGGCGCTTTTGTCTCCATTGTCGTCCCTGTCAGCAATCCCTGTGGATTTTCGTTTGCAAGAAGGGCAGATGCGGAGCTTTTAAAAAGCCATAAATTTATTGGGGCTCATCGTATAGTCTCATGTATCAGAGGCGGCTTCGTTCGTTATGCGCTAAATGCTTTTTCACTCCCTCCCTCCCTCTTCCCAATCTTTCTTCTCACAATTTTTCTTTGAAATTCCATATGGGTTATCATAATTAATAACTTTAGACGGTTCCTATTTCCTTGCAACGCCCACTTCCATTATCAAAAGTGATCATTAACACTATTCAATATTCTCGATATGTGTACGTTAAATTTTTCTTATTCTAAAATCTGTATTTCGCATGAGAACTTATTTTATAAAATTGCATATTAATTCCATTTTTTTAAAAAAAACATGAAAAAATAATGGCAACTAGAAAACAAAACATTTCCATTGTGCCTTTATTTAAAAATAGATCTCATTTGTCATAAGCTTCATAGCTTAAGTTTTAACAAACGTTAAACTTTTCATATTATCTACTTTTAGTTCATTTATAGTTGAAATTTTAAAATTAATTTTTTTTAAAAAAATGGTCCGCTGTTCAGTTTTGTGAAAATGAAAAAAATTAAATTTTTTATAACGTTTCCGATTGCTTGATTGTGTTGAATAATTTACTGTCTACTGGAAATCACTGAAACAACATTGTATTTTTTGAGCCACCGTCAAAACGTTAAATTCATATACATAAAATTTTACCTATCTTCAAGAAACTTGCACCCAACAGCAGCGGAGGAAAAATAAGCTGAAATTTGATATGGATAGGATTTTTTGGCGTCACCACAGCCAGTTTTGCGTTAAAATTTAAGTAGAATTAGTGCTTAAATTATTATTAAGAAACTTCTTTTTCTAATTATGGAAAATGTACTTGTAATTAGAAAAAGAAATGTTTTTAATTTTAAGAAAATTTCTTGCAGATTAGTTTTGATTTAGAAGTTGCGGTGACGCTAATACGTATGTACCGATTTTGTTTTACTGTGGGAAATACACCAAGCCATTTTCTCTCTGATTACTAAAAATTACTTCAAATTAGTAGAAAAAAAATTAAACCTGTAATTTTATTCATTTTGAAATAAACAATTATTACTTAAAACTAAAACTAATCCTTATTTGTGAATTGAAAATGAAGCTAACTTATTCTGCTTAGAAGATTTTTTTCTATTTCCAACAGAGAAAACTATGATTACAAGAACACCTGCCAAATAATACAGTAAATACTTATTTAAGGTGATTAAATCAAATAAAAATCTTAATTAAACAAAAAGTAAAAATTCTCTTTAAAAATAAGGTGTTATTTGAAGACAGGTCATAAGGATTATTTCCTAGAAAGACAATCAAAGTTAATATTTTCTATATTCTTTCGATTCCTCATTTACAAATATAAAGAAATTCCTTGAATTTCCATAGTATAGAAAACTTAACATAATATTTATCGCATTTTAGAAAATATTCTTCAAATAACAGTAAAAAAGATGTATGTATATATATATATATATATATATATATATATATATATATATATATATATATATATATATATATATATATATATATATATATATATATAAGCTGACCCAGCCACGCATTGCAGTGGCTGAGTTTTTAAAATACATTGAATCAATTTTTTACTAATTCTTGGGTTCAATCAAATTAATATTTTCTAAAAAAATTTAGAATAGGTTCATTCATAGGAGATTAAAAATAAAACGTTTCACCAAAATTTAATAGTAATAGGTAAAGTATCGAAATTTTGAAATTAAGCACAAATCAACATATACTTTCTGAATTTACATTTTATTCATCTTATATTAAATTAGAGTTTGTAATCAGTGACTTACTTATAAAATATACTATATAAATTAAAGACATCTAAAAATAAATTGTTATAAATGAGGTAGATAACATTGACATCGAACTATTATTATTTTAATTTTAAATTATATTAAAACTAAAAAATTTTTCCGCGGCATTATACTGAAATAAAAAAATTAAAAGAATTTATCATTTGAATAAATAAATTAGATCAAAATGTTCTACTGAATAAATTAATAATTATCAAATTATAAAATAAAAATAAAAAATAATAAAAGGCTATCAAGAAATACTTACATATTTTCGAGGTGGTATGAAAATTAGTAGAGAAAAACAGTAATAAATAAAATTTTATTTTACTATTTATAATATTAAAAATATTCAAACTGAATACTGCACAATAATAACACAATACAAAGTATAATTATGAAAATGATTCACGAAAAATTGTTATAGTATCATTATACATCATGAAAATATATGTAAATTCTATATTTAACCACGCGCTTGCGCGCGCACGATAATTTTCTCGAAGATGGTATAATCTAGGAAAATAAACACGTCGCCATCTGCCGAATACCTGTGCAACTTAGATGCTAAACCGCCATCTATTAGGAACTTACAGAACTAACCAAAAAAAATAAAAAAAATTTAGGGTTGTACTACCCCTAACATTTAGGGGGATGAAAAATAGATGTTGGCCGATTCTCATAGATACCGGATAAGCACAAAAAATTTCATCAAAATCGGTCAAGCCGTTTCGGAGGAGTATGGCAACGAAAACTGTGACACGAGAATTTTATATATTATATATATATATATATATATATATATATATATATATATGTGTGTGTGTGTGTGTGTGTGTGTGTGTGTGTGTGTGTGTGTGTGTGTGTGTGTGTGTGTGTGTGTGTGTGTGTGTGTGTGTATGTATAATTCGGAAAAAATTTGTGGCAAAAAGTGAACAACGTTAAATAATAGGGAAAAGTACTGAAACCTTTGCATACATTTTTAGCTAATTAACATAAATTTTAAAATGCTTCTAATTAACATTATTGCTCTAGACTCTTTTAACTCATAAAGCTTAAATAATTCTATAATTTTGAAGGTGGCCTAATCAATACATGCTTTCTGCAGTTAAAGAGATTAATCCTTCCAGTGGATTTTATTTCCATGAAACTTTTCATTTTCGTGTGTATAAATATAAAATGAATAATAGTATTAAATAAATTAAATCATTAAATGAATGAAAATTTGAATAATAATTTCAAGTAAATCAATATGTATTTGTTTTAATTTTCATTTATTGCCGTTAAGTATCTTAAATTAAAAGACACAACCCTAAAGAAAGATGTTTCGAATCCGATTAAAAAATATTTTGTCAAAGGTGGCTTAAGCTGTGAGATTTTAAAGATTGACAAAGAATAGAGCATTTGCTTTCACAAATTAAATTAAAAAAAAAAGACATTAAATTTACTTATGAATAAGTTTGATTGTGAAGAAATACTAAAAGCAATGATAACCATGTTATTAACAGTTTGATATATCAACGAAATGTACGATTTGAATTATTATTCTTAGGTCTCGCTATGAATACAGTTACAATAAAATCATCCATGCACACGATTATGTAGCATAAGTAATTCAAAGAATTCCATGGATAACTATCATCTGAACATGTAACATCGTATATTCACCAATTTTAGATACCTTGTATTAGTGCAAATTAACATAGCGGATTTAAGAGTAATTCCACTTAATTCAATAATCATTATCACTTAATGTATATAAAGAATTTTAAATATGCTTAGAAGATTTTGAATTAACTATTTGAAATAGATATATTTGAGAAAGTGAAATAAGAATCTGTTTTGGAATGAAGTGATAATGATTAGTTGTTAAACTTATGTCCTTAACGGTTGCTAAATAAAACTTGCACAGGGGAAAGTTATTCAATAAACAGAACATGTAATTATATCAAAGTGTATTTGTTAATTATTGTTATTTGAGCATCTACTATAATAAATATTTTCTGCTGTAAATAACTTCATTGAAAAGTCAATTTAAGAATTTCCGCAAATATGTTAATGAATTTAAAACAATCTAACTTAATTTGGTGGGGTTTTTTTAATACTCAATTAGCCAAATATAAAAATGTTAGGAAATTCTTCATGCCTTTTTCCTGTTGATATAAACAATATTCTAGAAAACCTATAAATGATGTTAACTGAGATATAGTGCAACAATGAAATGCAAAAATGTTTGCGATCAAATTAAATATTAAATTTTCATGCTATCCCAAAAAAATTCCAATTTTAATTAATATTTTATATAATACGAATTTTAAGCACTTTTGTACCTCAGAATTATTAGTGAAACATTTTATAAAAAGTAAAATGTACAGAGTTCTTTGTATGTTTCCTTAACTAAAGTCAACATAGGAAAATCAGTTGAAATAAATAACTTTGAATGTAGCACAAATGCCATATAAACTTTTTGGCGCTTTTTTGAAATCGATTTTTTTTTCAGCCATTATAATTTTTCTGGTAACCTGGATTCTAAGTAACATCAACAACATTGAAATTGCTAAGAATATTTTATATTTTGGCAACCCTAATTCATAAATTAATCATAGGTCAACTTTTAGAACAATAAAAAATTCAAAACCATCCAAAAAGACATTTATACTTTGAATGTAAACTTAGAATTAACAAAACTAAGTGTAAGAAAGGACAAACAAATACTTTATTAAACAAAGCTGCAGAATTAATTTTATTGAATCACAGGATAAGTACACGGGGGCTCAGTGCAGAATCGGGTGCCCCTTAGTTTGGCGATAATTTGGTGATAAAATTCAATTTCTAGCAATTACGTTATTTTTAATTTTATTATTTATACAATTATATATATTATATAATAACACAAATTGGCACAGGTGCCGTATAATCCATGATTCCAAATTCAGAATTTTTTTGGCGATGAAGAAATGTTGCCAAGATGATGTATTGTGACGTGCGCGATGACGTAAATACTAGGGTTACCGAAATAGAACTTTCTGCATAATTCTTATTGGTCTCCATATCTATGACCTAACAAAAACAAGATCGCCAGATACATAAGATAATCCGCCAAAAAACGCCAATCTCAGAATTTGTCGCATGGATTATACGGCACCTGTGCCCACAAATTATATATTATTAATATTATTTAGCTTGTTAGTCACGTTTTGACGACCATCTTGGTGCCAAAAATATCACCAAAGAATCAAAGGGGCACCCGATTGTAAACTTTGACCGAACACGACTTTATTCATTTTGAAATTGAAAACAATTTTTAAAAGCACGTTAGTGTGTGTTTAATATCGGAACGCTGTACGCATCATCCAAAAAGCTCTTGAAGACATTGATGTTGGACACATCTGTCGTGAAAGAATGTTATTGATCAGGATTTTACAATACTTGTTGTATTGCTTTCTACCTGTTTCTGCCAACAAAGCTGCTGTTCACAGCCAACTGCTTCGTAGTTTTGAACCACGTGCAAGTGACGAATCCAATATCACAGCTATCTCATATTTTCTAAACTGATATACTACGTAATCGGTGAAGCATTTATAAAATTCAATGCGTGTAAGTCCTCTTAAGATAATCATGTATGATAGGATCAAATATTTCTATCAAGAAAAGGGAAGCGCATATGTTTAGAAACAGACAGTCGAAAACGTATTGCAAACAAACATATCTTTCCCTATATTATTGTAGCCTCAATGATTTTTTCAGTGATCTTTTTTTTTTAAAAAATTAATAAAAAATGTTAATAAATATTGGCCTAAGAATTAAGTACAAGTTTAACGTCATGAATTAATGTTTAAGTGTTACTGTCTCTAATTTAAACGTCACCATAGAGCAATCATGAAAATTACTAAGGAATATTTTTGAAAGATTTGTAAATACTTTATGTTTCTTTTTTTTAATTAAATGAAATGAACTATCTAAAATTAACACGCTATAGTAAATTATTTTTGACTAAATGAATTTGAAGTCACAAGGTCAGGTATTTATTCATATATGTTTTAATTTAAATTAATTTTTTTATTATGCATTCATAATAAATAGGAAAATGCGTTGTTATATGTATATTCCATAAAAAAAATGTTAAGAGAATTTCCTTGAACCATTAAAATAATCCTTTTCAAAATTTCTAGATGTATAAGGGGAAAATGAAATCCATTTTCTGATAAATTCAAATTCTTATTTTTTTAAATTCTTATTCTTTTTTCAAATTTGAATATTTTTTAAGAAAATGTTCTCTTATTTTATTTCTTGAACTGTTACGATTAGTTTATAAATGAGATAAGTATTTGAAAAGTATTAATTCTTCACTATATGCGATGTAAAAAGAATTAAATATTTATTTATACCACACACACATAAAATATTCCGTAATTACAGAGATTCTTTGATTCCGTATTTATGTTCATGAAATCATAACTTATACAATATCTTATTTCCTCAATTAAGTTAAAAAACATGTTGTAAATATCTCTAAAATAATTCACTTGGCATTATTAATTAAAAAAAACTTTTTATAATTAATATCCAAAAGCGTCTCAAAGTTATGTAATAGATATTTAGAGTTATATCTGATATGAGACCTTTCTGTTTCGACATTTTGACGATAAGATAATAGTTCTATCTCTCACACATCAATTTCAAGAAATGCTGTGCTTTTCGTGACTCCCAAAGATTAAAAAAAAAACTAATTTACTCGCCATTTGTTTCAGCGGAATAACTCTGCCAATTAAGCTTCTGGAAAGTGTTTTAATATTGATTAACTTGGCGCGAAATCACAGTTGGCGCAATTCTTTTCTGTTTTCACTCGCTTCATTTTTTTTAACGGATAATAACAAAGGGGATGGAAAGCACAATGATAAGTGCTCTTAATGCCCTGGCGCAGACACGGACAGAGATTAGGAGAGGATAATTATACGCTCCAATGCCGGATAGGGAAGAGCTAGGGGAGAACGATCCCCGTTAAAACGAGCAGCTCTTTTTCACTTTTTTTCTTCTTTTGCACTGCCGCCATATGCTGAGCTTCCGAGCTCAAAGAAGAGAGATCGAATTTTTTCTTTCTATTTATAAGATGGTAAAAACATTTTGAAGTGTCCTAGAGACCCTTTTTGAAATTCTTTGCTGAAAGATAAAAAATTAAAAAAAAATAATAATAAGTGAGCAATGTAGTCATTTTTCCCCCTTCTTGTCATTTTTATTATTCAAAACGCATGCGCAAGAGGGATTGTTGCTTTTATCAGTAAATCATAATTTTTTCACTGAATTTTCAGAATATTTAAAATTATTCGATATAGAGAGATTGTTAAAAAGAAAAAACAATTATTACTTATCGTTTGAACGGAAATACTTTATACAAATAAGAACTTTGGAAAGTCATAAAAAATTTTATTATTTTATGTTTTTGGACTTAAAATTTCGTTCGAAAGGAAAAGTTCCCCTTTATTAAAATTACTTTTCAAGTATAAATGATAGTGAAATACATATTTTGAGACTTAAAACAAAATATTAATGTAAATATTTCACTTCCTCTACAGCCCGGCTAGCTCAGTCGGTAGAGCACGAGACTCTTAATCTCGGGGTCGTGGGTTCGAGCCCCACGTTGGGCGGTATAATTTTATTGTTCTCACAAATCCGTAGGCATTATCTATTCCGGCTGAAAGAGAACGTTAGAAGAAGAAAGTACTTTTTATTATTAATACATACTTTTTTTAAATAAAAAAGTAATACAAAACATTAATGTTTGCATGCGGTATATATAGTTAACTAAATGTAAGTGAATATTGAAAACTTGTATTTTTTACTTTATAACTTTTAATTATTTTATCTGTCGATACTTTTTTATTTCATTATCAATCAAAGATTTTAATTGCTAGATTAAAGTACAAAAAAGTTTCAGATAATAATTTGAATGAATTTTTCAAATAATAATATCATTCTTACAATATAAAATCGGATCTATAAATTTACAATTGTTTTAATTTTTTTTCTCTTAGAGATTAATTTTATAATAAATACGATTTCTATAATTATTCAGTTATTATTAAACTAAGTATCATTATCTTTAAAGTTAATTTATAAAATATTAAAATTATAATATTCTAGCCATATATATTTTACTTTATATAAGAAATGAGTAAATCATGAAAATTCACATTTACATTTTCATTATGAAATTCTTTCATTTCTTTTTAATTGTTCTGAATGATTAAAAGCATCAATATTTCGAAAAGATTAAAAAATAATTATTCTTATTTAAAAACACATTTCAGAGTTTTTCTTTTTTGCTCCAAATATTTTTTATAGTTTATTGAGTTTATTACAAAAATTTATTCTGTAACTTATTTTTATTCTGAATTAATTTTTTTCATTCTAAACTTAAGGAATTGAAAACACATGGGACATTGATAAAAATAAATAAATAAAATAAAACACTAAAATCCAATTAATATTAAATACACATAAAATCTAAATTGCTTTTGGAATATTTTTCACTGAATTGAAAAATAAGCAGACGACATTAATTAAAGATAAAAATTTTAAAAATAAATGATTTTCAACATTCCTTATCATTTATAATGATCGATATTTAAACTTTTACTTAATTTTCTAGATTTAATAATGAGTAAATTTAAAGCCAGATTCAGTACACTTTTATCAAAATATTTATAGTATATAGTTTACTACTAATTCAAAACATTTTTTAAATAAAAAAAATACTAAAAACACATGGCCTTGTTTCACACACGCATAAAATCAATTATTTCACAATATAATTGAAAAACCTGAAAAGTAACTTTTTGACTTTTTTATTAATAATAGTATATGAATTTTTATATCCAAAATAATCGAACTTCATCTATTAAAATGACCAACAATCATTATTATTAAGAACACTATTATTCTTAATGTAAACATGATGTAAAATTATTTAACTTTCATAATGTTCTTCAAATATTTGTTTTGAAATATATGCAATTCTTATATCCTTTTTATTATATTATATTTTTAAGTTTTTCAATTTAAAAATGTGACGTTTTGTGACTAAAATTTTCTCTCTTACTATCTCTTTTCTAAAAAACGTAACATGCAAAATTTTGCTGCGGCAAATGTGGATTAGTAAACTTAAAATATTAATACTTTACAGTTATTTTATTTTTATTTACTTGAAAAATTATTCACTTTAAGTAAACAGCAAAATAAATGGATTTATATACATAAAAAGTTAAGTAAATTTTATGTAAGAAATTTTTAACTGATTAACATACATAACTCTTGTTTAACCATTCTGCTACATAAAATTATTGTAAATATGAATTCAAAAACGTTAATGTGAATTGTAACTGTAAAATATGAATTGACAAAAAAAATATTTCGATGAAAAAATACTGAAATAAATAAATTTGTTTGACAAGAACTGAACAAAAGTCAATTCTTTTCTATTAGAATTATAATTATATAATATTTTTTACATATTATAATAATATTTTATATATTATAACAATATTTTTATGAAGATTTTTTGGCTTTAATAAGCGAGACTTTATGCATATCTTTATACATATATATGTTTTTTTATTATAGATATTTATTATAGATATTATATAATTATATACATACAAGATAATAATCGAGGGATTAAGGTGTACTAAATTTTAATTCAAATGAATAGATTTATTAATTTATCTTTTGCATTCATACAATTATTAAATCTTTACAATACATAAGTAAATAGAGTTTCTAGATTGATTAAAGATATTCTATAATTGAAAGTTAATAATTTTTTTTCAAAAGTATAATGCTTCTTCAAATTGAATCAAAGGTTTTTTTTACGACTTTTAAAATTACATTTACACGTTCAAAATATATTATGTTTATGAATACATTTTCATTAGATTCATAAAATAAATAAAATTGATTATACCAGCTGTGGATGAAATTCTAACCAAAAAATATCCTATTTCACTCATGGTATTTTTTCATTTCCTATTCTAACCCTTTCAATTGAATGGCTCACACGTGGCAAGATCTACCATCCTGGCCGTATAAATTTCATCTTCGCTTACAGATCATCCATCGTTTTGTCAGTTATTTTCCGAGTTCTTTTTGCCATTTTTAGAAATAGCTCCCAGTTTTCAATGGGTGCCATAACCAAAAAAAAGGACAACTCATTCACTATCACTGCCTACAGGCCATTCATTCAGGAAACAGTCCTATCGGTCAGTACCACAACTCCCCCTTTCCAAGTCATTCTGCTATTGTCGAAATCATTCAAGGGGGGGAGGGGAAGGTCCAAGCAGTGAGAGAACTAAACGGTCCCTCATTTTTTTTGCTTACTTCCCGAATTTGAGCAGTAGTTTAAAAGAAAATCAACTAGTCAGCTGTTGTTGTGTTTTTGGTTAGCGATAGGGTGACTTTCTGTATTTTTACCTACAAGGAGGTTAAAAATTCATTCCCACCATTTAAGCTAAAGGTTGTTGACTTCATAGTTCTTGATGTGGAACTGAAAATAAATACCCGCCTCTCCACTACTGAATTGAAATAAGAACTGCTTAAGAACCTCGCCACTACTTCCTGTTAATACAGACTTACGTCTATATTTTCCTATTTTGGAACTATAAATGTCAACAAATGAAAATCGTTCTTCCTTAACAATTGATAAAGATTTAAAATGCATATTATCTTGTACGAAACTTTTTTCTATGGCATTGTATCATTATTTCAAAAATTAGCCTAATATGGCTGTATTCAACAGATCCTATTTTGAATTTCAGACTTCTGTTCGAAATATATTTTAATTGTTTAGTAAATTAAAAAAGCTGATTCGTGGAATACGTAATCAAATAATTTAATATTTCTTATATAAAAATTTTGATAATGAGTCTTTAAGAATAAGAATTGATATTTTTTCTTGGTACTAACCTTATGAATTCATAAACATGATGACATATTAAAAACTATTTTATTAATTGTTTATGTAATTGATATTTGTTTGGTAAAAAATTTTGTTTTAGAAAAATTTACGACTCAGTGAAAATATCTTTTATTTCTTTCGTTATTTGTTTATTTTTTACGAAATCAGAAAATTAATTTTTCAAATAAATGAAAATCTTCTTTAAACTCAAAAATAAACTATTTATTTTCTGTAGATTGACATAATAAAAATTGATACTTCAATATCCAGTTAAATCGTATCTTAAATAAAGAAATTAAAATAGAACAAAATATTAAGTGCTGTAATAGATGTAATTAAAAATTTTACTTTCTTACTCAAACAATTTTTGTGCCCTGTATTTACAGGAAAATAAAACTAAGTAACCTTTATCTCTTCCCTTTACACCAATCTATAATTTTCAGTTTTTGGAGAAATGTATCGTTATTTAAGAGTATGTTGCTAATTAAAAGTTAATTTGTTAATCTAAATTTTTTGTGATGAGTACCTCTAGAAATGGTTTGTCTGAATCCAGTGGTGCTTTCAAGAATCATTGTCTTAGAGTGATTTTGATTGTGTGTATGTTTAGAAAAAAATAACTTGCGAAAAATATTTTAAATTCTTTTTTCTTTATTTAGAACAGAACAAAGACAAAACACAAATATCCAGACTAGGGAAACATATCATTAAATAAACATATCGTGCCTGACGATATTTCACATTTGGTGTAAATAGCTACACATACAATAATGAAACAACAAAGACTTTGGACACTACATTTACAACATAGCTACATTTATAAGAACGAATATTGCAGTATAAATATTTACAACCCACGTTTACATTTATCACATACATGCAAATTGAAACTTCTGAGTAAACAAAAAAATTGAGATATCAGTGCTTGTTTAACAGTGTGGATAGGATTTTCTTATTCAATTCTGAGATTACATGACAAACCAAGGTGTTAAAAAATTAAATTCAATATCTTTTCCTATTTTTGTGATTCAATATACAAAACCAATATAATTTCCATATTTTTCTGAGTAATTATATATTTTCAGAATCTAATTAAATTATTTCTGTGGCTTAAGAAACAAAAACAATTTAAGAATAGCATTCAATAAGTAAATTTGTTTGTAAAATATGACTTATAATTGTCTTAAAGTATACATATATTGGCTCGAATATTAAAACCAGAACATCACAGATAAAATTGAAATCAATTCCTTCATAATATAGTTTCTCCTTAATAAGTACATTATTTATTGAAGGTAATAAATACATTATTTATGATCTTTTTCTTAAATTTTTCAAAAAACATCATGACTGATATATCTGGGAAAACATAAATAACTTTTGAAAGTGAATCGTGAATAAGTAAGTCAAAAAAAAACTTTCATTAATATTTAAATTCAACTATAGTTCAGATTATGAAGCGTTTTAATATCAACTTTATATGTATTTCAAATTAAAATTATGAAATTGTGGCTGAAAATATTTTTTCTAACAGAGATGAAATTTATAAAAGCTTTATGATTAAGAAATAGCTGAAATAAAATATTTGAATTGATTATGAATTTTAATTTTTAAAATTTTTCTATCTATTTATCATATTTAAATTTAGATTATTTTATTTAAATATCATTGATTCTTATTTTAACATCTATCAAATTGTTAATTATGGAAAACTTATCGAATAGTTATAATAATTTTAAATAAAAATTCCTATTCATGTTTAATAATAACACTTCTTGTTTAAAAATCAATAAATTACTATTTTACGCAATCTGTGAATCCAGCAACCAGATGCGACTCCTGGTGGAAAAAATAAGAATTATTCCAAAGTCGTTTCAATGTCGGAGCCTTTTTATATATAACTTGATATTTTAATCCAGAGTAGAACATTATCACAAGTTCTAACTTTTTGAAACTCATTTTTTAGACAAAAATAAGTAAAATAGGATAAAATATAGTGTCATTGATTATTCTATGAGAACGTCGATTCAGATAAAATAAATGAGCTTAACAACTTCCAGTTTCGCTCGCTCACACATTTAAAAGATTCTTTGGAACATCACTAAACAAGAGTAAAAAAAACTCTTTCTGAGTGGAGAGTCTTCTTTCCGAGGGGCTCGAAGCGACCAAGTTTTCAGACACCGGTGTCTTTTGCAACAACTAAGAGAAACAGGTAAAGGTGTTTGGTACTCGCTAGTTGCTCGCAGAGCCCGCACGTTCAGGACTTAGCTCACTCTGTTTTTTCCGAGCCTAAAACGAAAATAACGCCATTTAGTTTCTTTATAGCATTAGATTTTCATTTCATAATAATAATAGCAGTAACAATAATATATATGTATATATAAATGTGTGTGTTTGTTGTTGTATATATATGTACTTATGAGACTTGGACAAGCCAAGCTCGCTATGCCGTTAGCTATGAGAATTTAAGTCAGTAGGGTTGGTCTTTCGCTTAACCAGAGCACCACAAAGGTGAAGGTACACTGTGCTCTAAACTCCTCCGATAGATGGCACCACCAGAGAATCTCCTCCCTCAATTTTGACATTGTTTTCGAAGGGGGAATTTTCTTCAGACCATTATAGCCATGGTAACTGCTAAACGACAGATCACAGGACTTTTGATTTCACAGATTTAACGAGCACGTATATCGCATGTACTCGGTGGGTCCTTGGAGACGTTGGGAATCGAACCTCACCCTTCCGGATGGAAGCCTTATGTCTTAGACTATCACTAAAACCACGAGACTACCACAATCACACACACATACATATATATAATCATTATTTTTTTAGTATTATTAAATATTTTGAAAATACATAAAAGTTGACAATTTTATATGAAAATTTGTAATTTAAGAAGAAAATAAATTTTTTCGATCAAAGAATAGCTCGAATCCAATGCTTAAGAAAATAATAAAAATGCCGATACATAGAGCAAAGTATTAGAATTAAATAATAATTAAAATACTAGTAAAGCAACCTATATAAATTATTTCCCTCATTGTAAAATTCTAAATGTTTAAATTTCTCATAGAATTAAAAAAGCGGTAAGCAAAATTGCAGTACAATTCAGAATGCGATGAAAATGAAATCCCTCTAAATTGCTGCATTTCCCACACAAATCTCTCCTATTTCTAACGGTAAACGTTATGCCTTCAAAATAAATCACTAGTTTTTTTTTTCTATTTTTGAATAAAGTTCTCATAATCTCCGTTACTAATTGTTAATTCAGATCCAAACTATCCTAATCCTCAACATCCTATTCTTCAAGGGGGGCAGGCATCGCTGGTTCCCAGACGTCACAAACCCCAGGAAAGAAAAAAATCATGGTTGTCCTGACGACGTGCAGAGGGGAACGACGGCCATTAAAACGGTACTATACTTGAAAACTCCTTTTCTATAAAATGAATATAATCCCATCAAAAGATTAAACGTTGAAATTCAGGGGTCGCCAAACTTTTGTCTCTTCGCACCATCATCGTATACATTATTAGACACATAATCGTCTCTTTATCCTCCCCTTTCGACCTTTAGTCGTCAGCAAATATAAAGCCAGTGGGGAATCCCATAGTTACCAGACCGTCCGTATCTGAATTTATACAGACGCTTGGTAATTTTTTTAACTATCCATATTTCTGACACTAGCATCTAAAAAATACACCTCCTTTTAGAAAATCATAACAAAAAATTTAAGGCATATTTCCTTGCGATGATTCATGTGCATGCAATAACTTCCTGTAAAGTGATCTTCAAAACATACAATCCAGTAATATTTCCAGTTTAATCCCAAAGATCAAGAATTCTATTTTAGAGTGATAAATTCATTGTGCATGAATGTATAATCAATTTATAACACTAATGTAATACTAATTCATTACAGCACTTACTCATTCAAGCTCATTATGAATGCATTTCATAAAATGCATCCTTTATGAAATGTATATCCATATGTGATCAGCTATCAGAAATTTCATTAATTTATATAGAAAAAAAATCCTAAACAAAGCGAATGAATTGATTAATCGTGATTTATACTAAAATTATTTCGGTATAATTATGATATATCCCTCAAGAGATTTCTCGCCAAATCTGCCGTCTTTTGCTTTGATTATAGTGTTTTCCCTTTTGTGTTGCCAATTTGAATTTTTGGAATTTTTAGTAGCCAAGTTTGCTATTTTTCTCGTGTTTTACGTTATTTTTGTGTCATATATACGGGATTTTTATGACATCAGCGTGGAAATTGCTTTGCGATGAAAAAAAGTAGCAAAGTTCGCCAATGGAGGGATGTATCCAACTATAGTTCCATTATTTCATGTCATCATATAAATAAAGAATATTCTACAGAAGATTGTACATAACTGTGTTGGATGTAGCACCACCTAGTGGCGAAATGTAATTCATAATTTTGAGTTTAGCTCAAACGCAAAAACTCATTACAGAAATTAGTGGGTGTCCTGTACTAAAATTTGCAGCTCTCTAGTGAATATCGTAATTGTGATTAAGTCTGGGCGTTGAAAAACAGTTAAATATCATTCGGTTTCTGAATAAACAAATATAAACAATATGCGTGTATTCTAATTTTAAAAAAAGTCAGACAATGGAAACTCGATGTGTTTTAATTTAATTCACATAATTCATCATAATACTTATGAATTATATGCCATAAATTGCATCTCTGTAAGTCACATTGAAATCTGTGGGAAAATATTGCATCTTGTCGTCACATTTCACGACATTCTACCCCTGTAACATGTCGGCACGTGCCCCCTGTCAACAGTAATTTTAGAATCGCCCCTCTACCGGGACAGCAAGGGGGGATGTTCACTCTTATCTCACTTTAGTTTCAAGTTACCGTTTGTTATAAAACAAGTGTCTCTTTACAACCAGTTAGAATCTAGATCGATATCAGCTTCTACTTTAAAATGAATTCTTTTCGAGTATATAATAAAAAAAGAAGTTAGATTTGAATTACATTTTAGGATAGCACTATTTCATTCATATTATCAAATAATAAGATTTTAATTTAACAAAATAATTCAGCCATTTTAATAAAAGAAAAGCATTTTACAATTTAATATAGTAATGGTAATTAAAAATAGAAAACAAAAATATTAAATAATTTAAAAACAATTATATACTTCATATCAATTCAATTATTTTCTTATTTACTAAATTAATAGCTTGTTCCCATAACAGTCTGTGTGATTGACATAGCTTAATGAAATTAAATGCTTATTTCAAAGAGCAAGCTTTAATTCCTGCCACAAAATGCTGCTAATAGTAGATTGATGTGGGAAGTAAGCAAATGCAATAGGAAATGGAAGTTGAACTGCTGTTTTCTGCATACACGCTTGTCGGTAAAATATTTTAGAATCCTTCAAAATTTTCCTTTGTGGCAAATGAATGCGACATATGACAAATTACTCAGGCTTATTTAAATATATTACATTATTATTATATAGATATAATTTTATTGCTTAATATTTACTTTCCATATTTTTTCTATAATTTAAAATATTTCTGAATAGAGAGCTGGAAAGTAGAGCCAACAATGTTGGTTTACAAATCAACGAAAGCAAGACCAAATATTTGATAATATCGCCCAACGAATCTAGAAGGGAACCAAGAAGTATTGAAATCGAGGGTAAACATTTTGAAGAAGTATCACAATTCAAGTATCTTGGAACTTTTATTTGCAACAAGAACAGCCAACAAAATGAAATACGCGAGAGAGTGCAAGCTGGTAATAGAGCTTTCTACGCAAATAAAAAGTTATTCAATAATAGATTGATATCACTAAAAACTAAACTGCAAATCTCTAAAACCCTCACTAGACCAATCGTTACATATGCCGGAGAAACATGGACATGTAAGGGACTCGGAATATATTAGAATTTTTGAACGTAAAATTTTAAGGAAAATCTATGGACCAAGGCTTGAATATGGTGTATGGATCAGAAGAAATAATAAAGAATGAATGCACCTAGTGAGAAACAAAGACATAGTGAGATTCATTAAAGCACATAAGAATACGGTGGCTTGGCCACGTACACCGCAGAGATGAAAAAAATATCATAAAAAGGATAACAAAGGGTAAATTATTCAATAGCAAGAAGAAGGGGAGACCCAGAGAAACATGGATTGATAATGTGGAAAAGAATCTGGAGACCATGAAGATAAAGAATTGGAAAAATTTGGCTCTGAAGCGGGAAAAGTGGAAGGAGGTTGTATTGGAGGCTAAGGCCTGCATAGGGCTGTAACGCCAGTTAAGAAGAGGAAAATATTTCTGATATTAATTATTCTCCAAATAGAATTCAAACTTATTAATCATTTGCATATTTAATCTTAAGCTTTACAATATCCAAAAGTTAAATTCTCGTAAATTGGAATAAAAGATAATAACATCTTTCACATGAAGGTTTATGAGAAATCAATGAATAAATTTAGTAACAAAACTCATAATTATGTCTTTTTATTTATTTTTAACTTTAACGTTTTTAAGATTTTAGATAAGTCAAAAGAATGCTTTAAAGCCAGTCGATTGTCACTTTGTATTGTGTACACAAGCTCATTAATCTTACTAACATTTTTCTTATTTTCCTGCATGTTACTATTTAGATTTTGTTAATGTATGGAAGTATATATATTAAGTTACTGAAATTAGTATCTTATATATTAAGTTACTGAAATAAAATATTTAACAAAAATGTTCAATAAAAAAAACAGAGTATTTATAGACCAAATTTTAAGTTTATGTTCCTAGAATGAATAATAGTTTTACGTAACCTTATATCAATGAAATCATGAAAAATCTCAAATATTAAGACTTTTAATTTAAGCAATTGTTTTGTCCAATTTATGACAGAAAAATGATATAATGTCAATAAAACACAAAATTTTTAAAAAAACGAATATAAATCGTCCTTGCCGATTCGAACTAATCATAAAGTGGATGTTTTATGTTGTCTTTTTCATTTTGCTTTTTCTTCTGTTCTATTTTCAACAAGTCAATTTTGGAAGCAATATCGTTAAAGATTTGAAGACTAATTATTAAGAACAACGGGTAATTTTCATAATTTTCAAAATTTTCACAAACGGAGAAAATCATAATTAAAAAAAAAATACTTTATTATTAGTAAAAATCAAGAATGGATTTTTCTCATCGTCAACGACGCTCAGACATTCAACGGTGAATTTCGCCTTTTTTGCTGCCTCTCAGTTTTAAAGAAAGCCGAAAATTCCGTTGACCTTGAAAATCCACCTTAGATTTACGACGCCGTCTCAACACAGTATTACACAGATATGACGTTATCTGACGTCATGGATATTTTAAACCAATGAGAGTTGTAATAAGATGGTGTAGTCATAATCAACTGGAACGAAAGAAGCAACCACTTTATGGTTAAAAATAAAAGATGCAACCCTATGCAATTTTTAAGGAAAAATTTAATTTCATTGCATATTACAATCTTCCTGTTAGTTCAATTTTTAAAAATAATATATTGTTTTAGAGTGAGAATTTTAACATGATGCCATCTGGATTCTGCCCAAGAGAAACTAAATACACTGGTGTCGGTAACACGTAAACATACAACAAATCAATTTTCATTTCATTTTAAAAAGAAAAATTAGAAAATGACGTCATCGCCGAGCCAATCTCATTCATTTTGACTTCTTTTGAATCCTGCAAAATGTGTGTGTGTGTGTTTTATAAATCTGTACAACAGACTGAATTTCGATATATATATATATATATATATATATATATATATATATATATATATATATATATATATATATATATATATATATATATATATATATATATATATATATATATATATATATATATATATATATATATATATATATGTGTGTGTGTGTGTGTGTGTGTGTGTAATACAATAATTTGTTATTCAGCATCAGATATTGAAAATATTTTAAGGATATTTTCTGTATTAATTATTCAGCTATAGAATGCAGTATTTATGGATTCAAACTAATGTAGGATTGAAATAGGTCCTATATTGAGCTGGACCTTTCACAATATGGGAAAATAAAGCCTTCAGCACTCAAGTGCTTCATGGAGACGTTATAAAAATTCACTTTATCTGACTCTTCATCTAAACGCGCCCGAATGCACGCGACCTGCCAATCACGGAAACGCTTGTATCATTTTTGTGTACAAGCGTGTAATTATGCGTCCCTACACCCTGTTGCGTCACGTGTAAAACAGTAACTGGAGAAATAAGACGCGCATTAATGCTGCCTCCTCACCCTCATCCTCCGCAGGGAGTGACCTCCCCCTGCCCTTTTGTCACCCCGCCTGCACTCCAAAAAATAAACCCCTCATTCACCTATAGAGGGCAGGAATTAACTTTGTCAATAGAAAGATTAGGTGGCCCCTCGCTCCCGATGGCACGTGCACTTATAGTTTTTCGCTACCTACCCCCCTCCTCTCTTCCTGAAATTTTCTTATATTCAGTATTTGTCTACCCCCTCCCCTTAATAACGAGGTCTTTCCTCAATTTTCCCTACTGTTTCGGGTTCGGGAAAAAAAAATTGAAGGGGAAGTGTTAGCATAAATCCATATGCAAAAGATTTGGAGCCAGGGAAATGAAGTGAAGTGGCTAAGCAAAGCTGTAACTAATGTAGGTGCGTGATTGGCGATAACTGAGGAAAAATATCTTCCTTGGCGCCATTTTAATGCAAAAGTTATTTTTTCTTTTTTACATTAGAACTTTTGTATACGAAATTTATTATTAAAAGAACTAATTATATATATAAAAGTTTAAGCTAATGCTTAGTTCCTAAAAAGAGTTACACATTTAGCAATTTATTTTTGCAAGAAATAATTGAAAATTTATTGTAACTAAAGAGCAATTTCTTTTAGATTTCACAAATTTCTTATTTTCCACTATTCCTAATATGACAGGAAACGATATTTACAAATAGAAATGATTAAACTTAAAGCTGCAGATGCTATCTAAAGTTACCAACTGTGAAAAACAAATTCTATTATTGAAATTTGTATCTCTTTTCTATCTCAGATCTAATACAGCACTAATTAAAGAAGGTATTTATCGCATATTTCCCTGCTGCGAACATAACATTAAAAAAATATTTTTAAAAAAAATCACTCATTAGCTTTATTTCACTATTTTTCATTTTATGCATAAAATTTACACTTGTATCATAAAAACTGACATAAGGAATTGAAATAGTTCAATATTAATGCCAACTTAACCAATCTTTTTGGTGGCAACCCTAGGAATAAAATCGGAATAGAGTGACGCCAGAAAGAAAAAAACTGTCAAAGAGAACTGGGATACATTGAGTACATTGGGAACGCAGCGAGTGTTTAATTATTATGCATTTGAAGTATTTTTGCGCATTACGACTGTTTCAAAGAATTGTGAGAATGGAGCAGATTTTACGTTAGTATCCATACAGGAACCAGTCTTTCAATTTTAAACATCGATTAATCGATTTTAAATATCGATTAATTCAGAGTAAGATTTCATTGTCATTGCTTTTGAAAAATGTTTAAAGAAACTAAGACTTAGCAGTAATATTTTCTCTAAAAATTACTTAAAAAAGGTTTTATTCAGAAATATTTTTTTTAAAAAAATAGTTATTTAATAATAATCATAAAATATATTTTAAATAATATTTAGGAAACTCAATCAACAATAATAAGAATCATTTGCCTTTCAAATGTAAATGCTTTTAATACAAAAGCACTTTATGTAGCATTATGATTTTTGTGTGTGTGTGTTTTTTTTTATTTTTTATTGTGAGTCAGGAAAATCTTCTTAAAAATTCAAAGTCAAATATGTTTTCTCAGTAAATTAAGATCATTTTTTAAAATGGATTTTTTATTTTTAAAGTATTATAATTTTTTAAGATCTACCAAATTTATGTCTTATTAATGAATAATAAAATCGCAATTATGTTCACACGTCTCTGATAAAGATTGAAATTTCATTCTGATTCGTTAAATAAATGTATTAAAAAACATTTTATGCATATATTTAAAGAATTTATCATTTATATTTTTAGCTAATAGAACTAGATACACTTAATAATATTATATTTTTTTATTAAAAGAATGTATTTTCCTTCATATTCTTCTTTTCAGGAAATTTTTATTTTAAATTTAACAGAATGCTTTTTATGAATGAATTGTTTTTTTCAATAGTAGTACAGAAAAGTTCTTGCTAAAGCTTATTTTTGTGTAAGAATAAATCGCTATCTACATCTAACTTTAGTATACTAGCAATAATTTTTTTAATCAAAATCTACAGTTGAAAAAATTACTTTCTATTTTATTTAATTTCATTTTTATATTTTAACTAGAATTTAGCTGCAGTATAATATAGTGTAATCAGATACACCTATAAAATACATTAAAAAATAAAGCTTTTTTAGAATTTGTAGTAGCACATTTTACCTTTTATATTACCGTTTAAATGTATAATTTATACATCGTTGGGCAGAAATTGAAGATAATTCAGTTTTCCCATAAAATTATATAAAATAAACAGAATAAATAATGATCGTTTCTTCCAGTGAAATACAAACTTTGAAAAAAAAATACATGGATTTTTTTTTTTCATTTTGTCTAGGTATCACCGTTGCCATCTGTAAAGAGCTTAAAAGATATCATTCTAAATGTTCCCGTGACGAAAGACGATGTCTACCGTTCGGGAAAAATATAAAAGGATGAGACTTCGGCGGGATGTTTGTGAAAAAGACCCCTTATCCTAGATTTTGTGGATTAAAGCTCTACTTTTGGAAGAAATCTCACTAATCCGTTTGTTCCGTAAAACGATAAAAATCAGCGACTTTTTTCCCTAATAAAGCCAGGTTGCAGCATTGTTGTGCACGGGAAAACGATATGTTTTTGTATTTTTTGCTGAAAACGATATTTACCGTTTACATAATAGAATAGGAAGTTTCTATCATGACAACTAAAGTAAAAATTTTCGAATGACATTCATTGAAAAATCATAAAATAAATTTTTTAATTGTACATTAAAGTGAAAGTTAACACTAAACATATAAGACTTTTTATTTATTATGTAATAAAATTATCGTCAGTAGTAAATCTAGTTATTTTCGATTTGTTGATTCTCATTTGTTAATATTGATTTATTAATAAACATTAATCATTTCTAAATATTGGAGCAATTTGTAAATAAATAATTTTCTTTCCTTGGTAAAATACATTTTTAAGTAAAGATTTTTGAGAGCATATGCAAATTAATCAAGTTTGTTTTCACAGTGGGTGATCAGTTAACGAACATAAACCGTTACAAAACTGTTTGGTATCCGAATTGTTCGTTAACCGATCATCGGTTTACCATAGATCTTTTTGTGAAATCGATTCATTCATTCTGGAAATCCTAAAAATTAAATTAAAAAAGGATGTATATAATTTCCTAATAAGTTTGTTAATAAAATAATACATGCTCATATAGTCTTACATATTAATATTTTTTGCACATGGAGCGTTAAAGAACATGTCCAATGTCGATTGCTTTTATTCTCGTTTTCAGGGTTTTCAAAACCGAAACTGTTAGGCTATAAATATTTTATTAGTCATTTTTTTCCGATATAAAACTTTGAAGTTAAATTGGCAAGCAACATAATTCAAGAAAAATGAAAAATAATTTTTGGTCCGTTGGATTTTGCAACCTTGCACATTATGCTCCGAGAGCCGTTCGTTAGAATTCGTTTTAGATTCTTATCCAAACACAAAAATCTTACGTAAAAGTGTTCGTTGTCCAAACTGTTCGCTAACTGATCACCCATTGTACTTGAATTATTATCGACATTTCAATTTATTTTGTTTCAATCTATATTTTTTACAACAATCATATTCAAGTTATATATAAAATTCATTTTCTATAATTTTAATCGGCTTTAAAGTTACTTTTATGTATTGAAATAGCATTCCAAATATATTGCAATAGTGAAATATTTTACATCTTAAAATATGTCACAACACATTCTAATAAATAAAGCAGGTTTATTATTTAAGATTTTAATCTTAAATTTTAAACATTACATACTAAGGATGTACAATTTTCTAATATTGATTAAAGTATAGTATAAAACTGAAATATAATATTTTTTAAACTGAGTATGTTGTTGTTGTTGCTTATGACACTTGGACAAGCCAAGCACGCTATGCCTTTGGCTGTGCGAATTAAGTCAATAGAGAACGTCTTTCGTTTGGACCAGAGCACCACGAAGGTGAAAGTACGACTTTGCTCTTTTTAAGGTGCCTCGTAATTTTGACCACGGTCAGGCGACGAAGTCACACCTGAACTGGCACCCTCCTCTCCACATCCACGCCACACCAGCGGAAGGACATTGGACGTCACATATTAACGTGGACACGTCCCCAACCCACGGAAACTCGAGTATAATAATAGATACAAGTATATACTTTGGCGTAGCAATCGTTGTATATTTCTTATTTTGTCGAAATAATAATCATTGCCAAGACTCTTGATACCGGAATAAAACTAAAATTGTTAAATGGAACTTTCAATAATTGTTAAGGTAAAATTTAATGTTTAACAACTGATAAGAGAAGTTTATTAATAAGTAAATTAATCCAAGCATTTAAGATGCTTTTAAATTTTTTCGTTAGATTATAGCCAATTTAAAAAAAATTTAAAAAATTTAAATTATCTTAATTTAATTCAACAAGATTGAAAATAGTTTCAAGTGTTATTGATACCTTATTCTGGAATATGAATCTACGCTATTTAATTGGAAAATCATTAAATTATTCACGCATCGCCTTGTCTTTTATAAGTGATTTGAAAAAAATCACATTCAAAAATAATGATTGGAGAATCATTTTAAAAAGATATTGATCATTGAAATTTCTTTGTCGTTTAATTCGGGCTCAAATTTGATGCGATGAATGGCGAACTTACATTGCCCACTCAATTTGAATAAATTTAGAAAAACGTTGTTAGACATACGATTAAATATCAAGTTTATACAGTAAATACCTTATTTTGACATTAAATAAAAGTAATACATTAAATATTTTTTTTATTAAATTTGACATTAAATAAAAATAAAAGCAAATACATTAAATAAAAGTAATAAATTAGTGTAATTACTTTTACACAATAGAAAAAAACCCTGGTTTTTTCAGTTTAATTTCGTTGTCTCCAATTTATACATTTATTTAGATTATAATCAAGAAATAATAATTAATTTTAGAAGCAAAAAGTGACAATTTTTTGGCTATAATTAAGAATAAAATTGTTGCTTTAAACATAAAATGAGAGGAAAGAAAATCTGACTTGAAAAATAGTGAAAATAAGAATACCAAACCTTTTCTTCAATGTTTGATATATCAAGCTGTGATCAGATACTCTCGTTTACGGATTAACAGATAACCATCTACAAGCATCGAATGTTCCCAAGCAGGGAACGTTACCTCTGAAAACTACTGACACGCCACGTTTCATGGCGCTTTTTGCTTCCTTTCAGCCTCACAGAAGAGGATATCGCCCATTTTTTTTTTCTACGAGGACTAACAAATATATCGCCAAGTTTTGTATTGTTGATAAAACAACCTATGTCCCAAGCAACCAAAAAGCAGATGTTCTAGTGTCATCCTCTGAATTAGGCGCGGAAGATTTCAAACTGAATTCAATACTTTTGCTTGTATTTCATTCAGATGCTGATTTTTTTTAATACTTATTTTGAATTTAAAAGATTTATTCGTGGAATTATTTCGAATACATAAAAATTTCACTTTGGCAATGGATGTTTGTAGTAGTACGAAATCAATTCTAAGTTGTAGGTGTTGGTCTATTTAGTCTTCGTGTTTAAAAACTGATCGAAAATTAAGTTTAAAAATTTCAACTAGTTAGAAACGATAGTAAATTTTAACCATTTTGTCCTTTCATACATTTAGTAACCCAGATATTTGGTATTCTGGTAATAGAATATTTTGAGAAATATAGAAAATTCGTTATGAAGCATCTTGTTAAAAAGCGATCTCTCGTAAGAGCATCTTACGAAAGCACGTAAAATTTTAACGTCTATGTTTGAAGAGAAAAATATGAAAATAAGTGATACTTAAATTAAATTAGCTTATTTAGAACGTATAAATACGAATTTAGCTGCTCTTGATAGCGAAATTTTAGAATGTGCATTAAATACAGGCGATAATAGTAAATGTTATTCACAGAAGAATATGAATCCGTAGATGAATATATAAATTAAAATTTATAGAAATTGTATTTCTTGTCAATTGTTTTTGAAAATAAATTACAAAATCAAATTTAAATTTATCAAATAATGAGAAATATAAACTAAAATTGCTGAAAATTGAATTGATGAAATTTGGTGGAGAAATCAAAGACTAGTTATATTTTTGGAGTCAATTTAAACGTATACACGGGAATAAACAAATGGAACTCGAAAACATATTCCAATATCTAATACAAGGTATGTCACCAAATACAAGAGCAAAAGAAATTATCGACAGTTACGCTCTGACCGTGGAAAATTATTCAAAAGCGATTGAAAGCCTATGACCAAGATTTGGACGTGAACAACAATTAGTAGAATAATATGTACTTGAACTTTTAACTTTTTAGTAGTTAAGAATGTTACCAAATCAAAATGAAATATCATTCAATTATATGATAAATCGCATCTCAGATCATTAGAATCAATTGGTATATTAAATTATAGTCGGGTAATTAGTCCGATAAATATGCAGCAATGCTTTTTCGATTAGTGGAGCCATGCATTCCAGAAGATATTTTGAGAACGTGGTTAAGAAACACTTCAGTTAGTGAAGAAAATAAATCTTACATTGCTCAATTACTGAATTTTCTTCGAACAGAGGTAGAAGGAGAAGAACTCTTGCAAAGACAAGTATTCGACAAAGTGATGCCTATAGAAAGATTCAAAAGGACCGAGAAAAAATAAATAGTCCTACTGCAAGTAACTTGTTTTCAGGAGTAAAAGAAATGTGAATAGTATAAGAAATAAATAAAATGTGTCATATCTAACACACCTATTTAACGAAATGAGAAGTTCGAATTTTTAATATATTTAAGCCCACAAAGTTAAAATAATTTTAAACATGAATCGTAAAAGACGGTTTTAAAAAATCTGGAATCTCTCATTTTACAAAAACAGACGAGCAAGGAATCTTTTGCTCTGGGGAAAGTGGTGTCTTATTTCAAGCACTTAACTCTCGCCTGCCCCCCCTTCAGAAGCGTTCCGTGGGGCAAACAGAATAATAATGTCCTGCACCACTTTAAAAAGTATATATTCATTTAGTAGTCAAAAAGGGGGTGCTTCGCATAAGGAAATCAAGCGATGAGGCAGAGAGCGATTGTCTCTGTGGTGCAGATAAAAGCTAGGTGCATCAAACCAGATGCAGAACGGAGGGCACAAAAAATTGACAAAAAAAGTTGGCATCGTTCGAAGAGGTAGACGTCGGCGTCTCAAAACAGCTGCCGAACAGGGCACCACCGTCGTTCCGAATTTCAAAAGGAATGGCTCGCGAACAACCCCCTCCTCAAACAGAGCGACTCAATCGTACTTGAAAGTGGTGGAAAAGCATTGAAATAAAATTGAATTTGGAAATCGAGTATATAGATAGGGGGTAGTTGGAAGAAATTTTATAGTATATACACTCCCACCGTTTTTTTAAATTGCTTCGGAGTTTTTAATGCGAATAATTTTGAGAACGAAATTTTTTTTGGAGCAAGTATCGCATTTCAAGCGTACGTTCCTTGTTTAAAAAGCGTATGCTCGTCGGTAAAGAAAAGGGCTTTTGTGTAAAATTTTTTATAGGCGAATTATTTTTTTACTTTTGAAACGTTTCTCTCGGAAAGCGCGTCTAAAGAATGAAATTTTGGAATCTTTGGAAGATTTGAATGAAATTTTGGAATCTTCTAATATAGTATAGGAACATTTCGATACACACAGTACATTCTGAGTGAATACTGTGAGCCTGGATTTAACTCCTGAAGGAAAAATATTATTAATAATTATATATAAATTATCAATAAAAATGTTAGTACTTTATTGTATTATATATAAACATTTAGTTATTTATTAAAACATACATTAAAAGGATAACATCAAAAGTACTAATGAAATTAATTGTATATTAAAAACAGAACAAAATGAAAGATGGAATGAAGTATCAACAATCAATGTAGGCAATTTATTCCATCTTTCATTTTGTGTTGTTGTTTTTATAATGCATACTTCAAGTGCAAAAATTTTTATTATATATATATATATATATATATATATATATATATAATCGTAATTCTTTTATAAAATTAATCAAATGCCAATTGAAGAATAGTGAAGTAAAAATACGAAATATAGTAAACCGGTGGAACACATATTCTCAATAGATAGTTCAAAATTTAAAAGAAACATAGAATAAAAGGAAAATGAAACGAAGTACTAATATGGCCAGCTTCTTCAGGGAGCATTGACCACATTGGCACATCGCAGTTCGTTTCACACACACATTTTCCTTTTATTCTACGTTTCTTTTAAATTTTTGAACTATCTATTGAGAATATGTGTTCCACCAGTTTACTATATTTCGTATTTTCACTTCATTATTCTTCAATTGGCATTTGATTAATTATATTCTAGTAATTCTCTATTTAAGCTGATTTCGCGCTGAATGTATTACCAAGCACATAATTTTTGCATTTATTTCAATTTATGCTTATGATATTTCTAATTATGCTTTATATATATATATATATATATATATATATATATATATATATATATATATATATATATGTATGTATATATATATATGTATATATATATATATATACACACACACACACACTAGTGAGAAACAAGTGATTTCTTTAACAATTGCTACCATGCAAAAGTAAAACAACACTAATAAGCATTTAATATCCACAAAAATTATAAAACAAAAATATCAATTCAAATGAAAAAAGAAGAAAAAAAATCCAAACCCGTGGATTTTTGCTGTTCTGTACCTTGAGGCTCTTACCTCCACTTCGGCTTCAACGTGCCTCTCGTGCTGCGCCCGGAAAACGCGCTGCTTTTCCTCGAACTCCCGCAGCCTCTGGTTGTACATTTCCACCTGCTCCCGGAGGATGGTGTCCTCGATCTGGAAAGGAAAGGGGCTCATCTTTAGTCTGCTTTTATTATTATTACTTTCTCAACTGTAAAGGAAAACAATATTTGCTTTACAGAAAATATTACATGAGAAATAAACTAAACTCTGTGGTACGGCGTGGGCCAAGGCCTACAGTGCCCATCTCTGTTTTCTTGACCGAGAGGTGCGATGAATATGTCCTGATTAGGTGGCCAGCCTAACGTCAAAACTCCTAGTGTTCAATTCCCAAGCATGCTTGGTACTCAGTTTATCGGTCTTACTGTAGGGACGAAAGGCTCAATCGAACTTACCCAGCCTGAGGATCGAACTCATGCCTTGGGAGCGTGAAACGCTATCTCTAAACCATCGAGCAAGATATGAGAAATATAAAGGAAAAAAATGCTAAATAATCTTATTTTCAGTAAAGTATGAGATTCGTAAAGAAAGCAATTCTCGGACTATAGTTTGACAAGAGACCACCTTATTGAATTTCCATTTAACACAAATCAAAGTTTAAAGTTACTTCTTGGAAACAACATATTTGTCTCTAGAAAAGCATTTCAAGCTAGACAACTCATAACAAGATTATTCTTGAAAAACTTCATTACCCTAATGTATTCTATACGGCCACTAGGAATTCAATTTTTTTTTAAGAAAGAAAAGATTATAACTTTTCATTTATTGTTATGAACTGAATTATGTTTCAAGACAGCTTAAAACATAACTTAACGTGATGGATAAATATATTCCACATTTTTCTGGGGACCAGTAAAATTTTGTTGCAAACCACCTGGCGACGGCTGGCCTAAGGCTGTTGTAAGATGTTTTATTGTCACTGCTTAAATTGCCTTACGAGAAGTTTTTAATAGGTAGGCTATATTCACATTCTAGAAAAGAGAACATTTGGAAAACTCCCAAACATACATACTGATAAAAACAAGTGTAGAATCGAGTCCGATGGAAATAGAAGAGGATTACTGACGCATGATTTAACAAATATCTGTTGAACGAAAGGTTTAAGCAAAGTCAATGATAGAAATAAGTAGACAGAAATCGTATTGTGAATTTAAAACTTATTATTGCTTTGTAGCCTGGCGGTATAGTTGTAGCACTTCGCACTCCTAAAAGCATAGCCCCAAAATTTGATCCTTGGACTTGACGAGGTCGACTCAGCCTTTCATCCCTTCAGTGGGTCGATACAATTAAGTACCAAGTGTTCATGGGAACTAAACACTGGGTGTTTCACATTAGGCTGATCACCTAACTTTGAAATGTGATTGGCACCCATCGGTCTTCAGTCAAGAAAGCAGATATAGCCACTGTAGGCTTTGATTCCCATGCCACCAAATTTAGTCTTCCAATTACACATTATAAGCAGAAAGAAATGAAAAACAATTATAATTTGAAGTGTATTTAAAAATACAAAACAGAATCCCGAAATATACTAATAAATCAGGCTATGCATTTTCGTATAAATAGAATTGACACAAGCTATGTTTAGTAAAAACCTTATTAAATGACGTTATAATTAACAGGTAACAAAAAAAGGAACTAATCACTGGCATTACAATTAAATTGCTGCAAAATATGGCTAGAGATTCGAATGAGTAGAAGTTCTTAACACATTTCGAAGAGAAAAATATCAGAAAAATTCAGAGATCTCTTATATTCCTTACAAAGGATGTAAAAGGATAGCAAATAAAGATGAAAGTAGAATCGAATGTTAACTCACCTGGGCTCTTTCCTCGTCATATTCGAGACAGCCGACCCCATCGAGTCGTTCGAGATCTAGCCAACCCCTCCACCTGACACAAACACCGTTCATTATGAAACTCGACTTTATGTGAACCTAAAAATGACAGAATAATTATTTAGCAAATAATGATTTCAACTTATTGATTAAATACTTAATAAGAAAATGGGGATAGCGCAACTTTAAGAACGAGATAATATTTCAAATGCTATATATATATATATATATATATATATATATATATATATATATATATATATATATATATATATATATATATATATATATATATATATATATATATATATATATATATATATATATATATATTTCTTATTTATACGGATGTAAGAAATTATGCCCGATAATAATTCAAATTCTGAATATTTCTTTTAAATGTAATTAATAAACTGTTTTTCTGAATTGTTAAAAATAATTTGATGAATATCTATTTTTCACACCACAATTAAAATATTCATTAATAAAGTATTTTCTAGTAAAACTAACATAAATTAAGAAATTATTTTATATTAATTTCAGAACGTATGTTTCATTGCCTTAATTTAGGAAATGTTTTGCTTCTATTGAATGAAAAAAATATGAAGAATTTTTGTATGTAAATATAAAATTGATAACCAGTCTTAATTTCATTAGTTTATTAAAATAATTTTTAAAAATATTATATCATATAAGATCTTTTCTAAAAAGTATTCAAAAAATATTTTTTTTGCCTTTATACATTTTGAAAATCAAAATATTCATAAAATGTAAAAAATGTCATTGCTTTAAAATTATGATCACGCGAAAGCATTTTATTTTAAATATAAAGATAAATTTTACTGTTTCAAAATGCTTTTGAAATTTAAGATTTTATAACAAATTTTATGAAAAAAAGAAATAAAAAGTATTTTCATAATCGCAAAGAAATTTTCCTATATAAAATTATATATATTGACACATTTACAATTTCATTTAATGAACTATCCAAAATTATAATGTTTAGGACAAAATAAAATTGAAAATTATTTATTTTGAATTTTAATAAATTTGTTTAACATGGTCAATCGTACTAAATTTTAATTGATTAATTTTCATTCAAACACAAAAAATCCTTACCTTTTACAAATCTTAAATATTCGAATAAATTAGATACTATTAACTAGTTTTTTTTTTTTTTCTCTCCTTTAAACCGAAAAAATATTTAATAAACTTTTAGTCAGTAGTCTGAATTACATATACAAATAGCGGCAGAACAACCAAAATATACTTCATATTTTCTTTTTGCGATTCGAAACAGAAGATAAAGTTAAAACAAAAATTTTAGCACTATTTTTCCTAGCAGAATTGTGAATCAAAACTTCGGAAACGAGTATTAAGATTTAGGTTTTCAAATATTTTTCTAGATTTCAAGAACTAAGTATTTAACTTATTAAAAGTAAATGTTATTTTTATGAACCAAATAAGTAAAGCATGTGTGTTATTGGCTTCTGAAAATGGGCTACACACCTAAAAAATAAGAATCAATAAGATTTTTAGGTTTAATATCCCATCCGTAAGCGTATGGGTTCAATGGAAAAAGCTACTTGTCATCGGTAATAAAAAGTACGGCCGCTTCCCCCTAAAATTGTTGCAATTATGTCATAAAACACTATCGTAGGCATTAGAGAGACCACCCAGGAGAATACAACAAATTTTATTACCGCAATTAAGAAGAAAATTATAGTTCGGACGTGCGTACAAACATCCCCTTATAAATCAATTTGTGTCAAAAGCAGCGCTTCTGCTTGGGAGATAGTTGTTATACTACGTATGCAAGCTCATGTCTGCGCGTTAAAAAATAGTTTCTCTGGTGATAATTCAAAAGTATGCCAATTTTTATTTATCTGTTTTCCTGTCGGCAAAAGCGGCACATAAAACGCATCTCCGTCCGCAGAGTTATTGATCACCACCTGGTGTCGCCAGATGAAATTTATGTCAATGAATTACGTCCGAAAATTATTATTGTGACGCGTCCTCCATCAAATGGTGACCAAATTGTCACCTTTATAAATTTATGTTCATCATTATATTTTATTCTATTTCTTCATTATTTTTCACTGTAACTTAACTCATAAGTTTAATTTCGTAAATCATTCTATTCTGCAATTAAAAGAACTCAGAATTAAATTTAAATACTTTATTTTACATGTATTATTATAATAATATTTAAAAATAAATAATTTATAAAAAATTATATATAATATATATATATATATATATATATAGTGAAAAATTGCAATCTTCAAATAATATGTTGTTGAGAAATTTTGTTCTAAATTTATACTTAAATTGCTATTTATATTTCTGAACTACTCACGCACAAGTAATGCTTGATTATATTTTTAAAGAAATTTTGAATAAAAAGAAAATTGAGCTAGTAGATAATACTGTCGAAATGAAATGGGAGTGGTGTGGAATACGTCTTGACGAATAGAATTTTGACTCGTAAAACGATATTTTGGAAGCCTTCATCATCGTTGGGAGTCACTTCACTTCTCTTCTAGAATGATGAAGAATTTTGATTCACGGTTCAGATCCGTGAAACAATGTCAGAAAAAACTTAAATGCTGCCTTCAAAATATCATTTCCGAGTCATTTAGGAAGCATTTCGAGGGATCGTATATAATTGCATTTGCAAAATCGAAAGTTGATCTTAATTTCTTTTATAAGTTCATTGTTGGCAACAGCAGGGTGAGTAGAGATCCAATGAAGAAGATATTTTTCGATTGAGGATCAAATTATTTAACTCATTAATAAATAAAATTAAAAAAATCTATTCATTAATAAATAAGTGAATCTTAAATTACGAAATAAGAAATAAATAAATATATCGCCACTTTTATATGAAATATTTCTTATTTCCATTAATTCCTTTAGTATATGATGTATAAACTAGTTAAAATGGTGGGAAATTAATTTTTTAAAAATAAACTTTTCTAAATAGAAAAATACCTGTTTGAATATAGTTTCAAAATAATCTAGATTTATATTAAAAGAAATTGTCACTTAAGGTGACAAAATTGAATTTACTCTTAAACTACCTACATAATTTGATATATATATATATATATATATATATATATATATATATATATATATATATATATATATATATATATATATATGAATATAAACGAATATAAATTATATATATTTTGAATACCCAGAAGTCTAAATGTTTATCGCGGTTTTATAGTTCATTGTTATAAGAAAAACAGTTTTATCTCTTAAAAATATTAAATGTATAAATCCTTAAAAATATTAAGTGCTTAAATAATGCATTGTAAGCTTATGGTTTATTTGAAATCCATTACAACCAGTTTAATTTTATTTCAAATAATTCACAATTCTACTATATATAATTACGAATGGTATCAATAACTGCATGGATTAATTTTCACCACATAAATCCCTCTTAGATTTGAGCAGTGGTTAAGGGAAGAGATCAGCATCCGAAATGATACTTATAATTGTGCTCGATTAACGAAAAAACATTTTTTGCACAAATTCTTTTATAAATTTTTTATTGGAAGAATAAATCCTGTATCAAAAACTCAATTTTTATAGGATCTGAGGTTATTCAAACTACTGTATAAAACGAGTACTAACAAAGAATATGATGTAAATGAATTAAATATTTAAATTTTAATATTGATTAAAATGGCACGCTTTAGAAATTTCATCCGCAAAATCTCTGTTATAAAATAAAAGTGTTTTATATTCACAAGTACAGCAATACTAAATTTTATAAAAGCTGACAAGAAAAAGAGAATTTAAGCATTTGTAGACAGCCCCTGAAATTGCTGTAGTGTTTTTTCAAAACATTGACAATTTCAAACTCAGCAATTGTGTTTAAAACACATAAAAAAGTATCTTTACGATGTAGTGAACGCAAAGTGGGTTCTGTGCAATTGACCCTCTTGGGGGGCGGGCAGAAAGAAAGGTAACAATGTGTAGTATAAATAACAGTTTTTACGCCTAATGGGCTCGTAATTCGCAGTCAGAGTGAGCCGCTTTGTTTTTTCTTTCTTTCTGTAATCCAGTCGTCCAATTTCAGTGTAGAAAGAGATGAAGAAGAAAGAACGATATCAACTTGTGTTTGATTCATCTCAATTTGCTATTTTATTTCTTTATTTCGTCTAAATCCCCTTCATTCATACTATCCTACAATTACCAGGGAGCCAGACGTCATTTATCATCTTCGCTTGCTTGATTTTTAAAGCAGATGACGGTTGGCAGTGAACTATGGTGTTAAAACATGCGCAGGACTATATAAACAAACAGATCTCTATGTATTTTAAGTTTTATAAGCTTCTTGATCAACTGGCCTTACAATTTAATTGATTTTTGCTTATAAAATTACAAAGGAGTGCAGTTTGGTAGATATTTTTCTTACTTTTTGCTGATAAAATCAAATTAATGTCTCAAAATGTCTGATATTCTAGGTTTAATTTTTAACAAATGATTGTTTTAAAGTTGAATTATTGTATGAACTCTGACATCTAAAATGAAAATACAATACACTTATATTATATAAAGAATATTTTTATTTTAGCATATGAAACTTTTTATTAAAATAAGATATATAAACTCATTGAACTATTTATGTATACAATATAACATGTATATAAGTTAAAATATCAATCAATTATTAAAGGATATCTTACAGAATAATCGTAAATATCGTAATCGTAGTAACATTCGTATCGAATTATATGAATAACTAATGATTATTTTTATATATTTTTATAAAATCAAGTCTTAATTCTTTTTTAGCAGTTAAAAAAATTAGAATAGTTCTAATGGTATCGTAATTTTTTGCATATAATTAAGATTAATAAAAAAATCATAAAATAAAAACTTTTTGGAAGTATTCAGATTGCTATCTTCGCTTCACATAAAACCTTCCATAAAGTCTATAGTAATTAAGGGTTTTTTTATCTATTTTTTTCTCAATTTCTCAAATAACAATTTTTCGTTAATTATTTCTTTGTGAAAATTAATCGATTTCTTCACAGGGAAATTAAAGGAATGGCGTAAATTTGATGATTACATTTATAGATATATTTTTGTTTGTTGTATTAGTGAGAGAGACATTTATTGAAATACATGAACATGTGCATAATGCTAGAAACATAACATTTTTGCTGCAAAGAATTTCTCATGAAAGCAAAAAGTCATGCAGTTTCGTCTCAATACAGCAACAAAGTATAAATATTATAGAATTCATGATCGGGTAAAGATAATATGAAGCAAAAAATATTCTTTTAAAGATTTGTACATAGACTGTATTTTGCATACTATTAACAGACAGAGAATTGAGTGAAACATAATAATTAGCCACGCAACGTCTTCATTATTAGATATGGCTGTCGTCCAGTTGTCTCTTTTCGCACACAAGGGACAATTAGACCCGGACCTGCAGTTTAAAGTGTATTCCGGACCACTACAAACATCCATCCCCAGGGTAAGATGCGAATATACGCACTCTTGGAAAAAAAAAAAAAAAAAAAAAAAAAAGAAGCCAAAGCACTGACTTTGCGTCTCCACTTACTAAATTATGTAAATTTGCAATACTTAAATAAATATTCAAAACCATGCCACAATCGTATCACAGTATTAAATTTTAACTTCATGTATGCCCTAACAGTTCAAAGGTAATTTAATGCAAATAAGGACATTATTTTTTAGTGAAAAAAGCACTTACTAAAAAAATAGAATTCAAAGAAAATAAGAAACAATTCACTTTTTCCAGAAAATAAGCTGGACAATGGAATTATTGCATAACTGTTAAGGAAAGACAGGCTGTTTAAAATATATGCAACATACATGACACTGCTTATACATATTTCGTATTTCTTTTTACTTTATTGTTAATTTTTACAAAAAGAATTCTTGTAAATTACATTGTACAATATTTTTCTGCCACAATACTGTATTAAGCGGTATTTTAAAAAAGAGAGAAAAAATTAATTTAAAGAGGACATTACATAATAAACTTCCAGTTATTTTGATTATAATGGTTACAACTATCTAGCCAAGCTCAAAATTTTCCTCAGTATATTCAGCGAAAAATTAAAATTTAGATTCTTTCTTTTTTTTTGAATTGGCTTTACATTTATTTATTTCATTCGTACATCAATAAAATGCACTTTTATGTTTCTTAGAATTAAACTGAAGATTGCAGACATTTTCTTAAAAACTTGAGCTTTGTTTTCTCACAATGGATTCTTAAAAGCATGAAGAACCATTTACAGCAGATATTTATAAAATACTCTGATCAGTATTAAAAACGTATGCGAGTGTGTGTGAAAATATGAATTGAAGTAAGAATCAAATCATCAAATCAAATCATTGAAGTAAGTATCATTTTTGTGGACCATAGTTTTCAATAGAAAGAATGTAAATACATAGTTTCCAAAGAATAATTGCAATTAGGAGAAATGATATTTTCCGTTTACTTAGGTTTGTGCCAAAATTTTAAATGGGGGGGGAGTAATATAATTACATTCATTACGAAGAATTCGGGAACGAAATATTACACCGTTTAATTTCATCACGGCATGAGCAATTTTACAAAGAGTTTATATCACGTTAATTACGATTTAAATTAATTAATCGAAATTTCGAAAAGTTTTTCTGAATATTGTTTCAAGTTAGTTAAAGAGAAATATTCTGATATAAGTTTCATTCTATTCTCTGCAGACGTTCGAAATTTGACCTTGGACTGGATTACAAAGCATAAAACAGAATAAAAATTTTATTTCAATCGATAGATTAAGGTGAATTTTGAGTCATTATAAACATCCGTTCCGAATTATTCGAAGTGAAGTCCTGATTATTAATCATTCAACTATCAATTCGGCAATTAAATAATAATTACATATCCTCATTTATCCGGCATTTTTGTTATCCGTTAAGCCTATCCACCCCACATGGTCCCATTAATCTTTAAATTTACTGTAATATTCAACATCTCATGGTACATTAGCTGCTTATATTACAGTTTCAATCACACTTCCACAGCTAAACTAAATTCGAATACTGTATACAACCATAAATCTGATTTCTCAGAATCTAATTTAAAACAAATTACATCCACAAGCTAATCAACAGGTGCATTTCAATGGGGACTTGTTGCCAGAAAAACCGCAGGACTTGTAAAAATCACCTGTACCAATTCACCTGTCTCTCACCCCACTTGTAGTTAGTTTTAGCATGCGTGCATGACCTTAATTATAAGATAACGTGACCTCTTGTCACAGGGCTTAATGTACCGTTAAGTACCGGCGATGCACCAACGCGGATGCGACGGCGGAACAAGGGGTATTATTAATTTCTGAGTTACGTCATCCCATATGGAAGGGGCTTATAATTCCTCCCCCGCACTTTAGGATGGTTTGTCGATCGAATGATCTCTCCGAAAGGGATTTTTTCGCTGCTATTATGGTTGACGGATTTTATTGATAATACCCAATTATTTAATAAACTGCTTTTAGTGATTATGATTGAAATTTTTGTTGGAATGTAAAATTAATGAATAATCGTGAAAACGAAATCAAATAAAATATAATTTTCTGGACACAAACATTGAAATATTATTACAAAATAGCAGAAAAATTCGGAAAAGTATTGACTGTAAATTAAAAGATCGTTACAATAATTATCGAGTATAAATAAAAAATCAAAACAATTTTGGGATATTAATTTGATAGGTAGTATTAATTTGGGGTCATATAAATAGACCACCATTAAGTTGAGATACTAATTTTCTCTTATCTCTCTCTCTAAGATAAAAACATTATTTCAATTTTTAACATAAATAATTTTTCTAAAAATTTCAATTTTTTTCTTTTTTTTCCAACACTGAGGACAATTTATTTTGAAAAGCAGTTATGCGTTTCATTATTAATATTTTATTTGGGGTCACTTTCCCACAATTTTATAAAGACAAATTAAAAAAATAAACTGTCATTAGCAATTCGCTAAGATTCTCCAGCACTTCCAATTATTTCATGAATGAATTTTCTTAATCAATAAAATTTATCCTATAAAAAACCACAATATTTATCTACAAATAATTGTTTTTCAGATTACAATCGTATTTCTACTAATATAATTTGGATTAGTCCTTGGATATTTACTTTGTACTTGAGTTATCAGATACAGAGCAAAGTAGTAAAAATTTCATTTTCCATTCAATGATTCTAGATTCAAATTACAAGGGGGAAAAAGTGGATGTTGATTAGTATTGCTTTTTTCTTAATTTTAAATCTGAAAAATTGTTTCCAAGTGTCATTGTAATTACTTATCTATTCAGAAATATTAGTGATGATTGAGGTGAATCCGCTTTCAGAAACTACGGCCAATGACAGCGCATTTGTGAAATGACGAGATCAATATTTGAGTTTTGCATTATTTTCTTTTGAATTTTATTCCATAGATGAGAAAATTAAGTACAATTGCATTACACTCCCGCAATTGATCATCAAATCGTTTGTACTAAACAGTTTTCGCCAAAAATAAACTTTGGCGTTTAAATAAGTTTTGCCAATAAATAATATTTGCTTAGTTTACAAAATGTAAATAAAATGTTTGTGCTATTTTTTAGTAGTTTCTAAAAAAGTAAACATTTTTCAAAAATACGCGACGCAAATATTTACAATATTGCAAAAAAATATGTATATAAAAAATCGCAAATGGTAATTGCGATTTTTTTCTTTCCCGCTACAATGAATTGCAACGAAAATTATTTAAATCGTAGTTCGTTATTTCAGCAGACATAGATTTTGTTTATTCTAGTTACAATAGTTATATTTAGGCCTTTTACAGTGAATTCTGGTTATATTTAGGTGTTTTACAATGAAACACTTCATTCCGAAAAAATACAGCAGTTCAGATCTGCAGCTGCACTATATAATGTCCTAAGAATATGACAATTCTTGAAACAAAAGCAATGCCAAATAGAGAATTATCTATTTTTCAGTACCCTCAATAACAAACCAAAGCACAAGGACATTTATAAAATTATGCAAAAGTACAGAACACAATAAATGAAATTAAATTTGGCAACATAATATTCCAGTAGCTTATTTCATGGGAGCTGGAGTTCTATTCCATGATAATTGTGTTGTTGTTGTGTTGTTACTAATGACACTTGGACAAGCCAAACTCGCTATGCCTTGGCTATGCGAATTTAAGTCAATTGGGAGCGTCTTGCGTTTTAATCAGAGCACCATGAAGGTGAAAGTACGACTTTGCTCTACACACATGCCATTTGATAACAACCGAATACTTGTTGCCATTAAGTCTCATAAAATAGTCACGTTACAAATATAATTTCTGGATCTATTAGCTTTATTTTTAGAATTGTTTGAAATTTTTCATTATTTTCCGAGATCCTGCATGACGAGAAATACGAAGGCAAACAATTTCGTTAATTTAAATGAAGGAAGATTCTTAGTTTCCGTCATCATAAAACAAAATTGTTCCAAAGCTTCGATTCCATTTCCCTTTCCAAGAATCATGTCTCCACACTTTCGGAGATTTTTCAATATGCATATTCATTCCTGAAACAAACTTCTAATTTTCATTCTTGAAAGCCACGTCATTCCCAATCAGAAGGATAAGCTAAAGATTTTTCTCGCATTACTCAGCGCCGAATTCTCATGAGGTGGGGGGGAGAGAATCGGATCAATTTCCTCCCCCTTCTTCACGGTCGTCCGGGGCAACGGGATTGGGGCGGCGACTCTTTATGATAATGCCCTATACATTCTGACGAATGAAAACACGGCTTGTATCACAGCCCTCATAAAATCGATACAACGGAATCGCTTCCATACCCCCCCTTCGACCCTCGGTGACACAACATATTGTGACACCCTCTGAAAAGTGGAAAGAAACAGAAATAAAAAATAAAAAAAGCTATGACAAATACACCCTTCTCTTCAGTCAGCCCTCCAACCCGTATTGATGTCGCAAAGGTTGGGGGGTCAAGCATTGTCAAACGTTCCGATAAAATGGTGCGCCCTAGAGGCGAAAGGCTATCTGAGGTTCCAGATGATTGAGAGGGTGGAGGGGAGACAAATGTACACAAGAAACTTTATAGAGCCATGATTGAGTAGTATAAAAATGAGGAAAAGTAAACAATTGTAGAGTTAAAGCGAGGGAATTATATAAATAAAACATGACATTTATGATAGTCGGTGTATATTCAGCACATTGAGAAATTTCTTGATGAACCAGCTATTCAAAATCAAATCTTCTCGTTCTTTAGGCAACTTTATTCCGGAAGCAAATTCATATTTTTAAAAGCTATTTATGGTAGTATGTTTCTGGAAATGAAATATTAGAATATCGAAAATTTTCGAAGAATACCCATAAGAAAATAAGTGTGTAGGGTTGCTGTTCTATTCAATGTACCGAAGTCTGTTTTTCATGAAAGAATTTTCAACATGAAATCTTTTTATTCTTTGAGGAACTTAATGTCGAAAGGAAATTCACTTTTTTTGTTAAGCTATTTGTAATAATAATTTTATGGTGGCAAAATATTAGAAAAATTACGAATATTTTTTTTAAAAAGAATTACCAAATAACACTTAAGATATTTGGTACAGTCAATATAATGAATTCAGTTTCTGATGAACAAACCACTCCAAATCAAATACTTTTGTTTTTGGTACAAAGTAATGTTAAAAGCAACTTTACATTTATCCCAACTGTACTTAGTGATATGTTTTTGGCATTAAAATATTATAAAATTGGAAATTCTACAAAGAAATATTTCACATGTTTAATAAAAGAAAATATTCTATATAAATTCGTCCGTAAAAAGTAATAATGTTAAGTAATCTATTTCGAATTACTTAATTAGTTCGAATAAACACTGAGGTTCAAAACTGAGTTCCGAACAACTAGAACCATCCTAACCTGTGATATAATGAAGCTGAACATACAACTATTATAAAGAAAAGAGTATTATATTAATTTCTCATTAATCAGATCGTTTGAATCAGAATCAAACCTATTGTCTCCTTGTCGCTTCCAATTTTAAACAGGCCAAGAATTAAAAAAAACATGATTTTAATTCAGTGATAAACCTTCTTTGAAACACTGTAAATTCAAATTCAAAATGAAATTTATTCCCAGCATATCACCCTACCAGTGCACAATGAGAATCTCCCTGTTTTCCGTAAGACAAAGAAGCTAACAAATGTAGCTCGGAATGCTCAAGAATCCCCAACAGAAATGAAGTGATGACTCCGCCTACAATTATCGATCGCTTTAGTCGATATTTGAACAGCTTTTCCTCAAGGAAACATCTTTTTGACTCTCTGCGAATTCTTGATAGTAAAAATGTCAAAATTCACGTGCATTAAGAAAAACAATCGAATGAAATACATACGTAATATTATATTTAAATTAAAGGATATCTTTCATCAAGATATTGGAAGTAGGAATACTATAATTTTATTTTAGTATTAATAGGAGAAATGGAAGATTTATGTTGGAAGTATATACACACAAAGTAAATGAGAAATAATTAAATACGCACTCCAATTATTGCAATAAATTGGGGCGGGATCTCATTAGGATAATCAAATATTCGTGTAATTGGATTCTTTTTTGAGTAAAAATTCTATTTTAATTAACTATTATTTGTTGAAAATGGGTAAAAAATAACAGATTTTTTTAAAAAAAAATTGTTTAATCAATTAAATGAAAAGGCAATACTTTCACGTGTTAAGGTACTTACGAGTGTTGCACATTGTTATAGTACACTGCTATAAAAGAAAGTCATTGCTTGGTGAACATCTTGGTCAGAATAAGCTGTTTCACTGCCTTCATCCGTTTTCGGACAGCCAAGTCGCGCATGTGCTTCATAGAGAGATTTTGCATATTGTTTCCCTCAGGCTGACGCTCTATTCACTTCAAAGCCAGCAAATGCTTCACTAGCAGGTGGTCTCGTGTCTGCTTCAGCGTGGCCATTCAGGTCATCATCTTTTTCGAATCTTTCAATAAGTTTTCCATCATTTGCAATTTGAAATCTAGTGTCTTACTCAAATCCGTTCTCCCATATCTTCAGCAGTAACTTCTCAACATCCAGGAGTTTTCAAAATGTTTTGGAATTCCTCAAGTAACACGCGTTTCTTTCAATCTAATTTTATCCATTCTTTTCTTCAGCTTTTTCCTTGTTTTCCTTCTTTTCTTCAGTCTAACTTATTTTTTTGAAATTCTGAAAGCGATTCGGATAAACGAAGCTCGGATACTTGGTGTTCCACACTGTATTTGTTTATTGTAACTTAACTTACATTTATCTTGAGGGAATATGAGTATAATAATGATTATACAATTTTCTACAGCACATTTCAAATGTTTTTAAGCAAATGTACTTAGTACAAATGAATAAGAAAGAATGCATGACAGTCATCTTTCTTTTCCCCCAAATGGAATTTTCGTATAATAGTATTTTCTAAGGACTATTGATGTCAGAATAAATATAATAAATACTAATATTTATATGAAAAATAGTTGGTTTATATTTGATAAAAAAAATACAACCAATAATGTACAATGTAATACAACAACAACAACAACAACAACTACTTTTACTGAACAACTTAAATCGTAATCAGTATTTCAAAAATATTTACGTTATTATTGATTAGCTGATGTATTGCTGTTTCTCATTTTAATTAATGGCTCCAACATTTTTCTTGAGAAAATTTATACTTTTAAACAACCCAATTAAATTATTAGTACCCTTTTACAAAATACTTAAAAAGGATAAGAATTGATTTAATGTGGAAAAGAATAGAATTTATGGATTTTCTTTTTCTTTATCTAATGTGTAATTTGCTAAGACATTTAATTAAATATTTTTCTAATTATAAGTTTCCTATTTGAGCATATTTAAATATGCTCAAAAAGAAAACTTGTATATTTTTTACATTCAAAAAACTTAAAGCTTTCTATGAGTTTTTATTTTATTTTATATTTTCATTGTTTTAGCATATTATTGATTTATTAATTATTCATGGAAGCATTAATAAAAACTATGGAGAATTTTATTTCTATAAGAAATATTCTATTATTTCTAAATGCAAAAATTTTTTTTATAATATGGAAATAAATTTTATTATATTTTTTCAAAATATTTTACCTGCATTTCTTAGACGAAGACTACGTTTCATTCACTGTTAACTACTACAAGTAATTTGTCTTAATTTTACTTGCAATAAATACTATACACATTTTTACATCATTTTTTTCTAAATGAAGTATTTGAGAATTACAACCATACTAAATTGCTGAAATTCTCTATATTATCTGCTTTTATCACAAAGTTAATGACTAACGTTCTAAATAATTCTCCGTTTAAAGCAGTATTTAATAAAAAAAATCTGCATAGAATATTATATTTTTAAAATAAATTCAAAAGAATTAATTAAAGAATTCAATCTCGAAATATAATTTTCTGTGCAGAAATAATTATTTTAATAACCGCATGGAAAACTCTTAGCTTTATCATTGGCTTTTAATAAACTAATATTATTTATATCACTAATGGGCATAAATCTATTTTCACTTTTAAAATATTTGCCTGACTTGTTAGTTTAGGTTTGTTATGGTTATTTTGTGTTATTCCTCTTAAATTCTTTTTATGTATAAATCTGTTTTTTTAAAAAAAATAATAATAAAAAAACTTTAAAAAAATATGTTAGTAATCTCTATCATATTGATATCCCTTGATGAATTGCACTTATAAAGAAAGCAACTTTCATAATAACAAACAATAGAAATTTTTTATTGTTTTATATATAAAAAAAAAACTTTTTTAAACAGTAAATTAAAAGTAAGAAAAGTAAAACCTTAGGGAATATATAACTTATTACAATTAAATTACGAATTAAATGTGAAATCTTTAAATAGTAATTTTTTAAAAACATATACTTAAAATTAATTGATAGAATTCACACAATCTATCAATATAAAGAAAATTGCACAATATATTTTTTTTAATTTCACAAGAATTCACAAATGATATCTGCAAATCCGTAATCGCGTTAATTACTAATCATGTTATTAAAAAATCAACGAAAAATTTGTGTAAAATTAGAAATTGGTACAACGAATACGACTTAGTGAGTTTTTCTCATTTGATCGTCACAGCATTTACATTTACGTATAACTTATAATTTATATGAGTTATTCACCATTTGGTTTTGAAAAAAATTCGAAATCAGTTTCAGATATATATGTTTTTTCAATTTTAATTTACATTGTTTTAAAATTATTCCAATTTTTCATTTAAAATTTCATCGTTATAACACAATTCAGTTTTAGAAAAATTTTCAGTTAAATCTCTAGCAACTTTCCCAGATATTTCCAAATTAGCAATTGTCGAACATAGGATGAACATTGAAACGGAAACATATTTTGTGATCAGAATTCTTGGAAAGTAATGACAATCAACTGAACATGCGGGCGCATCGCTTTTGTTACAGGGGAGTAACTTTGTTAACCTTGAAGGGGTTGTTAGAATAATTTTACAAGCCCTAATCCGTTACGCTTCAAATTTCGTCAGCCGAAAGCCTGCTGTCGCCATGTCGACAATAGATTTATCACCAATTCAACCTGAAGGTGCCCCGTGGTCACCTTTCGTGGTGGTCTGGAGACGCTTTGCTTGGTAGGAGGGTTCGAATTTTGCGGTTGGATCGGCTCCAGTTGATCTAGGAAGAACTTGACCCCCTGGCAGTCAAAGTCTGACAACTGTGACCATCTATAAAGAATAATCCCTGCACGAAGCAGGAAATGAATTTTAGCTAACAAGTTGCTCAGGTCGCGTGTCAGTGTTGTGCAAGCATGAAATTCTTAAAATTCTTTTGACTGGCGGTTTCAGCCATGCCTTGTAGAAGTTAGCCCCCCCTTGTGCCAAAGTGCACAGCTAATAGTTGGTAAATTTTGATTTCCAATGGTTAATAATTTTTATATTAATCTTTTCATTACGTAATAACGTAGACCATAAATGCAAAAAATAAATAAATAAGAAAAAGTTTCCTTGATGAAAATCAATAAAACGAATATTATATTTTATTATTTTTATAAATGAATGGATGATTGATTACATATTTCCTTTAGCGAATGGATTTGGGAGTAATTTCATCGTATGAAAACTAATGGAAAAAATATCAATATATAAGAAAATAAAATTTTTAAACTTAAAGTATAAATAACGCGTTGAGATATTTTTATAAAATCTTAGTAAAAGCATAAATTATGCACCAATCTATGTTTTATTGAACGGCTGGATTATTTTAATATATTTTATTCATAAGCAAACGAATTCTTCAAAAGACTTTGTGTAGTTAAATTAATTCAAAAATGGTGAAACTAGAAGAACAGGACATTAAACATTCGTTATAGAATAGTTTATAAACTGTTTATATGTAAAGTTTATAAACTGATTCACACTACAATAACACGAAACGCTGGAAGTAAAAAATTCTCAATGCATTTCGTGAAAATGTGGTCATAAAATGCATTTTTAAGGACAATAAAATGAAAATATTTTCTCAAATATTACAAAAGTTTACAATTAAATATAGAGACTATAATATTATGCAGCATATTAGCAACAAAAACTTTACAAATAAAATATGATAAGCATTCCTCAAAATTACTTTATAGATGATTTGTAGCGGTTAAACGAGATTTTTTTAAAATAAAAGTCATTGTTTTTTGGAAGAAGGATCAAATATTATAATAGTAATTAAGGCACTCACCTTGCCAGGTTCTTTTGTAAAATCACAACCGTCACTGTAACCATTAGAACAGGCATTAAATACAAGTTGAAGGTTTGTACCCGTAGCAATGAATGACTGAAAATAATATCAAGTAAGATTATTTTTTCTCGTGGTTCAAATAATTTAACACTTATAAAATAAAGAATGACACATTTTTATGTCCAAAATTTAATGAATGATAATTCTAAAATTAATAGCTTAATTTTTAAAAAATATCTTTTATAATGGATCTAAACTAATTAAAATTAGAAATTATTAAATCAAATTATTGTTAGTTATTAATATCAACTGTTAAACTCCTAAAACTTTAAAGGGTAAGTGAAATTTTATCAACCTATTTTCACATTTCTTTAATGATTTGTTTTACAATTTAATCAGAAAAATTATTTTTTAATTTTTATATGAATTTGCTTCCCATATTCACTCCAATAAATATTTTGCAGGTGATGTCTAATTAACAATGCAAATTCCTCAATTTATATGCATTACAATGAAAATAGCAAAAGGAACATGTGGAAAAAATTATTATAAGAGCAATAGAAATAAAAATTAATTATTTAACTTATGAGTGTAATTTTTTGCAATGGAATATAACTTACCACTTCTGTATGTCCATCCCTACAAGCTGCTTGAAATCGCATTTGCCTTTCTTCTAAAGGCCTATCTCTGTAGCCGGTATATCTCACCTGGAAAATAGAAGCGACGGTATTAAGCCCAGGAAAATAATTGCAATATTCGTAGAAAGATTTATTAATATAAGTACTGTAATATCACAATTTATATGGCGATACTTTTAAGCCCAGGAATGGCGATACGATATTAAGCCCAGGAAAATAATTGCGATATTCGTAGAAAATTTTATTAATATAAGTACTGTAATATCACAATTTATATGGCCATACTTTTAAGCCCATGGCGAAACGATATTAAGCCCAGGAAAATAATTGCGATATTCGTAGAAAATTTTATTAATGTAAGTACTGTAATATCACAATTTATATGGCGATACTTTTAAGCCCAGGAAAATAATTGCGATATTCGTAGAAAGTTTTATTAATATAAGTACTGTAATATCACAATTTATATGGCGATACTTTTAAGCCCAGGAATGGCGATACGATATTAAGCCCAGGAAAATAATTGCGATATTCGTAGAAAATTTTATTAATATAAGTACTGTAATATCACAATTTATATGGCCATACTTTTAAGCCCAGGAATGGCGATACTTTTAAGCCCATGGCGAAACGATATTAAGCCCAGGAAAATAATTACGATATTTGTAGAAAATTTTATTAATATAAGTACTGTAATATCACAATTTATATGGCGATACTTTTAAAATATGTATATGGAAAAGAAGGATATTTATAATTTTAATTTTCCTCCATATTTAATATTAGTGTATACCTTTACAGAAAGTGCAAATTTTGTGACTGAGAAGAAACTAATGTTTTTCAGCCTTTCTTTCCCCCATTGAAATTTGCTTTATTTACTTATTTAAGTTGCAAAAAATGCAACTTTTTACAACGCAAAGTACAATATTTACTATTCCAGGGTTTACCACCGTAGACATTCTATATCATTTTGATAACAATGATTTTTATATTAGCGTAAAAATAATATAGAAATGTGAAATGAATGATTAAAATGTAATAAATTTAAGAGATATTGTTATGAAAAAGAGAATACGGCATTAATTAGAATTCTAAAACTATCAAAGAAAGATTAATAAAAGATAGAGAAATTTTGCTAAAATAAAAAATAATAGAAGGAATACTAAATATAGATGGTTTTCTACTTATATTAATGTTTTTTTTCTGAGAAATAAAATATGATTATTGAATTTCTCTCTATTTTCTCAATGCAAAATACTGTACTTAAATATTATTACACTATCAACATTTGCTTAGAATATATAGTACTTTTTTCTATTCTTTTATTACAAATCAAATTTATCCTATATCACCTTCCTTATTGCGAACTTTAATTTAAAACGAAAGCAAATTAAGTAGTATCATCAGTTGTACAGAGTTTTTTATTGTGTTATTAAATCTTTTACAATGGTAAAATTCTTTTTTTAAATAGCATGAGTAATTTATATGCTTTTGTCTAAATAAAGCATAGAATTTAAGAACGAATATTTAACTACTGTTAGTGCTTATATCCATCCTAAAATTTCTTATGAAATGAAATACTTTTCAGACCATTAACTATTTTCTATGTATGAAAACTTTTCAATCTTCCAAAATGAGGAAAAATTTCGTTTAGAGCGTTGCGAAGTAATTAAATAACAAAAGTATCCTGAAAAATAAAATCCTTTTTATATAAAAATGTTAATAATTTATTAAAATTAGATTTATAAGTGACTTAAATGCATAACACAAAACAAATTAACTAAGGAAAGGGCATTTCTTATTCATGTTTAGAGCATTTTCAATCAAACATATCATTAACTAGGAATGGTTAATAATAATTACTACTGACACAGGCTATTAGCAAAGACAATGGCATTTTGTCGAAGAATTCTGAGTTCGAAAACAATGTCTCGAAACTTTAAATCATTATTAGTTGCAGAGGTTTATTTATGAGAAGGCACTCTTCTACCTAATGTTTCACATCATAATAACAAAATATAGAATCATCTGTTGTACACATATGATAATTGTTGGTTGTTCCTAAATCGAATTTTTTTAGCAAACGAAAATTTCTCTGTCATTTTGTACTGGGTTACTGTGAGCTCAAGTGCTTTAGAATAAGAAATATCAAATTAAAACAGCTGAAATTAAGCAAGTAAATTGCAGGTGAGTATTCAATCCATAATTATCATTAAAGATAAATTTTTCGCTTTCTTCATTAGAAGAATATAAAGGTCATATATTGAAATCCTTTAATTTTGTTATCTTTCCTGTATATTTCATACATTACAATAATCATTTTATACAACAATAAGACAAAAATCTTTTAAGGGTTTGATCTTCTGAAAAGATTAATAATGTCTTGAAAGTTTGTGTAATGTTAACAATATTGCAGATATACCATATATCTTTGTCTTATAATATAGCCAGATTAAAGACCTTCATAATAGTCTATTCGGAGTGACAAATTCTATTTATGCATTTACAAACGCTTTCCTATTATTGCATTAAAAGTATAACTTGGTAACCTTTGAATTTAATGGTCTACGTGGAACAGCGTGAAATTAAATTCAATATCAAACGATCTGTACATAAAAGGCAGATGAATAAATGGCGCTCATGAGAAACCACAAAACCTCATCACTGCAACCGCAACTTCCTTCATGATTCAGCTGAAAAATCGTGTATTCTCGACCTCTCGTGTCACCTATTGCTGCCCTGAGCAGTTTTTTTTTTTTTTTTCCTTTCCCGATGATTTTATCGCCAACAATTTCAGAGTGGCGATTAGAAAATTATAAGCGTCGTTCCATCCAACAAAATGGTAAGCTTACCAAATTGTTGTTGCGGAGTTATTTTGTTACTTGGAAAGGCAAAGAATGCAGAGAATTTCCGGTGTTGTGTTTATTACATGCTACATATTCTTTTATGGTTAAACTAATTTTGCTTAAATTACTATACTTATTTCCTAAGATGTACAGCGAACAAAAGATTCGTTAAAAATGAAAAAATAATTGATGGTAAAATATTCTAGAATTAAAAATGATGAACTGGAATTTAACATCTGCAAATTCTACCACGCCAACTTTTTCAGTCTCTAGATGGTAATAGTTTTAGTTTCTTTTTTCTAACATTTACTGCAAACGAATAATATATACAATAATCATAGTTACGTAAGCATTTCTTTCAAAAGTCTTTTTAGCGTTATGAATCTGTAGCTTGTCGATATGAGATAACATTGTCTATTTATTTTAAACAAAGTGAAATATTAAACGCTGTAATATGTGTGTTCTCTCTCTTTCTTTACCCAACAGAATAAAACTTCTGTCACAAAAACTGGAGGTTAAATGCTCTTAAAAATTAACATGATTATTTTTGATTATAAAATATATGCAGTAAGAATTTTATCAAAAAAAAAAAATTCCAGTCAAAACTTTGTTTTTAAAGACCAAATATCAGAGAAGAATTTAAAGAAAGAATTAAAGATGACAAGCTTTAAAACTATAGAAAAGAACACACAATATGTGTTTTGTATTTTTTAAGTTACAATAATGTGTTTTTCTTTCATATTACATTCTTCTTATGTGAAAAGATAGCAATTTTAAAGTAATAAAGCTATTTTTTTCCTTTTTCTATTATTCCTTTTTTAATCTGGTTAACAAACAATAATATTCATTACAACTTCATAATTACGATAAATAAATAAATAAATAGTTAAAATATAGAAAAAATAAATTAAAACAAACTATACCGAATTAACAAAAGCTGTAAGAAGTAGAATTACCCATTTCTATTTTTGCTTTCAGAGATAATCTATTTTAAAACCGAACAAGATCTTCTGAAATCTAGTTTATTTTATTAAATACAAAAGATATGAAATTCCTTTTTTGCTTTCCAAACAAAATTACATTCCCAAATCTTAATTAATTTCTTAATTTATCTGAAAACTGAAGAAAAAATTTTTTAAAAATCTTCCCTTCTAAAACTTAAAATTGAAGATTGTTCACCTGGGGCCTGAGCAGCTACTAGGCGCGTCGGCAGGTGGTGGATCGCCGAACGTCCTGTAGGAATGACAGGATTGCCTTGAATATAGATATCAGAGGCCGCGAACCAGATCCCGTAAACCCTGGTGTTATGCGAGCCGTGCCTAGGGCTATTTGGCACCGGGGTAAAGGTGTCTTAACGAAGCTTCTAGTTGCCTGGCGAACTTCTAGAGCTTTTTTCCTTGCCCAGTAACTCAGGCAATGCTGGGTGGACTGTTATATTACCTGAGCTTATTAATTGTTATCTTGCGGCTGAAAAGACACAAGAAACAAGTAACCTTTCTGCATTTGCAGTTGAATCCTGAAGTAGACCTTGGTGAAAAAGACACTAGAACTCAGAGGCAATCTAGTGAAGGGGCAGCAATGAATCCTTCACAGGAGGTAGCAATGACCTCCAAACCATCTTCTTCTGGTGAGAGTCAGGAAGCTATCGCTAGCATGACTGACTCTCTGACCAGTTGGGACTGTATTAGCAAGACCCTATCTGCAGGAAATGTCATGCGCAAGAGGAAACGGACAAGCATATCATTTACGAATGCGAGGCTCTTGTCCTCCCTAGATTAACTTCTTTAGGCATCATCCATACTAGAGAGTTACACCTAGACTCCATTAAAGGGTTATCGGACTTTATTAACAAAGTGGGTGATCCGAGCAACTGGAACTAGGAAACATTGGGTTTGGAGTTAATAGTAAAGCAGAGGTGCCCAATGACATACAAACCAAACTCTAAGAAGAAGAGAAGATTGTTCAAATTTTAGGTATAAGGCTGCCTGTTTGTGTTTTACATTCCATAACATTTAGTTTCAAAAGAATTTTTGAATAAAAGGAAAATAAAAAAAATTTATACAACTAAATTAATATAAGAATTAAATTAGTTTAATCGGCAAGAATTATGGAAAAGTGTAATATTTCCAAACATGCGCATTAAAATTAGAGTGAAAACTAAAATTGCTCTATAAATATATCTGAAATACCAGAATTTCTCGATACCTTTAGATTAAAAAAATTTTTAATGCCTTTAAAATTAATTTTAAAGTTTAGAATTTACCTTATATAAATTTTATAAATATCATTAGAATTCGCTTCTTTAATTTTATAAAATACTTTTCCAAATTTCATATAAAACTAATAAAATCATAAAAATTTATAAGAGAATAGATTCAGAAGAGTTTTTTAAGCGTATATAAGTTTATAGAAAATAAATGCATTGCAATTATAATTACAACTTTTTCCACATAGGAAATTCTGTTAAATATTAATGTTAAAGAAATGTTAATTTTTAAATGATTTCTACATTGTTTGAATTGATTTTTAGAAAATGAGTTTTACTTGTCTGCTTTGGCTTGGCTTAATGAGTAATTTCTCATTAATTCTAATCTGTGAAGCTCTATAAAAAATCATTATTAATGTGAAGAATACGGAAAATATTTCCTTCTATTTATAAGGCTTCTTTAACAATTTTTCAATTCTCACGAAATAATTTCGTCGTTTAATATTGACTACGTAAAAAGCTTTCAAATTTAATTATATGAATTTTCTTTATGTACTTTTTTTTCCAATTTACCTCATCAAAATTATTGGACGTTAACATTTAAAAATTGAGATTAAATTTTTATTTAATTCCAATGTAATGTGTCGGCAGAGAAGTTTTTTAAAAAAAATTAAAATTTTCTATATTGATAATATGTTTTTAAAATAAAGATGATAGGATCTCCTATCTAAATTATTTAGAATGGAAAACTAAAAGAGAGAGAAATTATTAAGGAATAAAGAAAAATATGATGTGTGCTGAAAGATTTTAAAATCATTCATAATTCTTGAATAATATTGAAATTTCTTAAATCGATAAAATGATTCCGAAATAAAAAAATTGCATTTTGAAATCCTTTTTTTTTTAAATTAAGTTTTTCCTTAAAAACATTTAATTTCTATATTTCGGTGAAATATGTTTTTATTTACTATATAGTTAGAATGTCCCTCATAATGATTTCTTTTTAAGTTTATGTTTTATTTTAACAATGCGATGCATTTTGTATCCTTCAAGAATTAATGAAGCGAGTAAATGTCGTCATTGCTTTTTGTTACATGAGGATAAAATTTTCATGAAAATATTGAGTTTTCAGCAAAATTTTTAATTTTTATTTAAGAGTGATATTTATTGATTTAATTTAATTATCTATTTAACAACACATATAGCAAAACTTTTTTAATGCGACTTCATAAATTCTTTAACACAAAATAACAGAAATGAGAGAACAAAATAGCATATGTGCTTGAATTGTTTGATAAGTAAAATATTAATTTAAAGAAATAATCAGTTTTTATTTAAAAATAATTTACCTCTAATAAACAATCCGTTTTGGGATTCTTGAATAAAAAATTCCATACATTTAAGAATCAGTCTTAAGATTTCCATCCAAATTGAAAATTAATATTTATTAGAATTTTTCTTTTTAGAAATAAATTTTAGCTAATTTAATATATAAAAAGCGAAAGATTTATCGATATGCAAAATCCCCTTGCTGCGTGGGAGGAAAAAGTGCTCTAGAGCATCGTCCCATTCTTGATCCCCATCGCTTTTGACGGTAGCTCTTTATCTAATGCCGCAGTAGTTGTCAGGAATGCCGCATCGCTGGAGTGATGTCGCAGCAAAATATGATTCTGCAGAAAAAATCTCGCAAGATTTAGAATTATTGTTGCACAGCATGTTATTTCCTTAATATCTATATATGACACTATTTGGTGACAAATTTAATTTTTCGTATTCATTCTTTCAGAATTTTATAATTTCTTCATAGAAACTGCTCCTTAAATGTATTTTTTATAGAAGATTATAACATAAATTATATAGTTTATTTTTCCTAAGTGGATGGTTATTTAATATTTTTATTGTGTAATATGGGAAATTTAAATTTAAAAAAAAGCTTAACAGATATTTGTAATATTTTTCTGGAATTATATGATAAAGAGTAATTATTATAGGAAAATTATTATAGGAAAAAGGAAAAATGAAAAATTAATTATTATAGGAAAAATGAATTTATACTTGAAAATTCAGCATTTTAATTGTTATTGTATTTAAGCATTTAAATAAATTATTATTGAAATAAAATATGTAATTTGAATAAAATTATTTTAAAATGACATGAGTTTATTTTGATAAAATAACTTAAAGACCCATAAAATATTTATATAATCTTAGGAAAATTAATTTATTTAAAAAGAATGCTATATATAAGAGAATAAAATACAAATTAAATAATAGATAAAATGAAATTCAAATAAATATTTTTCATTCTCTCGTCTAGCTATTTTTACTTTATATTTTAGGGGATAAAAACATTAAAATAATAAATAACGAAAGGCTATGTGATTTTAATTAAATTAAGGGTAACTGATATTTTAATTAAGTAAAAGATAATATTCTCGTATACATATTTTAAAATTTATAAAGCATAGAAAAATCTCAAATTTAATGGTATTTAAAACAAGTAAGATGTTTTCAGGTAAAATATCTCGTTTCTAATTTCCATAAATCAAATTTATTTCTTATTTATTAATGTAAAAAAATAAAAAGAATAAAAAAAGAATAATAATACTTATTTAACATATTTGGAAAGATAAATTTCCAATTCCGAACTTCGTTTATAAGCTCACATGAAATAATATTAAACTGTGCAAAATGTATTTCTCTTGAGCGTATTTACTGAAACTATATATATATATATATATATATATATATATATATATATATATATATATATATAGTAAAGTATATTATATATATATATATATATATATATATATATATAATATATATATAAGTTAGTAGATCTGCTTAAAATATTATAAGTTTAAATTCAAAAGCATTTTCTTGCTAATTATAATGAAAGAAAAAGAATGATATCCAATTTTTGGATTTTTCAATACTTGAAGCAATTAGTTATCTTTTATAGCGAAATCCAGATTTGTGTATTAAGAAAGGTTAATTTTATTGTTTTGATTTAAATTTTAATTTGAAACAGGATTATCATTCTTAAAGAAACTATACAGTAACTTTAAAAACTAAAGTGAAACAAAATAAAACAATCTCTTATATTCAACCATTATAAACTTTTATAACCATTATAAACTGAATCTTTAAAATAAATCTTAAAGATTCAGTATGTGGGACATAATTACATGTATGTATTAAGGAATTTCGCACATTCTTCAATACGTAAGTTGGTATATAGCAAATAAAAATTCGGAATTCTAAAGGTATGCATCTGAAATAAATGGAAAAAGAAAAAAAAGTTGGATAATGTTCACGTTAAATAGTTTTAGAAAATGATGAAAGAAAAAATTGCACATCAGGAATACGAACTTTCATGAATTCATTAATGATAATTATCATTAATTAACAAATTAATTTGCAGTGTCTTTGATGTTATATTATACAATAAATATATCAATAACTGTTTATGCTTAGCTTCTTTGATCTAGAAATAGTCTTTATAAATAAAAATAATTTCTTTTTTCCAGAAAAAAGTTTTTTTTAACTTTAATACTTTTTTTATAATTTTCAACTAAAGGAAATATTATTAGCAATAAAATGTTTATGTTTGTCAATTTTTATTGCACAATTCCAAAGAGAATTAAACATTTTTCTAAATATAAAAATTAAAAGAAGCATTGACTTACAAAATGTTTTAAAATCAACAGATTTTTATCTTTAATTTAGCTTGATAAACTTATTCAATTAATTTAGAAAATGATAATATCTTTTAATGCATCACAACCATTGAAAAGTTTTTCATTTTATGGGGAGGAAGAGTAATTTTTTTCTAAGATTGTTTCAATCCTTTAAAATTTAACATTAAAGTTCTTGGGTTCGCACCTCTAGCACTATTTGTAATCTTTATTTCTTCACTAACATACCAAATAGGTTCATTTCATTGGATGACATACAAAGGTTTCATTCGTGAAATCATTAGAATTTAAACATTTCGATACACTTGTGAAATGTATTCCACCAAGTTGGCGCAAATTTCCCCAAATTGACACCATAAATTTTCATGCTGCTCTTCAGGGCATATTTAATAAGAACTGAGACAAAAGTTAAATATTTTCTTTAAAAAAATGTTTAAATATTGTACACCCCATTAAAATCATTGGAGGCACAGTTTGTTTTCTAAAATAACTAAACATAGATACATACCTCATTGTTTTAATAATAACAAATAAGCTATTCAAATGAAAAGTGAAAAAAAAAGCTTTATACACTGGCAGCCAAAACAGTTGTTCTATAGCAAGCAGAGGTCAGATTTTGGTTATAAAATCAGAGAAATAACTATATTAGAACTGAACTCTTGTTTAGAGAAACAAAAATGATTTTTCAAAGCAATAACCATGTATTTGGTATGTAATTTTCTACTGTTGGCAAAAAAAATGAGTTGATAGCGACATTTTTCTCCTTAGTTGACAGGTTTTTACATATGTGTATATTTCCAAGCTGTTATATAAAATATCTTATCATATTTTTACTCAGTGATTCAGTGCAACTTTCTATTGAAATAATTCAGATTTATGCGATTGTGATTGATTAAATGCTTATTCAAGTTTATATAGATTTATATATATATATATATATATATATATATATAACTTGAATAATTAAATATAATGAATATAATGAGCTTGAATAATTATATATAAACTTGAATAATTTTGAGTATATTTTTTCCGGAACTTGATAAACACGCACTCGCATATGGAAAATTTAACAATAATTCATAGATTTTCGTGCCGTTTCTTAAATGTATTTCTATCAGGAAAGCTCAGTTAAGAGACTTTTCGATAACTCTGAAATCCAATAGGGTGATTTCAATAATAAAAATAAAAGTTTACTGTAGCATTGTAGTAAGGTAGAGGTCTTTAGAGCATAAGGTCACAAGATTCGATCCCAACCGTTGTTGAGCATTGGCTAAGATTAGAGCGGTGAACAGCAGGTACATTAACAACAGTCTCCGATTGTTAGACTGTCCACTATGCTGTGTCAAATAATCAATAATATAAATTCAATGATTTGTTTCTATTTTTTATGTGGCAACAGTACTGGTCATCCTTTAAACTAATATGTCATCAAAAAAAATTCTAAAGTCATTTCGAAAAAGTTCTTGGCTAAATAATCCGAAATGTTTGTTAAGAATCCTAAGTATGCAAAATTTCAGAAAATGTATACATTTAAGTATAAAATGCATGCATTTTAAAGATATTATAAAAAGTTAATCAAGATTACATTTGGAAACATAAACAAGCAGTTTAACAAAAGGGATGCAGTAGCAAAATTTAAAGGAAGTCAACTAACCTCACTTTCCCTGGACAGGCGGCGAAAGAGTTCATCTGACTGGAATTTGCTTTCCTGGTCAGGCACCACGCGGGGCATCTTGAAAACGAACCGCGGGAGCTGTTCGAAAATATTCGTCGTTTCGAACGGCAACATGACGGGATGATGCGGAAAGCACGTGGCTGACAGTTTCGCGCGGTTCACAATAACACCACTCGTAAAAGAAGTAAACGGAACAGGTGACAACCACTACTCAAGTTGCGTTCGCTTCCACTGACCAAACAGGATATTATCTAAACATGTGTGTGAAATCGCGCTCCTCTGAGCAAGAGCCGTTCCCTTTTCCCATTGGACGCACTGACTCACCACTCAGGGCCGCCGGAAGCGATGATGTTCCGTTACGTCACTTCGTAGGCGGAGACTTTTTCCTGGGAGCTGACGTCACTCGCGTGGCAATGTTCCTGGAAGGCGTTACCGCCGGCGATGGCAAATAGTATCAGTTGTGTTTTTTTATTTATTTGTTTCCCCTTTTATGTATTTTCATAGTTCTTTGAGGATTTTTGGACTGCGAAAGTGGCTTAGAGAAACGGGTTGAGAGAAAAGAATTAAATTTCTTTTCTGATTCGGGCTGGTTTTTTTGTTCGTTTTGTTTTATTGTTTCTTCGCATGCGGATGTGACGTTTTTTTCGTCATCGTATTACCTGGTAAGAGTGTAACGGCGTTCTTTTTCTCTTGACTGACTGATTGCAACGCGTTTCATCAGTCAAAGTGCGTAGGCTGTTTTCGGAAGAACTCGCGAACTTTCTCATTCCTACAATCGTGTTTCTTACATTTTAATCTAAGTGCGGTTTGTTTTTTGTCACGTTTTAGTTGTTGCGTCACTTTTCAGAATAATTTATAAAGTTGCTATCAATGTATCAGAATTTTTCTTCCAAGAAATTATTTATGGCTAATGTAATTTTCTGATAAAATTTTTTTTAACTATTTTATTTAGAGATCAACGTTTTTTAAATTTCTATTTTGTATGCAAAGTCAAAAGATTTCTTTATTATTAAAGGATAATGAAGATGTGTAAATTCTTAATTTTAAGTTATGAAAATGCCCTTTCAAGTTTTAAAATAATCATATTATTATTTTTTTTTACTGAGAAAAATATATTTATAGAAGGCTTAATAAATATTTAATGTCAACCTAATATATGCATCTAAATGAAAATTAATTTTAAATTTTAAGAAAAACTTTAGATTAAAAATTCCTAAAGCACTTTTCTGAAATTGGTTTCTTGAATTCTATTTAACAAAGAGTAATGTTTAAAATATTAAAATCAATAAAAATAAAGCGCATATTAATTGATAAAACATCTCAACCAAACACTTTTCTTATACTAATAGATTTTATTAAAGAATTTTCAACTTTGATTTGTTTTACAAAATTGATTTATCTGATTTGTAGCATTTACTTCTTAAATCAGATATATGTATGAAAGAATTATTCTGATTATTAGAAATATATATTATTAATGGAAATTTTAATTTTACTTATAAACTGTTGCAATGAAATCGAAATAATGTTTCTTCACCAGTTAAAAGAAGATTTTGACTAATAAGGATTAAATCAATACTATATATATATATATATATATATATATATATATATATATATATATATATATATATATATATATATATATATATATATATATATATGTATGTATATATTTTTGTGTTTGTGTTCTAGTATATTTTGGTACTAGTATCATTTCAGTAAGCAATTATGAAGATGTATCAAAAAATATTTTTTTAATAATAGTGAAAATGATTAGAGAGATGAAATATAATAAATAAATACTCTTTAAATAAATTCTTTTCATTTTTATAGAATATGTTTAAACAAAAATAAGGAAATAAATAGCACCTGGAATTAAATTGCTACAAAATGCGAATAAAGGAATGATTAAAATACGAAATAAATTCCCAATGGCATGAAAACCGCAACAAAAACAAATAAATTAATAAACTTGATTTTGAAGCTCCCAAAATTCTTAGCCAAAATCTACTTAAAAATATGCTCGTCCTCTATCGTACAAACATCCTCCTTGTCTAGAGCCGCAGAATCGGTTTCCTACTCTTCTCTGCATGACGTCACGCCATTCATTCTTAGAATATTCAACTTCTGTTGTCGTACACATTCATTGATGCCACATTTCCTAATTTGTCGTGGCTAAACAATGTAACGACAAGTGAGCGAACAAAATATGCATTTCCGCTCTACGTCCAATATCTTCTTACTGTCGATATTGGATACTTTTATTTAGAAAAATTCTACTATAAAGACAATTCTACTCATTACAATAATTCTACTAAGTCAAGTTTAAAATTTTTTTACTTACCTAGCATAACTTTTTATTTTTAAATTCAAATACTGGTTTACTTATTTAAGAACAAATGAAAGCACATTTTAAAAGTAAAACACTAAATTGTAATTAAATGTAAAAATCAAAATTATCACACTAGTTTCCAATTATAATTAAAATCTCAGCTATAATTTGAATAGATTTAATTATTAACATTATTATAGATTTTTAATTATGATTTTTTATAAGTGCACAAAGATTAAATTGAAAATTCAATAAACTTCATTTGATAAATTCTTCCAGTTTTATTTATTATTATTAGACATGTTTATGAATAACACTGACGGAAATAAAATATCATTTCTCATCAATATTTATATAAATCTCTTAAAAATCTCCTAAATATAGCAAAAAATAAAAAAAAAGGTTTTCATAATTCTAAAATTATTAGTCTCCTGAGTTTACAAGCATTAAATGTCCCATAAAAATAATAAAATTGATATTTTTTTAAAGTAGATCTTAAAAAATATTAAAAAATAACCTTTAAATTTGAAAATTTACTGGAATAAAAAAATGAATAGAAATTAAATTGTTTCATTTGATACTACTTCAACTTTTTCTAAATTTACCTTATTAGAACGGAAGCGAATTTAATGAAAATCTAAATAATCTTATTCGAAGAATTTTATTCTTCTATAATTTAAAAAAAAAAAAACTCTTAATTAAATCAATTATATTAAAAGGATGTACAAAATCAGGTGCTTTAATTAAACTAAATATGTATATGAAATGAAATAAAAATAAAGGAAGTGAAAGGGGAAGAAAAAAGATTATTTAACTTGTCAGTTTTAATGTAAATGCGAGATAATAATAAAAAAAATGAAATATAATAAAAAAATAAACGAAGCAAAATTAAGATAAATAAAAAATACAAGGAAGGGAATGATAAGCTAAAGATAATAATATTATTCAGATTATTCAGAATAAATGTCATAAGCAAGTGAGGAAAATAAAAAATTATCAGGAAAACGTTTTGGGACTAAATAATTTGACTATCGATTTATTGCTCCATAGCTTCATCATAATCGTTTATCAGATGAATCGCACTATCTGCAGGAAAACGATATTAAAAAAAATAGCAAGTACACTTTTCAATAATAAATAAATTCACTTCTGCTTATCGAGTTGAATTATGCAAGAAGAGAAATAAAATATAAACCAGCTCAGACGATAAAAGTGGGTCATATCGTCTGACATTTTTTCCCACCGTTTTCCTGCCGCTGCGTCAACAAACTTTTCGTTTGATTCTCGAAAACTTCCGTATCTGTTATTAATACCATTCGACTGTCGGCACGCAGGGATGACTCACAGAACATTCTTTCGCTCAATTGTGACGTTTCGAGGAAAGTGGACGAACGAGTTGACGAAATTTATTTCGCAAAAGATTCCGAAAAAAATTGTTTTACGAACATACAACCAATAAATCAATAGAGGATTTTTAATGATTGAATAATAAGAAACTAAAGCAAATTTTTCTATTTAAAATTATTAACAAAATATCAGCGAACTCTAGAAATTTATAATGCACAGATATTTATTATTTATTCCAAAAATTTTGATTGATATATTTTGGTTAAATGGTTTCGATTCAATGGTTTCAATCAGTCCAATGTAATAATCGATAAAAAATAAACAAAAAATTATTATTTTTTTTTCAATCACTCACATCAATTTTTTTCCAATCAAAAAATCACAAAATAAAAATGTTAGATAATGAAAAATTAATTTTTTTATGTAACATTTTTACTTTGTGAACAATTGAATACTGAAGCATCATTTGCCGTGGGCAATGATTGGGAGGGTAACCACATTCACCCACACAAGTTTGCTGGAGTTCTGTGGGTTGGGGCCGTGCTCCTCTAGTGTGGCTTGGATGTGGAGAGTAAAGTGCCAACTCAGATGTGACCTCGTTCACCTTACCATGGTTCAAAATTACGAGGCCCTTGATGATAGGCTAGTATTCCAAACCCAATAATTCAGTCCGGGGATTACCACCACCGCAATGTATTATGACAGTTATACATGTACGCATGTCAGGGTGTGTGCTTGGAAGTTTTCCGTGTCAACAGATGTATACAGCAGACACCTATTACTAGTTTTCCTATGCTGACTGAGAATGAGCCCGGACCATCAACTCAGAACAGCGCAATCCTCTCTTAAGTCCATGGTAACTACTCATTTAACATTTTTATCTGACGATGTTTAGCGTATGGACTGACAATAAAAGGCCATGGTAAAGCATTTGGATATTTGACGTGTTTTGCAGTCTGAGACTATTTTCCGTAGAGGGTTGTCGGTATTCAAGCGTTGTAAGTGATAAGATAAGGAAAATTCACAAGTACATACCAGATAAACATGCACGCAAAAAGCAATAATCCACTATCCTCCTTCCTTTGTTTAACAGTAGCGGATATCAAACCCGCGACATTCCTCTCTCAAGACCATAATACTACTTGAAAACTAGAACCGCAATGGCTTGGATGGTTAGGGTGTCGTGCTCATTATCGGAAGATAATGAGTTCGAATCCCGGCAGACCGCAGATCCACCGCGTTCGCTATAAGCGTCTGTGGCACGTTGAAACTGGGAGTGGTGGCAGTGTCCTCCAAGTGAAATGATACCTTTGGGTGGCAATCCAAGTATTTGGGGATATTCTGCTTGGTCCTTGCTTCAAAATCACGAAGATTCCACCCGGCTGCTTCTATCTAACGGGTAGAGCCCAATTCAAGGCTCTACCAGTACAGCGCCCCCTATCTACAGCACCACCCATGACGTCATCAACAAGGAAGCAGTCCCTCTCCAGCAACCGTAGGAATGAGATATCGATATGACTCTCATGTTTACTCTGTTTCCTTTAACTTTACATGTTTAGATGTAATTTTGTTTTATTTGTAGTATCTGTATCTGTGTTGTGCTCAAATTGTACCTTAAATTGTAATAAATTATTTTGAGCTATTTAAGGAACTTATTTCTTTGTTCCTATTAAACCAGATAAGTGCTATCCCAGTCAGATAGAAGTCAGTTACCACTCTAAGTTAGAGATAGAGGGAAGCAGGATGGTGCTATAACAACTACTTGGAAACTATAATTAATAGTTTGAATGCTATTTTTTATAATGAAAAAAACTCATTTACAGAAATAAATCTTGTGTGTAAGATAGATCCTAACCTCTTCCACGGATAGAGCCCATTGATCACAAAATTGATCCCAGGGTATATTAAAATTTTTGAGCACAAAAGAAAGTTAATAAAAAAAATGCAGGAGAGAAGTTATAACTCATACAGATTGTTTTGCATGTGTACAATTGTACAAACGTTTATAAACAAAAGAAATAAAAGTTTTTATAAAATGATTTCAGCGTGTTATTTTTCCCAATAACAGAATTCACGCAGATCCTATTATGAATGAAAGAACATAAGCTAATGAAAATGATGGTAAGAATAAATAAGATATTTGTCCTTGTTATAAATCATTAGATGATGATGATCGTTAAACTGATTTTTGAAAGTGCTCGGACCCAATTATATTTCCAACAAACAGGATTTACACCACTGATAAACAGATTTTCTATGCGAGTGTTTTATCATTTAATCTTATGTTTTGGTTAATGTTCACTTTTATATATCTGCGCTTAAAAAATTGTTTTTTGGCTTCACAATAATTTATGTTAGATCTGTACGTTAAAAATATCTGATTTAAAATACTATCAAATTCTGCTCACTGGAATTTTTTTCTTCTATTCTAAGGGAAACTAGTTTAAAAGCATATTTTTATCATATGATGACGATTTCAATATCAGTTACGGACCGTCCTCACATCACAAACATACACTTGTAGATAATAAAGTTATGCTATTAGATGTATTATCAGCTGATGAAAAATAAGCAAAGAAGATATCTGCTCAGTCAAATGGTTAAATAGTGGCGACAACTTCATACGGAAATTATAGTTTCTATCATGATAATCATTATACATAATCCTGCGCATAAAAAAATCAAATTGTTGGAAATTTAATATACGATGTTCCAAAGATAATAGTTTTTTTGCGTAGGATTATGTAATAATTATTATCATGTAACTGAAATAAATTTTATAAAATTATAAAGTAATAATTGTAAAGTTATAATAGTGTAAAGTAATGATTATATCACGTAACTAAAGTAATTTGGAACTGTCAAAGCATTTTCGCTATTTTATACAAATGAAATTTTTTTCATCCTTATTCATTTGTTAAAAAAACTTTCAAATTATAACCGTTTCAAGAACTTCAATTCATTTGCCTTTTATTGGAATTAAACTAGGTTGAAATCAATAATTAAAACTCTACTACAATCGCTCTATTCAACATTTTATTATTATTAAATTACATAACAATATATTATACGAGATTTTATTATTTATTTTAAACTCATTTTTTTGTAAATTTCAAAAATATTTAATGATATAAAAATAATTCCAACTTTTCATTCTGTCGTTCATGAAACTGAATTTTTTGTAATTATTATGAAAACCAGATGGCAGTGATTGTAAATATAAAGCCATAAATCTATAGCGCATTATATAATATATCTAACAATTAGTGTATTCTACAAAACGTTTTCCAAATGAATGCTTAAAATAAATTAATTATAAGAATGATTATAAGAAAAAAGTACATAATCTGAATTCACATATTATTTTCCAAGCTGATTTTGTATTGTACTTATAAAATTAATTAATTAAATTAAAATGAAAATATGTTTCAATTTAAATTTCTGTTTCACCATTCCTATCATTAGTTATCATCGAAATAGAATTTAAAATCTGCAGTGAGTAAAAATAAAATAACGAAGCATGTTGTATGTAAAAATATTACAGTTTATTCAAAAGATGTAAATAAAAATTACAGTAAACTGTGAATATATTTACATGTTATATTTTCCTTCAATTAATTAATTTCATTTTTTGTAGTTAGACGAAAAATATCAAAAAAAAAATATTTTTCTAATTTTATTCGTGAAATGTTTTTGTTTAATATATCTACATCTTTGCTCTATTTATTTTTAAGAAACTATTTATTTTAAAATTTTCTTTAAGTAGTTTCTTTCGGTTTTTTTTTCGTAGAAGATCCTAATAATTCACAAACACATATATCCATTCTAAAATGGCATTAAGATTTGATTTTCGTATCTCGAATCTTTTTACAGGATTCAAGAATTTATGAATTCAAATTCTCCTTTTCAAAGACAATGCTTCGTATATTTATAATTTTTTCTTTTTTTAATTTTGCACTACATTACTAAGATTACAAGAAGACAAGAATTGTATTACAGGACAAAGTTCTGTGCCCAGATCCGAATTTATTCGTAAAAATAAGTACACGAGTAAGATAATTAATTCCTTTCTAATTCATTTTTCCTCCTTTAATTAAGTAGACCATAATCGATACATTGTTGTGTGCACAAACGTAACATTATTCTAGTTTAATCGCCAGTTGACAATCACCTTTTCTTTTCTTTCTGAACACGATGGTACTCTCTTTAATCAGGTTTTTCAACAGGTAGGATTTAGAGGTCATTTTTTTTTCATCTTGTGGCTCGTAAAGATCGTACCTTTTCTTTTCTCATCGCCGGAACTCACTCTCTGTTTCGTTGACCTCTTTTTCAACCGGACCCCATTCCCGTTGACTGATCTAATTATAACTATCGCCTTGTTACGTTTGCCTGGAGGACAAGTGGCTGTTTGGGACCGTTTTACCTCCTTTAAATGTATCGCTTTTTTATGCCGATATTACTAAAAACAATTCAAATAAAAGAAAAATATTGTATTCTGCTTCTCCATTCAGTGTAATTTGAGAAATAAAACACTTAATCCAAAAGATAATCAAAGCTTTTATCACTACTCACTTTATTTATTTATTTTTGCTTTTGAGTATATCAGTAAAGTTCATGAAATATATATAATATAAATCAGTAAATATACAATATAAATCAATAAAAATAGTATGCAAAATAAAACACAATACATCCAATCAAACAATACAGTACCAACTAATAAATATTATTGGCAATCTAACTAGAGCAAAAGCAACTAAAGAGAGGTATAAACTAAACTCCATGGCACGACAGCCCATGTGGGCCAAGGCCTACAGTGCCCATAACTGTTTTCATGACCAAGGGCCCTGGGGTGCGAAGCATATGTCCCAGTCAGGTGGTCAGACTAACCTAAGACCCCCAATGTTTAGTTCCCAAGCATGTTTGGTACTCAGTTAATCGACCCACTGAAGGGATGAAAGGCTGAGTCAACCTTGCCCAGCCCGAGGATAGAACCTCGGACCTGTGTCATGGGAGCGTGAAACGCTGCCACTAAGCCACCGGGCTTCAAAGAGAGGTAAGCCGGAACAAATAAAATAAAATACAACCTGAAGACAAAATTTGAAAAAAAATCACTGGCAAGAATAAAACAAAACTAAACAGTACAAAGAATAGGAGGAGGGTATAGGAACCGCATCTTCGTTAGGATGGAGATGGTCAGCTTTGCAAATGAAACACTCTTTTCTGACATGCACTAAGGACAAATGCTTAAAAGATCTTCCAGTAATTCCCGCCGAAGAGTGCCTGTATTTAAGGGAAGAAGCATAAAGATATTTATGTCAATAATGTAAAGTAAACAGTACAGGAAGGCAGTGCATATAAATCCATAGAAGAAGGGGAGAAGTAAAGATATACATTAAAGTATCAATATCATCAAATCAGAACCGATTTGAAAAATTGGGATAAAGATATAGTTGCTAAAAGGAATTTGAAAAATTATGAGTTTAATTCAAAAGATATAAACTTAATGCTACTCAGGTGCTGATAATAAAAAAGAAGGCGTGTGTCTTGGTTTAGCAAGTTTGCTTAAAGATAACCCTGTTGATAGAAGCTATGAATATTTAGTCCTATTTCTAATTCAAACGATGTATCCCACAGGAACTATACAAATGGTTTGTGGTCTTAATATGTCATGAAAATTATTTATACAAATGTTTAGCAAGAACAAATTTGTATTGCACAAGAATTTAATAAATTGTCTAGAATACAATTTGAATTATTATGCAAGGATTATCTTTGTGGAATAGTTTTAGTATCATCACAGATATATGATACTAATCAACATTCTTAAATTTTTTCTGGTTTTCAAGAGAAAGTTATGTAAATCGAATTATTCTGCAAGGATTATCTTAGTGGAATAGTTCAGTTGGTATCATCAGATATGTGATACTAATCAACATTCTTAAATTTTTTCTGGTTTTCAAGAGAAAGTTATGTAAATCGAATTATTCTGCAAGGATTATCTTTGTGGAATAGTTTTAATATCATCACAGATATATGATACTAATCAACATTCTTAAATTTTTTCTGGTTTTCAAGAGAAAGTTATCCAATTCGAATTATTCTGCAGGGATTATCCTAGTGGAATAGTTCAGTTGGTATCATCAGATATGTGATACTAATCAACATTCTTAAATTTTTTCTGGTTTTCAAGAGAAAGTTATGTAAATCGAATTATTCTGCAAGGATTATCTTTGTGGAATAGTTTTAATATCATCACAGATATATGATACTAATCAACATTCTTAAATTTTTTCTGGTTTTCAAGAGAAAGTTATGCAATTCGAATTATTCTGCAGGGATTATCTTAGTGGAATAGTTCAGTTGGTATCATCAGATATGTGATACTAATCAACATTCTTAAATTTTTTCTGGTTTTCAAGAGAAAGTTATGTAAATCGAATTATTCTGCAAGGATTATCTTTGTGGAATAGTTTTAATATCATCACAGATATATGATACTAATCAACATTCTTAAATTTTTTCTGGTTTTCAAGAGAAAGTTATGCAATTCGAATTATTCTGCAGGGATTATCCTAGTGGAATAGTTCAGTTGGTATCATCAGATATGTGATACTAATCAACATTCTTAAATTTTTCTAGTTTTCAAGAGAAAGTTATGCTGTGGTCTCTCTCTATATAGCGTTAATTAATTAAAGAAAAAGTTTGGAGAAGTAGTACAAGTAGGCTTAGTCATTGGTCAAAGAATAGTCTATATAGATCAAGAAATAGGAAAATCCATTTTCTCGAGGATTGCATCAACTAATGTACGAACCCAGAACAAATTTTCACATGCAGAATGGGAATATAAATTTATAAAAATGGCTTCTTTTTAGTGTTTCATGATCTTTAAATACAAATATTTGTTTCAAATGGAAATAAAAAGCAGAAAAACACTTACGATATATATCATGTAAAAGTAGAAGAAGATAATTAAAATATAGTTGACATTTGCTGTTCTTTCAAGGGAGAGGAAATTCAGTGTCTAAATGTGGAAAGAGAAGAAAGTTTGAGGTTAATGAGAAAAAGGAGATCTTGTGTGTGTGTGATTGTAGGTTAATTGACAGGGTGTCCCAAAACATCAAAGAGACGCTTACTTATCTTCTTTTATTACGATCTATTCAGAGTCTTTTTTAAACTAGAAAGACTTGAGTGTCCCTAGAAAGACCATTTATTTTAGATATTTGTAAAATAAAAAATTTATTACAATATTGTGTACCTTCAGTTGTTTTTAAATTAACATTTTAATCAATCCTAAAAAAAATCTTATTATAAAACAAAAATATTTTTTTTATAATAATGATATCTATTTTTTGTTATAAATTGTTTATTTTCTTGATTTTCTTTATTTAAATTTAGTGAAACACACACACACTACGAAAGGTTAATTATAATAATCACGAAGTATAATAATAATATTTTTTAAAATATATTTAAAAATAATCGTATAATGCGAACTACGATGTGCTTCATTGAACTAGAAATGAATCTTTAATAAATTTTTAAATTCCAGATAATTATTATTTAAAATTATTTGTCTTAAATTACAAAGAAAATTTAAATTATGATTAGATAATTACAAGTAAACACACTATTTGATTAAAATATAGAAATTAAGTATGATAACAATAAATTAATTAACTAACAATGTAAATTCTCTTAGAAATATATAATAGAATAAATAAATAAGAAATAATAAAGTTATATCAGAAATGACCAAATAAGGAAAGATTTTTAAGAAGGAAATCGGAAAAGTCTTTAATAATAACTAGATAAATAATTTAAAAACAAAGAAAAACAGAGAAATAAAAAGAAATAAATGAAAATTAAAAACATACACATAAAATAAGCAGCAATACATATAAAAATATTGAAAAAAAACATTGAAATAAAAACTTCTCCCTTCTCATCAAGGGAACAGTGGGGGGGGGGAGGCGCTTCAATTTCGTTTGTGTAAACATTCCAAGGAAAGAAATAATGCACAAATGACTTGTTCTCGGAGATTTTGAATAAAAAGGAAAAGCATAAGAAAAAATTGAAAACAATTTTCTTTTAATTATTTATATTATATAAATGAGTGTGGGGGGTGTTAAATTTATGCATATAGAAAATAATGGAAAATATAGTAAAAATTCTCATTTTTTTATAGAGTCAAGATAATAAGATAATATTTCAATAAATATTCCAAGGAAGAAATTATATTTATATTTACATGACATTTTATGCATGCGCAAATATAAATTTTGTCTTGAAACCAAATACCCAATTTGTTTGATACGTGACATTTTCATCAGTCAGAACTGAGCCTAAGGGAACAGGAACTAAAAAAGAAAACTCTGAACAAAATAGCATGTCGAATTTTCCATTTTTCTTAAGCACGTGCCTTATAGAAGATAAAGGCGGTGGTGCTGCCAACACGAGTTTTGGAAAAAATGAAAATGAATTGACTTTTCTCTTTTTATGCTGAAGAACGGTTAAACGGGCTTATAATTGACGTCGCTAACTGCAGGAGGTCCTGTCTGCAGTTTTTTGAATACGTATTCTACCGGAACGGATGGAAAATAAATTCTCCCCCATGTTCAGCACGCGACTTGCATGTTCGGGACCAACCCCCATTAGCTGACGTCTTTACAATCATCTGTGATGATTTTTTTTTGGTCACAAATCTGGATCTTCTACAAATAGTTAATTTGGACTTTATTCTTGTGACTGTGAAAAAAGGTGTTCTCTGAATCACATGATTTGCTTAAATTTATAATTAAAAACGTTGTTAAAAAATGCGTAATTAGAATGTTCTGATTTTGAGAAATATCTTTAAAACTATGCAGTAGTTGATTTATTAATTTGTTAAGATAAAAACGAAACGGAATTAGTTCAATCTGTTGAAAAGATGTATTTTCATCAAGCAAAAATTTTGTATTCATGTGTTCATATTATTAATTTTAGTCCAAGTATTCAATATGTAAACAGTTTTAAATTTACTCAAAAGTTGATGCAGAAATATAAGTACCATAAAAATTTGTAAGGTTATTTGTACTGTCTGGAAATTTTCCCATGAAAAAGACCCAGTATATGAATTCATAATCGAAATATTCGTCATGCAAGGTTAACACTTCTAACAAAAATAGCTCTCCTTCCCAGCAAAGGAAAATCCTAATAACCTTTAATTATAAGTGGAAAATCGCTATAAATAATGAAATACACAGGAAAAGTAAAAAAGAAGATGATTATGTTTTGTCCCAAACTAAATCGAGAATTAACTTTATATTTTTATGAATATTTTTCCTCATTAAATATTGTAAATAAATGCATATTTTAGGGACATAATGATAAAAATCATATTTCATGCTCTCAGATAAATGTTCATAATGAAATATATTATTATTTAAAAGCATCAAAAACAATGAATAAAATATAGTATAACTATATGCGTTTAAAACTTTTTTTATATGCAATTTTATATTTTCACTAAAATATATAAAACACAGAATTAAATAGTGGCGCCATCTATTATCATATTTGAGTAAAATATTAATATTATTAAAAAAAATGGAGAGAGATCTTGTTGGAAAAATTATTAATATTTATATTGTTATCAGAAAGAGTAGAACTTATCAAGGTAACTGAAGTTTTATTAAAGTTTTTCTCATTAACTTCTTATGTCTTTTTTAATTTGACTTATATTTTCTTTTAGAATTTTTTTTGTTTTTATTAATTTTCGTGTTTCTTAATATATTGAGTTCTTATATTTCACGTAGTTATGCTTTGAACCTTACAAGCATTTACATTAAAAATTAATCATTAATTTTTCTTATTGAACCTAAAATAATTCTTATTGAATTGAAAATTTTTTTATCATATTTTTAAACAAAAGTAAGCAATTATTTCATAAAATAGCTGATTCATTGAAATTATCATTAAAATTATTACAATAAATAAATGTGCCCAAAATTCTGTCACTTGGTTTAAGTTTACACATGAATATGAGAATTTATCTTAATAACACAAACTGGAATAAATAGAGCTTATATAATTATCTGGTTTTAGAATCTTATAAACTTTTTAAATTATTTCAGGTGAGAAAATGTATTAAACGTAATGATTTTTTACTAGTGAATTAAAATCTTATATTAAAATTAAATATATAGATTTTACTGTTTCTAAACTTAGCTACAATATGCCGTAATACTAATTTAAATCAGTTTCTTTAGCAAGATGTTTAAAGTTTAAAATTAATGCCTAAAGGTATTACAGAATTAAAAACTAAAAGAAAGTAATTATTTTATTATCTAAGAAAATTCATTTTTAAATAAATTTAAGGCATAATATAGACACACAATATGATTTATATATATAAATATATACGTTTCATTTTTGCCTCCTTATTAAAAATATAAAATAATATAAACATTAACTTAATTCATTTTCTATAAAAATTAAGGGGCTTTATTTATTCTTTTAATATACATTTACTAATTATTATTATATGTTTTAAAAATACTTTTCAAAATTAATTGCCTGTTAACTTATTTTCTGATGAATTTTGGTATATTAAATTTCAAATTAGCTTCTCAATGATTAGTCAGTTTATGAAAAAAAATTCATTTAATGTTAAATTCAATTTTATCTGTATTGTTGAAAACAAGCATAAAAAACATTGTTTGATTTTGGATGTACATTCATTTCATGTTTTTTATTACGTCATTACTGAACGATATTGCATTTCTGTCATTTAATTTTTTAAGCTCACACGTTATATATTAAATTATATTGTCAAACTTACTAAAATGTTTTTCTCTGTGAAATGCATTTAATCTTTATATTTTGCTGCCAACTTTTGAGAAAAGTAACTTCCATTTTAGAGGAGTCGATAATGATAGAAGGCTTGTAAAGGGATTTTGTGCTTGTGAAGAATTTCCATTTTAGAAAAATTCTGTTGTGTTTCAAAATTTTTTTATACTTTAGATGACTTATTTCCCACTTTTTTTGACGAGAATAAATTATTTTTAACTAAAATGTGTATATTGGTTTTTGAATAGAAAATTACAAATGTTAGTGTAATGGTTGCGATGAATACGAGATGGCGCTGCGGTGGAATGAAACGTCAGGAATAGAAAAAGAGTTATTATTTTCTAAAAGGGAAGAACGAAAGCACTGTTGACAATGTTGGAAGTGAGTGTGTGTATTCGTTTATGAAAATTTCGTGTAAATTTGTTATGCATTCTATGCAATCCTAGAAGATAATAAGCAGTTGGTTTCTGAAATAATGTGTTTTAAATACGCGGCACTACTCTAATTGAGCGTCATAATATTAAGTATAAATATAATCTCAATAAAATTTTGTAAGAAACTTCGTTTATTTTTTTAAATATCTGATAATCTTTCAGATTTTTATTTTTACGGCTCACAGAAATTGAAATATTGTTTTAATAACTTCTATTTTTTACATTTCATATAAAAGGAAATGAAAGTTTGAATGCTACGATGCAAGAAACAATAAATTAAAAACTAGTTTGATAATTCTGATATTAAGTTTGATAATTTAAATTCAAAGAAAAGAAGAAAAGATAATATGTGATACTACATATTATAACATAAGAAATTAATGTTATAATATGTAGTATCACATATATACATATTATAAATATATTTTACATGCATATACGTGAGAGAAAGTATGTTTTTTAAAAGGATTTTTCTGTGAATTTTAAAGTACACATTGATTTTTCGGATTATTGTTGAACACCATATGAACATTTCTAAATCTTTCTGAACAGACCAGAAATACTATGGGAGTTACTAAGGTACGGAATAGACTTTTCAAGATATCAAATATTTATTTTACATTAAAAAATCATTTATTTGGGAAAATTCTCCTTATAGAATATAAAAAGATCTTCTGCTATTTTTGCAATCAATAAGAATTATTTAATTAATTAATATTTAAATTTTAAAATAATGACTTATAATCTAGGATTTAACCCCACATTATAAGACATGAAACAGTATATTTTGAATTATGCTATATGTAAACTGCTATAAGTGTAGTTATTAATTAAGCATGGGAATAGAGACCCAAAACTGATGTTAAGTTATCACTGCTATAATTTGCTGTTAGAATCTCCCAATTACAGAAATGTATTATACTTATAAATATTCCAATATCAGAAATGTATTATGTAAATTTGAAATTCCGTTAATTTAATCTGAGTTATTTAGGTCCATATAACAAATTTTTTAAATTCTCGTAAAATTAAATTTTTTATTTAAATACAGAAGGAAACCAATGTTTTTATCGTGGATGAAAAAAATCAGTCCCTTTTGATGATAATTTTTGTTAAGAAGTTTTTTCATTATTATTTTTATTTATAAGCTGGGTGGTATATGATTTTTATAAATAATATTATAAGTTTATGATTCCTATAATTTTAGTTATCTATTACAATCATTTCTCAAAAATATATTTATAAGTATAATATATTAAAAACTGTTACATTTAAAACTTAAATTATGTATTTAAAGCTTTGAATAAAATATTTCTACCTGTCAATTTAAAAATAGGTGAATGAATGACTTGAAAATGAAAAGATTAGTCATATATTTCCTCTGTAGATAGCATCACTAAAATTCTTAAAAAGTAATGACGTAATCATGCTATTACTCTTTTTCTCAACGCGTTTTTGTGATGTTAATATCGCATTCATTATTTATATTTTTACTTTTGCTTTTCACCATGTTTTTAAAACTGGAATTGCTCGTATTACTGTAATCTTGATTTTCATAATCACGTATAATTTGTATTTTGAAATATTAATTAATCAAATTATGCTGAAGTAGAATGTTAAAGTATCTTTTTAAACTACAAAGATGAATTTTTTTAGAATTAATGTATTTTAATTCTAATAACAGCATTTAGATATTTTAATTTAATGTATTAACTTTATTAAGTTTTCTTTTAAAGATGCTTTTAGCTCAGTTTTTCAATTTTATTAAATAATATGATTAAGATTTTCTGAAATATAATTTATTAATTAAAAGTTTTTTCCCCCAGTTTTGACTTTTAAAATAGGAAGAGTTGTATGTTTTTCTAAGTATAAGTCATTGTGTTTTCCCTAAAAGTAAGTATAACTTACCTTTTGGGAAAACAGTGATGAATCGTTATATTAAAACTTTCTCAATACTGATATATGTTGGTTAAAGTAAAAATTAAATAAAACTAAATTATATAAAAAAAGTAATACCTTTTAGAAATTTTTAGTATGATAAAGTAAAAAATAAAGTAACTTTAATTACACCAAACAGAGGGGGAAAAGTAATAAATGAATATTTGGAAATGAGAAAAATCAGCTACGCAATTCATCAAATATTTGATTTGTAGATGGCAGCACTAAAATCATCAAACATGTGATGTAAAACTTTTTTTCTTCTACGTTTTAATAATCAGTACTTCACTTATGACTTGAATGCTTAGCACCATGATTTTGAATTAGGAGTTACTTTTACAGCTGCAATTTTGATTGTTGTAATTCTATATATTAAATATAATGAAATAATTACTCATTTAAATTACATTTCTTTCCATACGGAATATTTAAATAAAATATTAAAGTTACAACGAAGATTGATAAAATATTTTATAAAATAAAAATATCCCAACTGTAGGCGGGAAGCTATGAAGAAATTAATGTATTTAGATATTTTGATTCAATTTATTAATTTTGTTGAATTTTCTTTGAAATATCTCTAACTTATTTAAATAAAATCATTTTTATGAAAAAAAAATTCTTTCATTAGACAGTAATTAAATTTTATTCACTATTAGTAACATCACAGCAACTTCACGTTTTAAGAAATAAGTAAATATACAAGAAATAGAGTATCGAATTTAATACTATACAACTATGTGTAGCATTATTCAGAATTTTTTAATGCATTGTAATTTGACACTCAAAAACTACCATTTCTTAAAATAACTTCGTTAATTCTCTGCCAATTTTCGTTTACTTTTAAATTTCCTTCTTAATTTAAATTAACTTTTTCGTTTTATAATGTAAATTTTTTAGTTATTTCAACTCTAAACATAGTCACAATAACAGTTCTTGGGATCAAAATCTTTTACATCCCTAGAACTGTTACTGGCATACTGAACAGTCTTCTTCTTTTTCTTTCTTATCCTCTGGTCTGAATCAGACCAGGTCCATGACATCCTTCGTCTTCAAAGAATCGAGGACAGCTCCAGGGCTGTATAAAAGTTCACGCTTTGAAAAGCCAATGCAGTTCAGTAGGTGTTCTGGACTGGCTTCGTTAGTATTGCACGAAGTGCAGGTGGGAAAGATTTGTTTGCCCTGGGAGAACCGTAGAGTCCGAAGATGGCCGGATCTGAGCCTGGACAAGGCAGTCTGATCACGTCTTTCACCGTCGAAACTCAAAGATCTCCCAGGATCAGAGCCACAGTACCAAGGATGAGACGGCGGAATTTTCCAAGATGAGTTGGCAAGAGCCCTACTCCTAGAGAAGATTTCCTGGAAAGTCAGCGGATCAGCAGAACCAAGAGGCAGCGATGATGCATCCTTAGCAAGGCCATCGGCGATATCGTTATATTTAAGATCGACATGTGATGGAATCCATTGAAAATGAATAATGGAGGACTCAGATAATGCTTTAAGCTTTTTGAAAACACAAATTCCCCTCTGGTCCACAATATTCCTCCAGTTTTCAAGGTACTGAATAACGCTGCGACTGTCAACTAGAATCCAAATCTCGCCGTTTAACTGCTTGTTCAAGGAAAAGTCCAGAGCCATATCAATGGCTGTAAGTTCTGCACAAAAAACGAATCTGAAATCAGCATTGCATTGTTTTAAGAAAATTTTTAGTTTCAGTTTTAAGAAACACTCCGCTTCCAGTGTGGCCATCTTCATTCCTACTACCATCAGTATAAATTTGTACAGCTTCGGAGGAGATGTTATTGATGACCTCTAGGGCAGCTTGCTTTAAAAATTCAGGATGTTGAGAAGATTTATTAGTGTGTACCAGTAATTTTGTATAGAAGAACACTCCTGGCAAAGAGTCAAGAGGAGAGGCGATAAGAATTAGAGAGTTAGCGGAAACAGAAGATTTTAAAACATCCATCTTCTCTGCATGTCCAAAAGGACCATGCTTTTTCAGCCTCTGGTCATTCTTCCAGCAACAGGAAGTTAGCGGTTCGATGTTGGTCACGGTAGCTATAAAGTTTACTGAAGTACTTCAGCAGATTTGGGATACATCTCTCCTGCAACGGCTGTAAGTCTGCCTCATAAAGAACAATTTTTGTTGGTATGCTCCTACGGAGCCCTGTAATAATGCGTGCCACACTGAGCTGTACTCTCTCAAGTTTTTGTAGATTGGTAACTGATGCAACATGGTATACTTGAAAGCCATATTCGAGGACTGGGCGAATTAAAGAAATGTATATTGTTCTTAGTGTTCTGGTGTCTGGACCCCAGTCGCACCCAGAAATATATTTCATAATATTAAGTCGCTTCTTGGCTCGGATCACAAGTGAGTCGATATGTTTGTTGCATGAGACCTCAGGATCGAGAGTAAAGCCAAGATACCTGGGATTTCTTTCACAAATTAAAGGTTGAGAGTTCATGACAATCTTAAGTCTACATTTAAACAGCTTCCTATTTGTCGTAAAGAATCCTGTAGTAGATTTATCAGGATTGAAGTGAATTTTATGATCACGAGCGAAATCCAGTATACCGAATAGAATGATTTAATCTCGTCTCCATGACGTCAACGTTAGAGCCACTACAACAAAGAACAATGTCATCAGCAAAAAATCCTATTTTGCAATCATTAGAAATAACAGATTCCATTTCAGAAATTAAGAGAGAAAACAGGGTTGGGCTAAGTACGGATCCATGAGGCACACCCTGTCTATAACGATAGAGTCTTGATAGTAAGCCATTATAGTTGACTTTGAAAGGTCTGTTTTTAAGGAAGTCGGCAATCCACGAAAGTGCTCGTCCATCAATATTAAATTTTTCGTATAATTTATTGACCAACTTGTTCCTCCATACTTTGTCAAATGCTTTATTCAGGTCTAATAAGACGGTAATTGTATGGTTGGTTGGTTTTTGATTATGGGCATCACGCACATGTTGGGCAAAGAATAAAATTTGATCTTGTGTACCATGCCCCTTCCTCAATCCATATTGTTCGCTGGGAAGAAGATTATTAGTAGCTAGATGAAAGTTGATACGATTTAACAGGATTTTTTCAAGGACCTTGCAAACAAGTCTATTTATTAAACAAAAGGTAAAAAGCAAAAAAGATGCTATTCGTTTGACATTATTAATAAAAATTGCGATTTATATTCCCTGTAGCAAATTTCAAAAACTAACCTATTTACATAAACAAATATAACATGGCTGGTATGATGGTTTAAACATAGTATGCCCCCCAGACGATGCAATACAGGCCGTACAACGCCTAGTCATGCTGGGTATCAAATTATCGATCTGCTCTTGGGGAATATTACACCACTCATCAAGCAAAGCTCTCTGAAGTTCCGGTAGACATGTGAGAGGGAGATGACGGGCAGCAATTCGTCGGCCAAGCATGTCCCACAACTCTACTCGATTCAAGTCCGGTAAGTATGCTGTCCAGTCCATACAGGTGATATCCTCCGATAGAAAGCATTCGTCTCCAATGTTTGCACGGTGAGGACGGGCGTTGTCATCCATAAACAAACATTCTGAACCCATGGCGCCCCGAAACAAACGTACATGTTGTTTCAAAATGACATCCCGAAAGATGTGGTCTGTCATTGTTACATTCTGGACATGCAGGTTAGTTCTGGAACCCAGAATAATTTCCCCCCAAATGAGCAATCCTGCATCACCCTAACGGTATCGTTCAATGGTGTTCTCTTGGCGGTAACGGGTACATGGCCCTCTCCATATGAATGTCTGGCGAGAACCAGACTGAAGGATAAACCTGGACTCGTCGGAAAACATCACACAAGACCACTGTTGCGGTGTCCACAATGCATGCTCTCTACTCCAGGCTAACAGCTGGTGACAGTGAGTTGCGGAAAGTGGAACACATCTGACAGACCTACGAGCATATAGACCAATGTGCCCTAAGCGTCTGTACACGGTCTGCCTTGAAACTGTCGTACCGGTAGCTGAAGAGACAAGACAGATCTGATGCTGTGCTCCGTCTGTTTCTTTTGGCATTAACTGCCAAATACCGGTCCTCATTCTGCGTTATAACACAGGGGCGACCTGTGCTGTAACGCCTATTCACATTAACATCCTCTTGGAACCGTTGCCAAAACATGGAGATGACACTCTGGGTGATCCCAAGTTCCTCGGATACTTCCAGCTAGGGACGTCCACATTCCAGAAGTCTGATAATTCTACCACGTAAAGAATTTTCCAAATGCTTCCTTTGTGCCATAACTATGCTGTTATTGCACTGAAAGGCTTTTAAAGCGCTTGTGAACAATTTTACTTCTTTGCAACCATTCCTTATACACCCCTCTCTTACACTCTCGTCATTGTGACGTACTATCGGCCCTATCTTGTGGTTTCTTGTAATTTGCATACCATTCTTCAACATGTGTGTGATAATTCTACATGTGAAATTTTTATTTTAGAGTGCAATTTCTGTGTGATTCTGAATCATCTTTATGGGCATAAGTGTATTTAAATTTAACGCAGTTCATGAAACGGATGCATCAAACAGAAAATATCACTAAACATGTTTGACATGTGAGCTTGACGTCACATGAAGTAAAGTCCATTATTCTTATTTACTTATCACTTTTACCGGCTGTTTTGGAGAGAAGTCAAACTCAACATAACATATTTTTATGGATTTTCCAGGAATACTTTTTAGATTTTTTTTGTTATTATATGATTTAAAAGTTTATAAAATGCAAATTTCTGGAACTTTGGGAAATTTCCCGCTTTAACAACACGAGTTTAACTTGGCGACGAAAAAATGTTGAAATAGTCACCAAATTGAGGGGGAATATCTTACTAGTTCCAAATATTCAATATTATAAGTTCACTAATACAATATTTTAAACATTATTTATTTATGTATAAGTATGATATTCCCCCCAAGTGATTTCTCTCCAATTCTAGCGTCCTTTGTTTTGATTATAGTGTTGACAGGTTGAGTTTTTGGTTTGATTATAGTGTTACTAAATTGAGTTTTTGCTACTTTTCAGATTTTTTGTTGCCAGATTTGGTTTTTATCGTGTTTTGCATCATTTTTACGTCATATATATGGTTCTTTTCAGTGGCAACATTATTTGAAGTTTTCTCTTTACTTTCAATTCGAATTTTTTGTTCTATGTTTTCTATTGTGTTTAGTTGTCGCCAGCGTCCAAACATCGTAAACTGTTTTATTTATTTATTATTTTTAACTTTTTTGTTTATTTATTGTATAATTTTCTTTATATTTTTGTTAATTTATTATATTTTCTTATATATTTTTCCATAATATTACCGAGCATATTTGACATGTGCGCATGACGTCATATCAAGTAAGTCCATTATTGTTATTTACTTATCTCTTTTACCGTTTGTTTTAAAAAGAAGGCAAACCCACAACAAAAAAATTTTTTTATTCATTTTCCAGTAATACTTTCTTAGATTTTTTTGTACTATTATGTGATTTAAAATTTTATAAAATGCGTATTTTTTTAATTTTGGGAAAATTCCCGCGTTAAAAAACATACGCTTAACTTGGCAACGAAAAAAAATGTCGCCATGGTCGCCAATGAGGGGATATCAAACTAACATTAATATATGACCAAAATATCTAGTATTTTAATCTCATCTAAAGAAAATAATACTTTTTAGATATTATTAGTTATTATTATTTTGAAATTGTATAGTTAATTCTAAAAACTTCAAATCATCAAAGAGAGTGAATTCAAAAGTAAAAAAAATAAAACTAAAGACAAAATTATTTACGACAACACTGTCAACGTAATCCTAATCCATCTTTGTGAATTTCTAAAGCAGAATACAGTTTGTGATATATATATATATATATATATATATATATATATATATATATATATATATATATATATATATATATATATATATATATATATATATATATATGTATTCAAGATAACATATATCATTAACCCATTATCCTGTCAACCATTTACTATAACTAAAAACCATTTATATTAATATAAAAGAAGTTAACACCAGATGTTTGAAATTTTGATCACTTTCTTCAAAATGTAAAAGAACATATTTAAAAAAAAAACTTATTGAAACATAAGCTATGCACTTAACATTTAGAGTAATAAAGTAAATCTGAGGAAAGTTGTATTGGTATCAGATCAAAAATATTTAAAATAAGAATGCACACACTCGTAAAACTAGAATGTAATCTAGAATGCAGAATTTTCTTCATATTAATAGTATCTTAAATTCTAATATTTTTTAAAGAAAACTTTCATTTGAACAAAATTTCATAGTTAAGTTTTATTTTACATTGGGGAGTCCAGCTAAGTTTATTTTTCGGAGTGGTAAGGCTGCCATCATTTCCTACCACACTATAAGGCGGCACCAAAAACAAGATTTTGTAAGAACTCAAGCTTCTAAATTGCAAGAAAGGATAAAAGCTATGCGGTGGAAAGATGACCTTGTGAATGTCCTTGATGATCCACGCCATGAAGTTGCGGCACAGTTTCGACTCCTGACGGATCGCGACTTTCAGGCTGAACATTTGCACCGCAATGTCACCCGACTGTCAACTCTGCAACTTGACAGAACCCGTGAATAGGACCCACCGCCACCACAATACAGCACTGCATGGCAGCTCTGAATCTTCGTTTTACTTTCAAGCCAGAGAACTTTTGGAGCAATGACTCTGGTCATCTTATTTACGTTTATGTACTGTATTTATGTGCCCTGTCTCCGTCTCATGTCTATTTGGTGATTTCTCATTTATGTTTTTCCTTGTATTTGCCCTGCCATTGGAAATAAAAAAAATGTTGCCCTAAATAATTGAATCATCACTGAATATTTTCATTTGATAAATGTGTATAAAATGTTATTGTTGCCATATCAGTAGTAAAATATTTTAGACTGTGCTAGAGATGCTTTCCCACAAAATAATTTGAAGATGCCATGCAATGAAACTACTCATATATTTTTATGAAATGTAGTAAATCTATACGGTTTACATAAAAGTAATTCGTCCTTATTTTTCACAAAGTATATGATGAAAGATAAATGTATAGAGATTATATAATATTTCACATTCTTATACTTCATTAATAGATTAACAAGGATAATTAACAAGAGTTTTCATCACGTAAAAATTTTGATATGTTTTAAAATTTCAAAAAAAAAAAAAAAAAAAAAAAGAATAGTTTTATGTTTAGTGAATTCTTAATGTAGATATATTTTTTATTTGCCATATTTATTTTTGTTTATGTCACTTTATTGTTAATTTATTTTTGGCCTTATTTTACAAACAGAGGCAGTTTTATTTGAATATGTTTCATTAAATAAATTTTTGACAACAGTTATACAATGTCAACAGAATTTTAAACCGTCAACATAAAATAACAGCTTATTAATATTTATCATTATTATTCAAAATGATTTTGAAAGGATGAATCTAGGCTTTTATAAAAAAAATAATCTAAATAAGTTTAGAAACATTAAAATGGTTGTATTCGCTCGTTTTGTCTATATTATTTTGTAAACAAGGAATTCTCAGTCAACAAGGATAATTTCATATCTGTTATCTTAAAATTAACTCTTGATTTAGGAGTACAATCTTGATGTTTCAGTTCATTCTAAAATTCGTATCATTGTCCTGTATATTACAGAAAGATTCCATATACCAGGATTGAAATAAGCTGTTCACTTTAAAGATATCTAAGAAATGTCCTATTTCATCAAATGAGATACAATTTAAACTTTAGGTAATTCAAATGTTGCACTTCACATTTATTTAATAAGAGTTGTAGTATCAAAATTTATCCGTAGATGGTATTGTCAGACGTATGACATTTATTTGCATATTTGAAATCATAAACAATCTTTTGGGTTACAGTGTATGTTTTTCAGCATTATTCTTTGAATAAAAGGAAGACAATTTCTATATGATCGTTAAATATTTCTCCGCACAACTATGTTTACGTTTCAAGAAAAACAAAATTGTTGTGCCTGTACTGGTAAAACAAATTCTACCAAAACCAGCTACACATATTTGAATTTATAAAATAAAAATCGCCATGTGAAGCAGAAATGAAGAGGTCCAAAGAAATTAACATATGCATTATGCAAGATGATGCAGAAATTTGAAACTGATGGGAAACTTGACAATCTTCCTGGTAGAGGGCGCAAGCAAATCCAGTCTTATAGCGACAGAAGTGTGGCTGCCTCTGAAGATATATCGGTAGTTTAGTAGTTAATCGCCGTTTGGTGATGTGAGTGGCTCATTTGTTTCCATTGTACTGGATATGCTGTATTCCATTATACGAAAAACTCTTTTGCTGATTTTGCTTTTTTGTTTTTACCATATCTCGTTAATTATCAGCACGTACTTTCCTATCTCTATTATTATCTGTCTGATAACTGTGATTAGAAGTCATAATGATATCATTATCTTAATTTTCTAATTTCCTGGATGAAGAAAATTTCGTAAGTTCTATCATACAGTTAATATTATTACATAGTTCAAGGATATAGAATTATAACAAGGCGTGTTATTATATGATATATAGTTAATATTTTTCCTCGTAAAAATTTTTTATTTGACTGCAAAAATTACTTTTTGAAGCAATTTTCAAATTAAAAATATAAAAAGCATTTCACATTTTTTTTTACATTTTTACTTTTTATTGCGCGATAATGTTTTATTCTTTTCATTCATATTCAAAATTCTTTTATTAACTTTTTAAAAATAGCATTATGTGAAAATTTTCAGGAATTTTTACAATAATATGTTAAAATCACGCAAGCCACGTGCTTACTTAAACACATTCGATTTATATTTTTGTTCATTTATTTTAATAATTTTCATGTTTTTATAATCCACTTCAATGTATTTTAGATGTAAATTTCAAAATAGGTATTTGTATTGACTATATGTGAATTTTCAATGTTTGGTTTATTTTAGTAATTTCGCACTTTAAGAACAATTTTATCTCGAAGTTACATCAATGATATCACTTAACACATGTTAACACATTTCTCACAAAAATGATGTCATTTTACTAACAAGAAATAAAAAGAAAATCCATTTAGTTTAAAAGAAGACATGATGCTTAATTTATAGTTTGGATTGTATGAAGCTTAACTATTATTTTTTGTACACTTGAGGTAATTAGATCGGAGGCTACAGTTTGTAGTGATCCTTTTCTCACATAGAAATTAGTAACGTAAATAAGCATTTCCTCCTATCTGCTATCTGGAAAGAAATTTTTTTGTTCTTTTACGTTATTGCTGAAACCATTGATTGAAAGTAAGACACTTCTGCTTCCTAATAGCCCCTTGACTATTATGAAAGAGAAAATAATCAATCGCTTGTATTGGTTCTCTTTCCTTATTGCTTATACTATTTCTTGGGAGGTCGGCAACGCTATTACAATAGCCTGTTGTGCAGTGTGCTCTTAAATCAAACGTTTTCTTGGAAAATTTGATCGTTTACTGGGTGTGGTACATATATTTTCGAAAACTGGTTTGTTCTTATTTTTTCTCAAATATATTGTATTTATTCCATTCTACATTCAATAACAATACGTGCATAATAAACTTATGAAAATGCTTTTCTAATACAATTTCTTACAAAAACATTTTAAAGCGAAACCATTGGAATTCTTAAATATTTTAATTATTTGAATAGATTTAAAATTCAAATGATCAAATCTCTGAAAATGTGACTTTCTTCAGAATCTATTTTGATTGATGAATGAATTAATTTATCCTAAATGTTCAAGAAAATGAACCAAACTTTTTCTTTTAGTTTGGATGGTTTTCTTGAATATTGCTTTTTCAGAATATTTAATTAGCAATATAGATTTAAGTCTTTTTTTCCTTATTTGAAAATAGATTTTGGTATTTTAATTATTTACTTTGAAATAATCTTTAATCTTATGAAAAATAATTTTCTTTCTAAGTTATTTAAATGAATAATTTTGGTTTATTTTATTCAAATGTATTAAAAGGTTAAATAAAGTTAATAAATTTGAATTAATCTAATTTAAACGAGCTTGAATTTCTCATAGAATACATTTATTAAGTGTACGCTTTCATAAAAGTTTATGAAATAAATCTCATACGCATCTCATTTGTTCAAGTGTCAATAATTTAAAATAGTCTGGAATTTTGAATTAAGTAACAAGTATTTAATATTTAAGTTATTATTATAGAAACCTAAAATAATATTAATAAATATAATAAAAAGTTTAAATAATTTTACATTTATATAAATTTAATAAGTTTATAATAAATAATAAACTGTTTCTTAATCATGGATTCATTAAATAATTCCATGCTGTCTCTTAATTTGAAGTGACTGAAAATTCAATCATATTTCATTTTAAAACTAAAGTAATTAAGAAAATTTATCTTAACGATTTAAAAATGGGTCATTAAAAAGATATCAAGAATATCTTTTGTATATATATATATATTTTTAATTTGAAGTCAAATGGAATCTCTTGATAATTATTGTATATAAATAAGAAAATCAGGAATAATTTCTTATAAAATTATTCATTTTATAAGTTTATTTTATTAATCATTCTTGTTTTTATCAGTAGACGATTTTAATAAAAACATATTTTCTCTAAATATCTCTAAATACTTAAAGAAAAAAAAAACAATTTATACTGCTCTGAATTTGAAACAATAAGGAAGGCAAATGCAGAATATATTAATAATGATTAGATCAATAATTCTCAATCAATTTTTCTAGAGAAAAGCATATTTCTTCGTAATGGATTATTAAGATATCAAAACAAATAAATCAATCTCAATTTCTTATATATTATTCACTATTCCAAAACAATACTGATTTCAATTAAGGGTGGGGCTGCATATCATGCTTGCGCATTATCAGGCTAGATTTTCGGTACAACAAACAGATAACAGAGAAATTGATCAAAACACATTACCACAAAAATCATTCTCATTTCATTGATGATCACTTTTTCTAATGCTAGTTCTCAATAGCTTTTGAATAATAATGATAAATTCAGTAGTTGTCGAAAACGAAAATATCAAAATAAAAGCTTTATTCTCGTGTAAAATACTTATAATTTGTCAGAAGTTATTTTATGTAGTTATATTAATAAAGTTTTGCATAATTTCGGTAATATTAGCAATTAATGATTATAAAATTTTATGTGAGACTTTTTGAGATTACCATGCATAAAAAGGCTTTAATTAAATATAGAACACACACAATTATATTGTATAAGCTGTTTTCTCCAAAATTTTTATAAGTTTCTATAAATTATAATATATGATATATCTGTTTGTATTCATCCAAAAATTATACTTCAAGAAATAATTTGTAAGGTAATCATTAATATGAAGAATATTTTGAATTTTCTATTGTGTAGATTTTCCTTCAGATGCACTTAAAAGTTATTAAGCTCTTATTTTGCTTCTCTTTTGGAATACCGTATAGGTGGAACCTGTAAGGCATTCCAAAAGCATCGTGCCACTGAGTTTAGTTGTTTTAATCCCTACTATATGAAAATCTTATATATTTTCATTTAGAATATATCGATGAATTCGAGAAAATAAGCAATCTTTATTGATTTACATCAAATTTGAATTTAATTTATATTTATTCCAACATTAAATTTACTAAAAATATCAAATTTATAATACATAAATATATTGAAGGAACTAAGTGTTTTAATTGAAAAATCGTTATTATTCCGATATGAATTATATTTATTAGTTGAAAAATAGTTCCTATTTGAATTCTTTTATTTGGAAAATCTTTTATATTTAAAGACGAAACCTGTTAATTTTGATGTTTATTTTATATAAAAATACTATATCTGGAAATTTCCTAATTACTGGAAACAAAGATTTTTCCTTCTTTTTATAGTTGCGACAGCGTTTGACGTATTTTTCAGAAATAGATACTAATTGAGGCAAATTATTGTGTGCGTGTGTGTGTATTACTTATTTAATCAACATAATTGTACAAATAGATCATGTGATGTTTTTTAATCAATAGAATTGCATAAATAGATCATGTGATGTTTTTTAATCAACAGAATTGTATAAATAGATCATGTGATGTTTTTTAATACCCTATAGTGTTTTCCCCAAAATACTTAAGGACATGTGTAAGGAATTGTGAAGAATTAACAACCGTATAATTCTCATTAAGTTTTAAGGTAAGTAAGATAACATCTATATGATGTATATTTAAAAAGATAATATATATTTCTACTTAAGGAATTTTCTGTATAAAAAATTATTCATTTTTCTTTTATGGTTGTACTTTTGCAAATATATATATATATATATATATATATATATATATATATATATATATATATATATATATATATATATATATATATATATATATATATATATATATATATATATATATATAGTAAAATAAGTACTTAGTTATATATTTAAATAAGTTATTTAAACTTGACCATAGAATTGTAAAATTTTATTTGCAATTTCAATACATTTATACCAGATATAAGTATTAAAGGCAGTATTTTGTCAATTATTCCTGCTGTTGATAAGCGATAAATATTATCTTGCCTTTTCTTGTAGCGTGCGTGTTTTTGAAAAATCTTTTAATAAAGATTTCAAATAAAATAGCTTTAAAAGATAATATTTTTAAACTATGCAGTGTATCTTGTATGCAGTGATAAATCTACAATATTTCTTAAAATTTGTGTCAAGAGTGGTTATGTTATGGAAAGTCTTTTCACAGTTAAGTTTTATGTGAGAATTCTTCAAATATTAAATGAAATATAAATAAAAGCTAATAATACTTATTAAAACATGTAAGAATGAAATGTAAATTATTTAATTATAAATTTTATAGTTTAACTTAGTTTACAGATGAAGTTTGTAGGTAGTGAATCAAAAGATGCAATTCTTTATATATCAGATATTGGAAAAGTAATTGCATATAAGAAACACATACTAAATGGAACTAATAGTTTAGACTTGGATATAACATTTTTTATTTTGTAAAATAGATAATTTTCAGCAAATTTTAAAATAATAAACTTCAGCGGATTGTTATACAAGATATATTACATTTAATATATAGATTCATAGGTAAATTAAATTTTATTTCAAGAAATTTATAAATTAATTAAGAGTAAAGAATTTCTTTTAATGAAAGTGCTATCACGTTTTTATTAATTTCATGAAAATTACACATATAATTCGAAATATTACGGTTACTTTCAAGGATTTGAAAAATTTTCTGTACTCTTTTTTCTATACTTATCCAGTACTTTTTTCTTCATTTAATCTCTTTTTCTCCAATGGTATTCAGTAGAAATTCACCAATCCGTTCAGGTACCAATCTGTGAATCAATTTTGAATTTCAGTCAAACAATTTTGCTTATTATTTTCGGATAAAAAAACCTATCTAGATTTCAGTAGTAGAAAATAACTTTTAGGGTTAAAAAATATCATTAGTTTAAGAGTTTTTCTGATATTTTAAATTTGATTCCAATAAATCCAAGCTTTCAATAATCCGTAAGTAATACGAAAAATGTTAATAAAATGTCTATTTTTTGTGTTATAGACTTTTATAGACCCTTTAGTTTCTTCGTCGAAGCTCGGTGCTGAATTGATTGCATTTCGCACTCCCAAAGCACAGGTTTGAGGTTCGATACTCGGGCTTGGAAAGATAGACTTAGCCTTTCATTCCTTCAGTAGGTCGATAAAATTGAATATCAAGTATAATTGGGAACTAAATACTAGAGCTTTCGAGTCAGGCTGACCATCTAATGGGACATATGCTTTTCATCCCAGGGCCCTCGATCATGAAAACAGCTATGAGCACAGTAGGCCTTGGCCCTCATATGGGTTGTTATACCATTGTATGGGCTGTATATACCAATTTAGTTAAGTAGTTTCTTCCTCATTTATAATTTTTTCTATATGAGAGCTAATTTAATCAATTTCTATAGTTTGAAGTGTATTCTAAATCATTATAAAGATCGAATTGAAAGTTAAACCATTCTTCATAAAAGAAAACTAATATCTCGGTTTTATTAAAGTAGACATTGAATATTTACGTTTATTCAAATTGTTTTCTCTTAGTACAAAAAGCATTTTACACAAAGTTAGACATGATTTGACGCTTTTTTTTTTCTCGACTCACCGTTTACTTAATGTAATAAGTTGAACCTTTTTTCTACATTGCATGATTAGGGCACTCTCTATAGCAATCAAACATCGGCAATTTCATTGGCAATAAGATAACATCGGTTATTAATAGGAATAACTCTTAAATGCGCAAAAACTCACATTGTTTTACATTTGATATTCAGTGAACTATTTTCATTTTAATTTACTAAAATATTACAGATATACCGTGTTTAATTATTGCACCCAAAATTTTTTTAATTGCAGAGAAAAATGATGCAATGAGAAGCGATTTTTGGTTAGTTCGAAGACAATTCATAATTATTCTGCGGGATAGTTGATTTTACTCATTTTCGAGGATTGGTCAATTTCGGTATTTGCTTAAAATGAACTACTATTAAATGACCAAAATTAGTAGATTCACTTAAAGAAATTAAGACGAATTCAAATAACTAAATAGTTATCGTCAACTTCAATATTTTCGATTGCTTGAAAGCATTTGTTTCGTGTACATTTCAGCCTAGACATGTGACATAAAATTGAGGAAAATATCTCGTCGATTATTAATTGACATTGCGAACAATATTTACAGCTTCTTGATTACTACAATTACAATAGGGGCCTACAACTATCTTTTTTTACGGTAAGATGAAAATATAAAATTAGGAAAAAGAACTAATTATTTAAAAAGTGCAATTTATTAAAATTTGTCTCCGTTTTACCTAAAATTAAGAAAATAAAAAAATAGTTAATATAAAAAATTAAAATAAGCAAAATTATGAAAGATTCCTTTTAAAAACACACAGCAAAAATTTTTATAGTCATAAAATATAATTATCCTCAATTTTTGACGTGAAAAATAGTGATGATTTTTGTTTCATTTCTTCAACATAATTCGAAGTAGCAGGATTATATTTAACTGATTTTAATCATTTCGATACTGATTTATTTTCTTTTATTATTCATTGGCGTCATGAAAGATTATTTTTGTCCATGTGGTTGCGAAATTTTTCCCCTATTTAAAAGAATTTCTTTGTTTACTTTTTCCTTTTTGAAATCATTTCCTTCATAATATCGACTTCACGTCGTTCACACGTTTTTATTTATTTATTTATTTTATTATTATTTTTTTAGTATAAATCAGCTAGTTAGCCCTTGTTACATGTTTCTCTCTTTTTAACTGTCGAAAGAGATTAAAATCCAGTTAGGTGCTTATTTTTGATGTGTTCTTCCGACATTATTCTATGCTTGGTTTTATTCGATGGAAAATTGAGGAGAATGACAACGCCAATTGAGTTCGTAGTTGTTTGAATGAGCATTTTTTAGAGAGATGGATTAGGGCAGGGATGGCGAACCTTTTTTGATGTCCGTCCCACGAAGACATAAAAATTCTTTTTCAAATAGGTAACGTGCCACCATAAAATTTCCTTCGAAATTTAGCGTGGTAAAACTATACATAAGTATAATTAAATAAACAAACAAAAGCAATTCTTAGTTAAACAATTTTTTATTCATCAATGTTTTACAAAAAGCAGTATGCTAGAAACAAAATTCACGTTAGAAACAATTGTTTTTAATGTGATTTTTGTTGTTGTACACAAGATGATTAAGATTTTATATCTGGTTCATATTTAATTTCAACAGTACGCATGCAGAGCTCGACTCATCCGTCATTCTATTCCTATCTTTATTTTTTATAAAAATACAGATTTACATGCCCATGTCTATGAAAATATTGATAAATTTGCCTTTGCTAATATTTTTAAATAATTAAACGTGTCAAGAATTGAATTCCATGCAGTTAGAATTTCATCTTTTGCAATTTTATTTATTTTATCCAATAAATAATTCTAAAAAAATATATTTTAATAATATTTTTTATAAAATGAATAATATATTCTGCATTCGTTTGCAAGATCATATTTCGTTACATATTAAATATTACCAACACAAGAAAATACTAAATAATATATTAATTCAAGGTAATTTTAGTAATTATTTCCATATTTTATTCTGATTTAATGATAAAATAATTTCTCATAATATTAAAATATTTCATTGTTCATAAATAAGCAACATAAATTATAAGTTTAGTAATTTTGAATACCTTAAGGTTATTACATGCTAAAACTTCAATCGTGACGCAATATGTTCTTAGAAACGAATGCAAAATATAAAATTTGAAATATGTAAAAATATTTACCTAAAACAACACTATATCTATTTACAATAAACGGTTATATTTTTTAACAAGTCACTGAAGTTTCAAAGACGATGGTTACTCAAAATGACTAATGCAGTCTGTCGTCGGATTCGAGCGCTGCGACGGCAACATGCAATAACATTAGAAGGCGAAACTGGATACGCAAAAAATGTTTTTTATCTAATGCGCATCTTTATATACTTCGATAGAATTCATGCGATATTTTAATTATAAAATGTATAATTTGACGGTTCCAGTTAACATACTAAGATAGGTATTCAGTACTACAAATTTATATTATAAATTAAGTGTAGATTAATAATTTTTAATTCATTTCTATCAAAGAAGATAACTTATAAAAAATTATTTTGTTTTTCTGCTTGCCATCAAAATATTCAAACGTGCCATTGGTTCGCCATCCCTGGATTAGGGGATATAGTCCAATTCTCTTACCATAAGATCCCTTGATATACAGGCACTGGATTTTTTTTCTTTTCGGGAATTGTAAAGGATTTTACTTACAGTAGGACTTAAAAGCCAGGATTTCAGCTCCAGTAGCTTCTATAGAGCTGAGATGTCTACCGAACACGATTGATATGGATTTCCGTTTTGATATTCTCCGTGCGATCAGAAGTGCACAGATGCAAATCTATTGATAAGGTCTATACAATTTTTTGAGTTCATCCAATTATTAGTGCTATTAATTTATTTTCACTATTTTACCAATTACTCAACATTAAAATATGTCCAAAATTTAATAGACACCTTACATTATGTTAGCACATGCATGCAATAAGATGCACATAATTTACTAATTTTTGTCACCTAAAAATTGATAAAAACTTTTATTTTATTTATGGTAAGAATCATATTTTTTAAGCTATTATTTTATCATGGATTAGGAATTTTATGGTATTGTATTAAAAATATATATTGCTAAAATTCAGTATACATTTCTAAATTAAATATCAGAATGTAATTCTTTCAATTTTTTTAAATGACTGACTACATTTGAAAGAAATTTTCGAGTGAAAAAAGCTGATATTTTTCAAAATATTGAATAGAAAGATGTTTTTCCAAGTATTGTTTGAGGGTTTTTTCATATACTTTTTTTAAATTAAAATTCTTGCCCTGCCTACTTTTATAAGCTATTGACTTTCAAACTACACAATTATAACAGTAATGTAATCATTGATATTGTATACCTGAAAGAAACATTTCCTTAATCATTTTTGACTTTTCTTTTTTGTATGACTGCTTATTCCTAAATTACTTCGCTATGTCTTAACTGCTTGAAATTCCATGTACTTGAAATTTACTTTTGACCCGACTCTTTCACTAAAGTAAAAACTAATACATCAAAATTAAAACAATAATAATTTAGTTAATTGCATTAATTATTAATAATTCAAGATAAATCATTTTTACTAGATATTATTTAAAATTTTGTATTTAAATTAATTAATAATTTATCCTAACTATTAAAATAATGAATTAAATATACCTATTTTGTAAAAATTGAAATTACATACAAAATTGACTGAATCTAAGTGGGTGAAAAAAAATATTTATTTTATTTGATAAATTATATGTTAATTTGGTAATAAATATTCTTGATTACATCTTTCATCATTACTTTTATGCTTATTCAGTCACAACGCTTATTATTTTTTCATATCATTATGATATTCTGTTGTGCTTCACCAATAAATAAATAAATAAAAATTGTGAATTGTGTACTTACTGAATTATTCACCAATAGATTCATCGATAATTTGATTTCACTGTCTTCCAGGGCAACGTTTCCCGATGGAAAAATACAAGGATCACCATGAATATTGCACCACTGGGGACTTCGAGCCTGACGACATCGTCATTAGTGGAGTTGCAGGCCGCTTCCCTAACTGTGACTCGGTCGGCGAGCTTGAAGAAGCGTTGTTCACCAAGAAGGAGTTGTTTTCGTTCGAGAATCATGAAAAATGTAATATGTTAATATTATTATGTACTCCTTTTAGTTAAATAGGAATTCCTTTAGCTCTTTTTGCGGAGCACTACATTTGTTTAATAAGCTGAGATAATTTATTTCTCTGTAATGATCTGCTTGCAGAAAGCAAATTCTGTATTCAATGCAATTGATCTAAATACTCAAGTTTGTAAATTTTAGATAGCACATGATTTAATATAACAATTATAAAATCAACTAAATATGCTCTTGCATTCTGAAATGTTCTTAAATTATTTGCTCTTGTAGAAGGAATATAATTTTCAGACAGCAACATGGGCCAATTTTTTAAAAAGCTTGGTTTTCAGCCTAAGGTGTCTAGGAAAACCAATTTTTGAAGATGAGATGTAATAGGCTTGGTTTATCTATTCTTTAAACTCGAAATATATACAAGGTTATTAGAAATGGGTTTTTGATAAATTACTACGTCCAAACTTGGTAGTTTCCCTGACAACACAAACAAGAGGGCTTTTATTACAGTTTCAAGTTGCATATGTGCAACGGGCGTATGGCTGTTATGGTTGATGTGCGTACGTCATATTCAAAATGGCGACTGGACAGCAAGCAGAAAGTCTTTGTGTACTAGAATTTTCAAAGTGTGAATCATTCATAATCGTTCAGAGAACATTCTGGTGGATTTACATTTGCAAATCAACAACCCAACAAAGCCTTCTACGTCAGTATCGACACGTCAAAGAAACTGCTTGTTCATCTAAAGGCTAAAGGTCTTGCCGACTAAGCATTACTGAAGAAACAGTAAATTGTTAGATTCGCAGTCCCAAAAATCAACAAACCGTGTCAATTAAGAGCTTTCCCTTCCACAACCAATTTTGTGGGAAATTTTGAGAAAAACTTTATAATTTAAGCCGTACCGTAGGCAGCTGCAGCAGGCATTAAAACCGGACTATTATATCAAAAGAAAGACGTTTTGTGAGAACATACTAGAAGTCTATGACGACTTTGAAAACGAAGCTTTTTTTAGTGACAAGGCCAACTTTCATCTTAGTGGCAAGGTCAACTGACACAATATTCGGATATGGGGAATGTCAATTCCCTATAAAATAGTGAAATACGAAAGCGATTCCGCAAAAATCAATGTCTTTTTGGGCACTTTATCGTAAAAAAGTGTATGGATCTTTCATTTTTGGTACGGGCAATGTCACTGATATTTCCTGCTTGGACATGCTTCAATTACGGTTGTTTTCGCCACTGGAACACAATATCAACGGTGTCCTTTACCAACAGGATACAGCTCCACTCCACTGGCACAAAGAAGTTCGTTGTGTCTTTTAATTAACCAAGGCACCACGAAGGTGAAAGTACGACTTTGCTATAAGACTTTTCCGATAGATGTCACCACCAGAGGTTCCAGTTCCCCAATTTTGGCTTTGATCTGGAAAGGGAGAAAATTTTCTCCAGACTATTAATACCCATTGTAACTGCTCAACGATCAACTACACAACTTTGAATTCCACAGATTTAACAAGCACGTACATCGCATGTACTCGGTGGGTCTTTAGCAGCATTGGGAATTGAACCCCACCTTTCCGGATAGAAACCCGATGCCCTAACCACTAGTTTACCACGGCCTAGTAGTAGGCCGCGGTGGCCTGATTTGTTAGGGCATCGTTCTCATTATCGGAAGGTAGTGAGTTCGAATCTAGGTTGACCGAAGATCCGGTGTGTTTGGTAATGGTTGCTGGGGCACGTTAGGATACGTGCTCCAAGTGAAATGATACCTCTGGGGTTGGCAAACCAAGTATTGGGGGTCTTCTGCTTAGTCTCTGCTTCAAAGTTATGAAGACACTACACGGCTGCTTCTATCGGTACAAGGAAGAATGCTGGTGCAACTACAACAACAACGGCCTAGTTGTAGTATTAGCTTCGGCTATACATTACTAAAACTGGAACGATACAGAGAAGACCACGACCTAGTGGTTAGGCAATTAAGTTCGTGACTATTCCCACAACGATGGATTGGTCGATGCGGCTGGTATGAGAAGAAATTCTTTCCATGGCTGAAGGGCAATCTCCAGACCTTTCCCCGAATGATTTCTTCGTTTAGGGATATGTTAAGGACTGTATCTATCGTTATCTACCACTTTGGCTGAGTTCCGGAACCGCGTGTTGACTACATTCATGGCCATGGACGCAAATGAGATGAATAATGTGTCGAGAGAACTGAACTGTCACCTTGACATTTGCCGTATCATTCAAGGAGCATATATAGAACATTTGTAGGCGACGTAGATTATTTTGTAGTATTCTACGTCGCCTACAAATGTTCGTAGATTTGATAGACGTAGATTTGATTGACGTAGTTAGGACGTCAATCTAGGATACTTTCCGTTTCTTTTCATGAATAACTCATTATTGTAAACCAATTATGTTCCGAAATAAGCTCTTCGGAAATCCGAAAATTCTTTTGAAATCCCTGTATATTATCAATCTTCATGTACTTGTTCTATTCTATTAACGAGAATTATCTTTATATGAAATATAATAGTTAAAACACACAATTATATATAATTTATCTCTTTAAAATAAAAATTTCATGTGAATATTAAAGTGATTAATATTGTATTTACAAATTTGATAAAATTAGTAAATAAAGTTGAATCTTTTAATGTGCTAATTAAATTATTGCAATTATATCTGATGGAAATAGCAGATTGATTATTGTACACTATATTTTGATTTCTAAAATGAAGCATTTATTGAATTTAGTTTGCTATTTATTATATTCATAGTTCATAAAAAGCACAAACTCATGACGTATTTGAGTTTATTAATTACAATTTGTGTTATATGAAGCTTATTTTTTTAGCCATATGCTATGCTGTTATTCATTAAATAAATAATTTTAATTCATTCAAATGAGTTCACATAAAAAGTTAATTGAATGAATTTAAATTACTCTAAAAATGCTTGATGATCGATTCTCTAAAAGGTTAAAATCTTTAATCTATAAGTCTAAGTAGCGACACCTATATTTGTTATCAATGAAAAGATTAAAGCATCAAAACAGTTTCTTGAATAAATACTTTAATTATCATTCAACTCATCCGAAATTACAAACCTGAAAATTCTGCGGTAAATTATTGTAACTTTTACAAAATACTGAAATTATTATTGATGCTATTTTAATAAACCGAAGCTAAAAAATTGCTTTAATAATTGTTGTTGCTGTGCGAATTAAGTTAATAGAGAGCGTCTTTCGTTTGAATCAGAGCACCACGAAGGTGAAAGTACGACTTTGCTCTTTTTAAGGTGCCTCGTCATTTTGAACCACGGTCAGGTGACGAGGCCACACCTGAGGTGGCACCCTCCTCTCCACATCCACGTCACACCAGCGGAAGGAATTTGGACATCACAGATTAACGTGGACACGTCCCCAACCCACGGAGCTCCAGCAACCCAGTGAAGGAGAGTACACCGTGGTCACCCTCCCAACCACTGCCCGCGGCAAATGATGCTTCACTTTGCTGAGCTTACGGGAAGCGGCGTGAAGCTACTGAGCCACTGGGGCCCGCTTTAATAATTTAATATTTTCTAAAAAACGTTTTGTGACTAGAAAATATTTATTTCATTTATCTTCACCAATAGAATGTATCTTCTTAAATTGTTCAATTGATAATTTTACATTCTTCTGGTATAGAGTCATTAACTTATGAAATATAAAAATGAAAATTAAATTTATTTTCAGTTAGAAATGGTTTGATTCCGTGTGTAGCACCTGTGAGAAACGTTGATAAATTTGATGCCGATTACTTCTGCTGTCCCCACGATATGGCCAACACCATGGATCCTGAAGCTAGAATGAGTTTAGAAGTCACTTACGAAGCAATAGCTGATGCTGGTAAGAAAACCTTTTCAGAAAAAGAATCGTTTTTTAATTATCTTACCCTTACTTTACGTTACTCTTCACAAAAATATTTTAAATTTGCCAGTTGATAATCGACACGATAAACTTGCTTCTTTTATTATTACTTTCGTCGCTTATTTCTACGAAAATAATTATATCACCAAATGTTGCTATTGAAGGACACCACTCTCACATATTTTTTATTATATTTAACTCACGTTATATAATTTTTTTATGAATAATAAATGCTATTTTTATACTTATGATTAAAAAAATTAGAGTATGTATGAAGAATAGATTTCTTTTATTGTTTTTTAACGAAGAAATAAGTTAATAGCTCTGTTTTTCCCTTCATATTTTGAAAAAAAATTAAAATTCGAAATATTTGGGGACATATTTTATTTAAATATTCATTTATTATTATTTTTTTTTGAAGAAAATGGTCTATAAGATGATACGTAAGCAGCTGCTTTTCATATCTCTATCATATTTCAAGTGCTCAGATCATAATAATTCTGAAAAACAATTGTGAGTAATAATCGCTCGTTTAACGATTTCTTAATGAGACATAAATGATTTACCGAAGCTCCTCTTAGCGAAATATAATCCGAAGCTTGTAAACAAATTATTTGGAGGAAAATTATTCGATGGAAAAAAATCCTCTATTAATTGAGGATCTCCACATATTTTGCATTGAGAGTCATTAACAATGCAGTCCTTTATTAACAATATAATTGTTATTAAGTCTTACATAATTCAAAATTAATTATATAGTAATTATGGAATATTAAGTAATAAATGTTCTATACCAAACTGCTGAGAAATCATGGCGTATTTCTTCCTCTAATTCATACGTATTCAATTACTTTGTGAACACTGTTTGCAATTTCCGTTGAAAAGTTTTCCTAATTCTCATTTACTTTCTCGAATATAAATATTGTAAATGTACAAGTCAACTTTCTTGATAGTTAATTATAACTAAGATTTAATAGGAAATGTTTTTTACTATGGGTTCATTTTTGTTTGGTGTTTATTCACAATATTTCTTTTCACAGTAAAAAGATATAAACTCACCAAAAGATGGTTTGAGAAAAGCAGAATGCATTTGGCACATTAATTTAACGCTATTGAGCCTTAAAGATATTCGTTTGAAACTCAATGATTCGTATAGTAACTTTAAACTAAACTCCGTGGCAAGACAGGCCATGCTGGCCTATAGTGCCCATCTCTGCTTTCTTGACCGAGAGGTCCTGAGGTGCAAAGCATATGTCCCGATTAGGAGGTCAGCCTAACGCGAAACCCCCAGTGCTTAGTTCCCAAGCATGCTTGGTACTCAGTTTATCGACCCACTGAAGGGATGAAAGACTGAGTCGATCTTGCCCAGCCCGAGGATTTTTTTATAACGTTAGCATTTATATATTTGATTAAGTTAATTTTTCTTTCAAATTTTATAAATATATGTAGTTTTTGAATTAAAAATTAACGTGGGTGAACAAAACATTTGCTAAAGATATTCTAAGAAGAAATGCAATTGGTCTACAACAAGAGTTTCAATTATCTTCTTCTAAAAGAAACTACACTTTGCGGTTGTCTTTAAAAAAGTAAGATATTTAAACAGAAAAATTATCATTTACGAAATATATAATACACACATGTCCATAAATGAAAGCATAACCCAGAGGCACACGGAAATCCATTGCGAAAGGAAAAATGGTACACGTAGAAATACCACACACATGGTCAAGCATTATGTGCAAATTACAGGAAGACACCTAACGAAGGCGGAAGTTACACAGCCTAATTACAGGAAGTTACACAGCCATTGGCGACGATCGTAAGCAAAAATGACGATAGTGTGGAAGAAGAGTATGTAAAGACCTGTGTCAAAGAAGGAAACGTGTTCACAGCCATACGGGGATCTTTGCCTTGGCCGCATAGCTATGACTAAAAGAATGCATGTAGATGATATCTTACGTTGTAGAATTACATCGGCTTCCTGTAATACATGCGTACGCAGATGACAGCAATCGAAGAACTCATAAACATCCAAAGTGGCTGTGGCAAAGATTCCAAGATGATGGAAATGTCAATAGATATTACAGTACACGTCGACTTCTGGTGGCAATGTCGAATGTCGACATGTAACCACCAAAAGAAACGGATAAAGCGCAGTAGTGGACTTGTAGCGTTAGCTATCATCAGCCACTAGTATGACCGTTTCCAGGCAAACTGTGTATAGACGTTTCAGACAGTATGGTGAATATGTTTGCATTCCTGTTTTCCGTTCACGGCAACTCACTATCGCCTATGATTTGCCTTGAGTAGAAAACATGCAATGTGAACACTGTCACAGTGGGCATGTGTTATGTTTCCGATGAGTCGAGGCTTAGCTTATAGTTAGATTTACGTTGGGCATTCTTATGGAGAACGCCAAGTACCCAACACTTTCTAGACAATATCATTGAACGCCATCGTTATGGTGGTGCAGGAGTGCTCGTTTGGGGAGACATTATACTGGGCTCCAGAATTTGAATGTTTAAATCGGAACCATGGCAAGCTAAATTCATCAAGACATCATTTTGGAATATGTCCATTTTTAGAGATGCTGCGGGTGCTGAATTTGTGCTCATGGAGAACAACATCCCTCCTCACCATTGGAACACCATCAACGACTGCCTTCTATCAGAGGATATCACCCGTATGAAATGGTCAACTTTCTCAACAGATTTGAATCTGATAAAGCATGTACAATGCATGCTTAACAGACGAATCGCAGTTCGTCAACCACCACCTACAATTTTATCGAACCTTTGGAGAGCATTTTTTGCTGAATGGAGATGTCTGTCCTTATTATCAGCTCAATAATGTGATCTTCAGCATGCTTGGTGTTGTATTTCTCCATATGAAAGATATGCGATGTATTAAGCACCATACTGCAACGTATTGTTTCGCTGTTGTATGGAAGATCTATGCTGTTCTAGTGGAGCCTGTAAGTCATGGTTTATGTATGCCTGGTATAATGTATACATCGCCTCTTTAGTTCCTTTTCATATGTTTAATACATAGGCTTTATGAATAAATCATGTTT